>CM052804.1:14227205-14432393 GCA_028533885.1 Nasua narica | reverse complement strand
GTCCTGACATTTCACGATTGACTTGTCTGTTTTGCTCATTACTTTCCACCATTTTCTCAAGCAAATTTTCTAGGGCTGTTTTATAATACTCCCTTCCTCCTCCTGCTGGTAAACTTCAGTAGCCTCACATACACCAGTCTGGGTAAGCACTCTCAAAACAGCATAGATCTTCAAGGCCAGCAGGTGGTGCTCTTATGAAGCTCAAACTCAACATTCTTTCTACCAAGGTTTTAGACATCCTCTACATTTCCAAGCTAAGGATTAACTGGCTTGATAAGGAAACAAGCTCCTCCTCCTAGGAATACTAAAGAGTCATTGCACCCTAAAGCCTTCACCTTGCTGCCAGGCACCCAGCTCCTCAAATTCTACCATCTCTAAACACACTTAATCCAAATGGCTGAGGTGTTTAACAGGGGAGAAAGAACTCTAGGATTAACAGTTACAGCTGGTTCCCATCCTACCTACAAACAAACTGGTTAGGAAACATTAGTAAAACTACCCGAAAATCCTGCCATCTCTAAGTATCTTTGAGAGAACAGACTGTAAAAGGGTGACCCAAAGGTCAGGTCTGGGACACGTAATGTCTGACCCACAACGTATTATGCTGGCTGCTAGTCTTCACTGTTAGTTACTACTCTATACAGTGATCCACGGGGAATCTCAATACTCAGGAAGTGCTATTCACACAGAATAATGGTGCCCTCTGGAGCTGGACATCTTTGTGAAAACCTTACGACTTACAAACATTCTGAATGTGGTAATCTGTTTGGATCAAAGCAAAATTATCCTAAAAGGAACAATATTAACTGTGGTAACTGTCTCACCCAGGTCAACCCGCAGAAAGTCCAAGGCAAGTATGTTCATACATCCTACTTGAAATAATATAAAAGATATATACTCTCCTTTACGGAGGAGAGGAAATTTAATGACCAACTCTCCTGTCCAAACCCCAGTATCATGGTTAGGAGCTGTGTGAGACTGGAAGAGAGAGAGAGAGAGAGAGGAAAAGTATTTAAGGCAGGTGGAAAGTGAAGATGCTAAAGACCAGAGAAAGGAGTCTCCACATCTTTCCTTCCATTCTCCCTCACTGCTACCTATAATAGCTTGAAATGGGATAGAGTAGGGAAGCGTAAGGGCACCAGTCTGTGACACAAACAGTGTGAGCATATGTGATTGGGGGATGGGGAAGACAATTCACAACAGTATAAAGTGATGCTGATGACAAAGCATGTTGATAAGTTGATATTCGAAGAGCATGGCCTTATCAGAATCAGAATATAACTATAGGCTTCAGGCTTCTTTATTCAAATATGAGACCACACAGCTCAACACTGAGATCCTGAGAGAGTAACCCAAGAAATATTCCTAAGTCTTCCTGGTGGCTCCATTTGCAGTCAGAGTCTAGAAATGGGTAGAAAACTGATTTCCCTTAATAACCTGGCTGGGAAGAAGCATATTATACAGTGAAATGAAGGACAGGCATCAGATGACCCAGGTTTGAATTCTAGAGCCGTTTAAAACTCATCACCATTTAGCTTGAGATAAAGCACAACTTTTCTAAGTCTTTTCTTGATCTACCACAAACTGAAGTTAACACCTTACAAGATTACTGAGAGAAGCAAATAAAACAAATACAAGGTGCTCTGTAAACCATAAAATGCTATACAAATAAAAACCTTAAGTTATATGAGCTATAATCCAAATGTTAAGAGAAGGTAAAAGCCAATGAACCCCGGAATCTGAAGTACACAGGTGTGTTAAAGAGTCTCTCACTCATTACGTTCTAAAGTTTATCTACTGCTCCACACTCCCAACCTAAAATAAAAACCCTGCCTAGCTTGCTATTCATATGATCCAAAAGTTTATAAACTTTTTCTTAAAGGAATAGATGATAAATAATTTGGGCTTTGCAGGCCAAAAGGGTTGCAACTATGTTCAGGCTGGGTTGCAACTATGTAATATTACTGCCATTCTAGCAGAAAAGCAGCCAGTGACAATGTGTACACAAATGGGCTGTGTTCGAATGAAACTTTATTTATAAAAAATAGTTAATTATTGACACCTATCCTAGGGAATGCCCTCTTCTGTTTGACATTTCATTAAACACTGAATTACGATAATCTGCTCTCCTTTATTGTTCTTCAAATTATTGAATTCTTTTTTTGCCTACCTAAATCCTGTAACTGCTCCAGGACTTGTTACCAGAACTCCCTGGACTAAGAAAGACCTTGATCTAATATTCCTGCTGCCAGGTGACTTTTAGTAAAAGTGGAAATATTAGTAGAAAACTTGGACCATATGGGTAGCAAAGCTAGGGAGCATTTTATTTCAGGGTCAGGAGCCACTTGAAAGGCTGGGGGGAAATCTCTCTCCTGGCAAGCTGCAATCTTTTAGTGGCACATTCTGGTCTGGTAGATCTGCTGCGCCCTATTTGCAAAATTCTAAGTGACAATGTTGACTGAAATTGATACCTTGATAGCACCTGGGTTGTACCAGGATCCTGGCTGACTTTCTTTCACTTTGAAGCCTTTAAATCTCATTTAAACTTTATATTCTGTGGCCTTTCTTACCATCTGGAAATGCTAGGACTGGGTGAACACAAGAGTCCAATTGGGAAAGGCGTTCCAACAGAGGGGCTTCATAGTGAATCTCTGGAGGCATGGTGACGGTGCTGCCCGAGCCGCACAGTGCGCAGGAGGGGTTCACATCACAGCCAGAGCGTGGTGTGCTGCTCCGGTGAACCTGTGAAAAGCCAAACAAAACTGATAATTCAGTGTTTGATGACACCCAGCTCTCTCTCATTACCCCAAAGATTCAAAAGGCTCTTGGGGCACCTGAGTGGCTCAGTGGGTTAAAGCCTCTGCCTTTGGCTCGGGTCATGATCCCAGGGTCCTGGGATTGAGCCCCGCATCAGGGCTCTCTGCTCAGCAGGAAGCCTGCTTCCCCCTCTCTCTCTGCCTGCCTCTCTGCCTACTTGTGATCTTTCTCTGTCAAATAAATAAATAAATCTTAAAAAAAAAAAAAAAAAGATTCAAAAGGCTCTTTCTAGATAACTATATGCCACTACTAACCGAAAGTTCAATTACTTTGGTAAGAGAGTCCTTTCCTCCAACATACTAACCTTCAAAGCAATTAAGTAAACTTGCTTCTTCTTCAATGACGAAATCTAGTCACTTGGAGCCAGAGCCCTAGGCACTTACCTAGGTACCAAACTTGTGAGTTTAAAGCTACCAAAACTGCCAAACTATGGAAAGAACCTAGATGTCCATCAACAGATGAATGGATAAAGAAGATGTGGTATATATATTCAGTGGAATACTATGCAACCATCAAGAGAAATGAAATCCTGCCATTTGCAACAACGTGGATGGAACTAGAGGGTATTATGCTAAGCGAAATAAGTCAGTCAGAGAAAGACAATTATCACATGATCGCTCTGATATGAAGAATTTGAGAGGCAGGGCAGGGGGTTATGGGGGGGGAGGGAAGAGAAATGAAACAAGATGGGATGGGGAAGGAGACAAACCATAAGAGACTCCTAAACTCACGAAACAAACTAAGGGTTGCTGGGAGGTGGGGGGGGGGGGGGTGGATAGGGATATGGACATTGGGGAGGGTATGTGCTATGGCAAATGCTGTGAAATGTGTAAGCCTGATGATTCACAGACCTGTACCCTGGGGTAAATAATACATTATATGTTAAAAAAAAAAAAAAAAAAGCTACCAAAACTGTGTTGAGAACACCTGAATGTTTCCACCATCTTGATGGTTTTCAACGGTCCCTGAGATGAATAATTGGTGCCTGATTCCCAGAGTTGGACATGACTTGCTCTCTCCAGCAATTTCATCCACCTATGACCCTGAATAACCAATCACACCTCTCTTGTTCTTTTCACAACTCCTTCTAAAGACTTTCAGATGGTCTCAATCAAGGTAAGTTTCCCTGGACTACACAGAACTCATTAGCTACATTATGACCAAGTCCAAGATCCATGGTTATAAAGTTCATGCCTAAAAGTAATGAAATGGGGAGTCTGTTTCTCACTCCCCCTCTGTCCCTCTCCCCTGCCCATGCTCTCTCTCATGCTCTCTCTCAAATAAATAAAAGCATTAAAAAAAAAAATTTGGCATGATGAGTATTTGAGTATTCACACCAGTCTTTATGTTAGATTGAATTCAAGGGGATAGAAATTATTCCCGTTAAACTTTCTTTGTACACATATAGGCAGGACAAGAAATAACCTCTCCTGCTATGTAATCTAACTCTTTGAAAGACTTAATATGGGGGGGGGGGGAGGAAAGACTTCAAAAAAAGGGGTTTTGTTTTTGTTTTAAACAATTTTAATGCTTTGAGGAGAAAACTTCAGGTCATGCTGAATGCAGGATTCCTAGGCTCTACTGTTGGGATGGATACATCGGGCATGTGCCAAATCATGACCCATAAAAAGTCATTTGGGCAGCATACAGTCCTAGAAGAAAAGGACTTGCCTGTGGAACAACACCATGAGAAGGGATGCTCTGAGCAAGTGTAGTATCCTAACAAAAGTAAAACGGTAGCATGGAAACTGCTAGCAAAAAGCCTATGATAACTGCCAAGAGCTGCATTCAGTTTCAGCACAAACCTCTCTTGCAAACTATTCGCCTTTACAGACATGTAGAGGAGAAAGATAAATATGAGAACAACATGGTCTTTATCAACATTCCCCAGTATCCTCCACCCACACAGATGGGTGGCATGCAAAGAAGGTCCTGTGAAGGTCAGACTGGGCAACTCACACTAAAGCAAAAGAATTCTAATAAGCTGCAGTTGCAGATGTCACTGAAAGGGAATTATACCAACGAATAAACATGACATTACTGTGTAGACAACATTAACCAGTACTGTTTTGGGAAAAAGTATCCCTTACACTATTTAATCAGCGCTGGCTTTCTGAAAGAGATAACATTTTGAGATAGAGCTGAGAGAGAGTGCTGGCAGAAATGAAAACCACAGACCATACAGTAGATGAATGGGAGGATTTAGGTAATTAGGTAGATCTAGAAATTGCACCAAAACTTAAAACATTAAAAAGAGATTAGAAAAAGTCATCAAAATAATAAATCTTAAAATGGAGATATGTTTTTCCTCATAAGTGAACCCATGGCATCGATTAGCTGAAAAATGAACACTCCATTTTACGGCTCTGGTATACCCTTAAGTCAACAGCCAACAGACTGGGTGTAGAGGAAAAAGAATATGGCAAAAATAACAAAGTAAAAACTAAAGGAAGAGATTAAGATAAAGAACTCAAAAAAGCATTAGTTAAGTTAAAAGCTGGAAACTGTGTGTACATATGTAATATGTGTGTGTACAAATTATGCATTTCTGTGATGTTTAAACATTATATATTTTTGTATTCCATCTAATAAGGGAATGGCATATACATGCCTAAAAAAAAGGTAGAGGCTCAGACAGTCTATTTCCCTGATCAAATCTTTAAAAACATTAAAGAGGAACACTTGGGTGGCTCACTCAGTTAAGTGTCTACCTCCAGCCTACCTTCAGTGTCTGGGCTCAGTCATGAGCCCAGAGTCCTGAAATCAAGTCCCACATCAGGCTCTTTGCTCAGCGGGAAGCCTGCTTTTTTCCCTTTGCCTGTCACTTCCCCTGCTTGTGCTCTCTGACAAATAAATATTTTAAAATAAATAAATAAAAGCATTTAAGAACAGATAATTTTCTATTCAATTAAGATGGCTGATACTAACATAAAGAAATTAGAATTCTACTGTCCTTTCAGAAAAATAAAATTCTTTTTAAAAACATTTTATTGGGGCGCCTGAGTGGCTCAGATGGTTAAGCAACTGCCTTCAGCTCGGGTCATGATCCTGGGGTCCTGGGATCGAGTCCTGCATCGGGCTCCCTGCTCAGTAGGGAGCCTGCTTCTCCCGCTGCCTCTCTCTCTCTCTCTGAATAAATAAAATCTTAAAAAAAATTTTTATTTATTTGAGAGAGAGAGAGAGAAAGAAAACACAAGTTGTGGGAGGGGAAGAGGGAGAAGCAGGCCTGACACAGGGCTCTATCCCAGGACCCCAGGATCATGACCTGAGCTGAAGGCAGATGCTTAACTGACTGAGCCACCCAGGCGCCCCAGAACCTATTTGTTTTTCTTAAAAATCATTATATATATATGTATGTATTTTATTTAAATATATATGTTTATTTTTTCCCCCAATACTTTTATTTTTTTCAGTGTTACAAGATTGTTCAAATATATATTTTATAATAAGAAATTTAAAAAATCACAATATAAACAACCAAACCTGAGCAAGTGGAGATTTCATTTGTATATTAACTGCTCACTCAACTTCACTTAGATGTCTTAATGTAAGGCACCTTGGTTCAAAACTGAGCTCCTGCTCTTCCCAATTTCTAGCTGCTCAGTTTAAAAATCTCTGAACTCATACTAAACTCCCTTCTTTTACCATACCCCATAGCCAATCATGAAATCCTGTGGACTCTACTTTCTTAATGTATCCAGAATCTGACCATTTTATTATCATCTCAACTGCAGTCACTCTGGTCTAAGTGAGTATCTTTTGTCATATGAATTTTTTTTAAGGGGGATGGCAAGGAGGGATAGAGGGAGAGGAAGAATCTTAAGCAGGCTCCACACCCAGCAGAGTCCAATGTGCGTCCTGATCTCATGACCCGAGCTGAAATCAGGAGCTGGGCATTTAAATGAGCCACCCAGGCGCCCCTCTCATATGAATTTCTTAAATAGCTCCTAACTTGTCTTTCTGCTTGCTCCTCCTTCCAACTAATAGAAAAGTACAGTAGTAGGTGTAACCTTGGCTTACCAGTCCTCAGCTCATAATGTTCCAATGGCTCCTCCTCTCATAAGGAACAAGAGCCAAAGTTCTTGCAAATGGTGCACACAAAACTTTATAGCATCTGTCACCCCTATCCCTTCTCTGACCTTGTTTCCTTTTACTTCCTGCTTCTCTCCTTGCTCACTCTACTATTGCTATTTCCTCAATATGGCAGGCAAAATTCCAAACCATGGGCCTTTCCATGGTTATTCCTCTCACTTCAGGTCTTCTTCTAAAATGTCACCTTCTTAAAAAAATTTAACTGTTATTTAGAAACATATAAAAAAATAATCTTTTCTTGATTGCAACAAAAAAAACAAGAGCAAAACTTAACTAAAACTTGTAAACACAAAGCTTTTAAAAACTATTATAATAAATTAGCTATTATAATAATCCACAAATTATTCTACAATCTTAGTAATGTTTTGTTGGGGAAGGAAGAAGCAAGTAAGATTTAAATAAATCATCATAAAACTGGAAATGAAAGAATATATGCTTAAAGGAAAAAGTCTCCATAAAATTTCTGATAAGCAAAGATAGAGGGGAAGTAATTTGCCCTACTACATATCAAGATATTTTAATGTTACAGTATTTAAAATAGTCTGCTACAGAACAGTTAAACAAGAAAGAGAACTAGACCAAAGTATACATGATAGCTTAATATGCAGCAAAGGTTGTATTTCTAAATGAATTAGTTTAGGGGCGCTGGGGTGGCAGAGTCATTAAGCATCTGCCTTCAGCTCAGGTCATGATCCCAGGGTCTTGGGATCGAGCCCTACATTTGCCTCCCTGCTCTGTGCAGTCTGTTTCTCCTTCTGCCTGCCACTACCCCCTGCTTGTGCTCACGCTCTCTCTCTCCATCAAATAAATAAAATCTTAAAAAAAAGAAAATTAGTTAAAAAAAAGGGAAAAGATGATCAACGGAAAACTGTGCTTTAAGGACACTTCTATAATCTAGGGATCACCTAAGACTCCCACAGAAACATGCTCCCTCGCCCCTGCCCCAGATGAGCTCACCATGAAAGATTACAAAGCAGGTAAGAACAGATGAATGTGTGGCAGTCAGCAGATGCAAAAATGGGGAGAACTCACCCTCAAGAAACTAGAAATGGAATAATTTTTTAAAAGTGATTTCTAAGCCCAACGTGGAGCTCAAACTCAGGACACCCCAAGATCAAGAGTCCCAAGCTCTACCCATTGAGACAGCCAGGCATCCCTGGAAATGGAATAATCTGAAAGTAATTTTAAAGTAAGTGTATTGGCCAAAGATGCGGAAACCTCATGTTCTCTACTGTTGGCAAACATATACATACTTACATGATTCTCTTAAAAAAATAATAATAAAGTATATTAGTTGTTCAAACAGATAAAGGAAGGAATGAATATCATAAAAGAATAGGAAAGGATAAAAGAAAAAAAAGATGTTTCTAAAAGTAACCACAAGTAAATTCTGAATGAAAAACACACATTGGGGCACCTGGGTGGCTAATTGGTTAAGCACCTGACTCTGGCCTAGGTCATGATCCCAGGGTTCTGGGATAGAGTCCCACATTGGGCTCCCTGCTCAGTGGGAAATCTGCTTCTCCCGTTAACCCTCCCTGCTGCTCGTGCTCACTCTCTCAAATAAATAAAATCTTTTAAAAAACAAAAAAACCCCACAAAAAACAAAAACAAAACAAACAAACAAAAAAAAAACCCAAAAAACAAACAAACAAAAAACCAAACTAGCAGGTTTTTGTTTTTTGTTTTAAGAAAGAGGTTTTTTGTTGTTGTTGTTGTTGTTTTAAGATTTTATTTATTTGTCGGAGAGAGAGAGCACAAGCAGGGTAGTGGCAGGTAGCGGGAGAAGCAGGCTCCCCACTGAGCAAGGAGCCCAACATGGGACTCAATCTCAGGACCCTAGGACCATGACCTGAGCTACAGGCAAATGCTTAACCAACTGAGCCACCCAGGTGTTCCGACAGGTTTAACAGTAAACTAAACACAGTTGGAGAGAAACTGGATGAATGGAAGGAACAGGCACAGAAATCTACTGAGAATAAAACAGAACAAGACAGAGAGATGGAAATGGGAAGTAAAAAAAAAAAAAAAAAAAAGATATGGAAGGCAAAATGACAAGATCTACAACAATCTACATATAAACAGACATTCCATATTAAAGAGGGTAAAAGAGAAAAAGTTTAAAGAAATAATTTTCAAATTTTCAAAACTCCAGACAGATAAGAACTCTCAGAATGAGGATGCAAACCAAACCCTAAGTGGCTAAAATTTAATTCCTACCTTTAAATGTGTCCCTTGTTACTGCAAAACAAAAAAATAATACTGAAAGTAGGGAGTTGGGGAATTTAAATTACTCTTGAGAAGAATGACAAACTGACATCACAATTTTTATCAACAACAATAAATACTGGAATGCAATGCAATTATCTTCACACCGCTGAATATAAAATTTTACATCCCATTAAACCATCCTTCAAGAATACAGGCAATTTGTAACTGTATTTACAAATACACATATGTATATATTCACACACAAAACACACTACGTAAAGACTGACTTGACAATTACTAGACCATTGTTGAAAGGCTACTAAAGGAAGTATTCAGCAAGAAGGAGAGAGTGGGACACAAGAGGTAATCATGAACAAGAATTGCAAATGTGTTGGTCAATGTAAATAATTATGACTTTATAGATGACTTATTGGGAAGGATTTAAAAACAAGGTAACGGGGGAGCCTGGCTGGCTAAGCTGGTAGAGTATCCAACTCTTAATCTCAGGGTCATGAGTTCAAGTCCCATGTTGGGCGTGGAACGTACTTAAAAAAATTTAAAAAATAAAAACAAGGTTAACTAAAATATTAAAGATCGATTATAGATAATGAGAAAAAAGTTGCTTTAAAAAAGAGACATTCCAAAGTCCTACTGTTTCCAAAGTAGTAAGAAATGAAGAGTCAATTAAACCCAAAAGCATAAGAGGAAAACAAAACAAAACAAAACAAAACAAAACAAAGAGGCCAAGAGAAGACTTAAAAAAAAAAAAAAAAAATTATGGAAGCAATGATTCCAAATCTAATAGTAATCAGAGTGAATGTAAATGTTTAACTCATCTCTGCTAAAACAAACAGTCACAGAAAAAGTGAAAACAAAGAGATGAAAAAAGATATACCTAGCAAGTATTTATCAAGACACCCATTTAAAGTAAAATCATTACTAGAGACCAAACCAAAAGGGGAACAACAAAATGATGAAAGGTTAAGATGGAAAAGAAGAAATAACCATCCTGGAACTATATGAATACATATGCGTTAAAAAAAATAGAAATGGGAGATGGGGAAATAAGAGAGGTTGTTTAAAAGTATAAACTTGCAGTTAGTAGATAAATAAGTCCTGGAGATCTAATACACTGTATAGTGACTACAGAGACAACAGTATCATATTATAAATACACGAAGAGACTAGATCTTAATTATTTCCACCACAAGAAAGAAATAGTAAATTTGTGACATGATAGAGGTATTAGCTAAGGCTACAACTGGCAGGCATACTGCACTATCAACGATCAAATCAACATATTATATACTTTAACCATACACAATGTTATGTACCAAATACATTTCAGAGAGAAACAGAAAGAAGATCAAAGGACACAGAAGATATGAACACAATTATTAAGCCCAAAAGAGAAGTTAAATTTAGAACACTGAAGTCAACAAATGGGATATGGATATACTCACCCCTACAAAAACATTCTTTTTTAAGGAAATGTGGACTATTTACAAAAGATGAACTAAAATTATGTCTATCAACATGGAGATCTTGAAATGGCAACAATGAATTAAAAAAACACACACACCAACCAATTTGCAGAATATGTACTCCATGATGGCATTTATATAAATTTTTATATGAACACTTAACAATACATATTGCATTTTCCTCATAGATACATATACATGTAGTAAAAATCTAAGAGAACCTGAACTAGGAGTATACACACCGAAATCATGATAGTGGTTACCTCCTCAGAAGAAAGCAGGTAGATGAGATGACAGAATAAAACAAACATTCACCTGTAATTTTCTTTTAAATATTAAAAAAGTCAAAATATTAATATTTAAGATGGTATGTACATAATGTTTGTTATATCGCTCTTTATACTTTACAGAATTTAAAAAAAATTAAGGAAGGAGGCAGGTAAACCTGAACAGGTAAACAGATAAACAGGTTTTCCCAGGTAAACAGGGAATTCAAGTTCCTCGCACAATTCAAATTCAAGTTCTTCACACAATAAATTCAGTGGTGCAGAAGAGCTCCAGAAAACTGGCAGTGGGAGTAGAGTAAAAGGAAGTCCAACTATTTCTCCAACTACAGCATAGGTATGTTAAGTACGAAAGTTGCTGAAACTCAGCAACTGAATTACAGATAACAGCCTTCCAGATTCAGAATTAAGAAAAAGATTCAACCATCATACGAGTAGCAGAGACAAGGACCAATGGCCAGTGTACCGAGAATAGTGCCCCCCGCCAACCCCAGACCCCATCGCCACATTCCACTTCCAACTTCCACTTCCAACTACATCCCATACCACAGACTGTAACCTTACTGGTAAACAGGATTCTGCTAATGTGATTAGTTAACATGAAGTGATACTGAATCGGGGTGGCCTTAAACCGAACAAATGGTGTCCTTAATAAGAAGACCATGTGAAAACACAAAGACACAGACACACAGGAAAAATGATTGTGTAAAAACAGAGGCAGAGATAGGAGATATGCTGCCACAAGCCAAGGAATGCTAAGGTCTGCTAGCAACCACGAGCAACGAAAGCAGGAAGTGGCAAGAAAGGATTCTTCTTTTGAGAGCCTTCAGAGGCAGCAAAGGCTGTCACCTTGATTTCAAACTTCTAGCCTCCAGAACCATGAGAGGAAACAAATACACACAGCTATTAACTTCTTCTAGTGAAATCACAAAGTCCGGATAGATAACTTATTTTTTAAGAATAATGAAAGAAAGAAAAAAAAACCAACAACAACAACAAACCCAGAATGGGGACTGGAGAATACGGGAAAAGGAAGCAAATCTGAGAAATTCAGAAAGAATATACTTCCAGAAAACTATTAAACAAGTTTGGCAGAACAATTAATGAAACTTTTCACATCTCCAAAAGAGTAAAAGATAACACAACTTTTATTACATGGAAACAGGGAAGATGAAAGGGCAGTAAGATGACATAAAAAGGAAATATAAAATCTGAAAAGAAAAAATTGTAACTACCCATGGTAGCAGAACTAAAACCTACTTAAGAGGAACTATGGTCAGAACTAACGATATGGAGAATTAAAATAGGATGTGAGCAATAAACTTGTCTTTCTTCCTTTATACTACAGGAGAACCAAAGAGAGGAGAACCATGATAGAAATGTTAACAGCTAACACTTGAGTACTTATTATGTGTATTCAAACTATGCCAATCACTTCCATGTTCAACTAAATGATGACATTGAGGAGCAGCAGGTAGTAAGAGCTAAAGAGAAAACAGTAACAGAGGTAACTGGAATACTTCCACTTCCAACTACAAACTGGGGCATCAAGAACCAAAGCTAGTATAGAAGACTTGACAGGGCCATATTAAAAACCTGCAGCACTGTCCATTGGAGTTTCGCAATGATGGAAGTGTTCAGTATTTGTGTGATTTAAATACGGTAGCCATAAGTCATATGTGACTGACTACTGAACACTTGGAAATGTGGCTGTGCACCTGAGGTACAAATTTTTTATCTTAATTTTAAATAGCTACACATGGCTAGAGTAGCTACTATACTGGGCAGTGTAGAGCAGAACTGGTTACCAATATAAAAGGATTGAAAATAAGTTCATTTTAATTCTATGCCAAAACAAAACAACAAATAATCACCCTCCACCACCGGTGGCAAAAGCCAGTGAAACAGTTTTAAGGGACAAAGGTTATGAACTAAGAACCTGAAACATGGTCAAATTGTTGCTCTTATCCTGAAAAACTAAAAACTAAAATTAAGAATAAATGGGCATAGGGTGCCTGGGTGGCTCAGTTGGTTAAGCGACTGCTTTCGGCTCGGGTCGTGATCCCGGAGTCCTGGGATCGAGTCCCATATCGGACTCCCGGCTCTGCGGGAAGTCTGCTTCTCCCTCTGACCTTCTCCCCTCTCCTTCTCAGTCTCTCTCTCTCTAATAAATAAATAAAAAATATTAAAAAAAAAAGAATAAATGGGCATATTAAGTTATAAAAAGGACTATCAATAAACAATGAAATTTTACAAAATAAACCTAAATAAGCCTTTAAGTCCACTTTTAAAACCGAATGTAAAATGAAAAACTTTAATAAAATCTCCATTAAAATAAAAGACTTTATGGAGATTAAAAAAACATAACGTTTCAAAAAACATACAGAAAACAAAATGTTAAAAACAAATGGGTGAAAAAAAAAAATCACATACTATAACATTAGTATCAAGAAAAGTAGAATGTGAGGCAAAAACTGGTGGAAAAGCCATAAGTCACTAAGAGGATATAATTACATAGAACTCCAGACATTTTTTTAAAAAATCAACATAACAGACTACAAATATAAGCAGAAACTACAGAAACACCACGTTAACCCAAATGCTACAAAAATTAGTAATTAAATAACAAAAAGTTTAAAAAAAACTAACCACTTAGAATTTGGAAACTCAATTTGTAATTCTTGGGAAAAGAACTCAAAAACTCAAAGGCAATTTACAAATAGCAAAAAGAATACTTCACACATCAAAGGCTGTGGAATGCCATCCAAAACTACACAAAGAAAATTCAAAAAGTTAAATGCCTTTATAAGAACAGAAAAAAATTAACATTTGAATAAAAGGCAGAGAGAAGAGAAAAACAAAACAAACAAAAAAACACCAAACCAAACAAACCAAGACCCAAGACCACAGGAAGAAGGAATTACCAGCAACTAACCGATCTTTGAAATGACTGATAAAATAGGAAAACTGCTGACAAGATTAATCAAGTAACAGAAGACAAATATAAGACTGAGAAATGGACATAACGGCAGGTAACAAGGACTTAAGAAATTAAGAATGCTTTCTCTAAAATTCTGTATCAGTTAATTTGAAAAATCTGATAGATGGACAATTCTCTGTAAAAACAGATGCTGGTCTCAGATGGTCTTTACTTTAAGTTCCAACAAATTTTAAAAAAATAGATACTTGTTGAAAAATCTTTAGTTTTCCAGAGCACAGCAAATGGTAAAGTGTTTCAATTCATTTTAAGAAGTTATCCTCCATCAAAATTAATAGTGAACTTCTAACAACATCGCCATGAGGAGTGCCTGGGTGGCTCTTTTTAACTCAGGTCATGATCTTAGGGTCATGAGATCAAGTACCCTGTCGCACTCAGCACTGGGCTGGAGCCTAAGATTCTCTTCCCCACTCAGTTTGCCCCTCCCTCTTCCCTCTAACAAAAAAAGAAAAAAGAAAAAAAGTATAGCTGTTAAAACCAGGAATGAAATACCTCACTGTGATCACCGATTTCTTTTTTTTTTTTAAGATTTTATTTATTTATTTTGATACAGAGAGAGAGATCACAAGTAGGCAGAGAGGCAGGCAGAGAGAGGAGGAAGCAGGCTCCCTGTTGAGCAGAGAGCCCGATTCGGGGCTCAATCCCAGGACCCTGAGATCATGACCCGAGCCAAAGGCAGCAGCTTAACCAACTGAGCCACCCAGGCGCCCCTGATCAGCGATTTCTTAACATTGTTCTGTAAACACATCACATCTAGTCAAGGAAAAGGAGTAAGAAGTGTATAAAGAGGTTATCACATTATTTGTAGCCTGTCTAGAGAATTTAAAATAATCAACCAAAACAGAGTTCATTGAAAGTGTTCAATTTCAGGAATCAACGGCACTCATAAAATAACACTACCAGAAAAGATCTCATTTGCATCACAAAAATATCAAGAATGTAGAAAATATATAAAAACTGAATGAAGATATAAAATACTTGGATACATGGAGAAATTATGTTCTTTTAATACTATAAATTATATTAATTCTCTCTGAAGGAATTTCCACTAAAAAAACCAATGCAATGCACATGGATGAATTCCACTATCCACTATTCATCATTTTCTGTTAATCACAGAATATTAGTTCAAAGCATTAAGAAACTTCTTTTGGCTTGAGGACAGTTTATAAATAAAATATCAGAGCCTCTACCTCTATTTTATCTTCAGCTTTTCAAAATTTATTTTGTCTGTGTTTTATAATGACTGCAAATGCCCACGTGGCACTCCTGCTCCTTCCCAAAAGTTTGATTAGTACTTCAAAGTTAGGCCTCCAAAATCTATCATAAGAAGCCCCTGTCAATAAAGAATGTATCTTATTGGATATCAAATTATTCAATTTTGCCTTTCTATTTTTTAAGGATTTAATTTATTTGAGAGAGAGAGAGAGAAAGAGCGCGAGCGTGTGTGCAAGGGGGGAGGGGCAAAGGGAAAGGGTGATAGCGAACCCTCAAGCAGTCCCTCTGCACTTCCCACTGAGTGCAGAGCCCAATGTGAGGCTCAGTCCTAGGACCCTGAGATCATGACAGTAGCCAAACCAAGAGTCAGCGGGTTAACCAACTGAGCGACTCAGGTGCTCCAAATTCTTCACTTGTAATACAAACTCACAATCATTTTAGTTCTCTAGTTTTCAACTACAAATATCACATGACACTGTGAGAATGTCGTAGTATTATACCTATCGTCCTGCATATCCTCAAGTGTGATAAAAGAGCAAGAAGTCAATGACTCCTGGGAATTCTCCAGAATCTGACTTTAAAATTAACCCAGGGCAATCCTCCTATATAACTATCCTCCAACACAGACTATAAAATTCCAAAATCACACCAGAGCACTGCCAAACCATCTGATAAGAAATACTACCCCTATGTTTATATAACAGCATTATTCGTAACAGCCAAATTACAGAAGCAGCCCAAATGTCCATTGATAAATGAATGGATAAATAAGATGTAATGTGTGTGTGTGTGTGTACATGGACACCCACACAATGGAATAATACTCAGCCATAAAAAAGAAATCTTGCCATTTGCAACGACATGGATGGAGCTAGAGATTATACAAGCTAAGAAAATCAGAGAAGACAAATACCATATGACTTCACTCACGTGGAATTTAAGAAACAAAGAAGAAAAAAAGCATGAGAGAGACGAACCAGGAAACATTCTTAGCTACAGAAAATAAACTGATGGTTCCCAGAGGGGTAGTGGGGGGATCAAGGAGTGTGCACTTGTGATGAGCACTGAGTGCTGTATGAACTGCTGAATTACCATCCTGCACACTGGAAACTGACAGAACAGTTAACATAGTGCTAACTGTGCTAGTGCAGAGCTAAACTGGTGTAACACCGTATGGTAACTGTAGTCTAAAGAATTCTGTAAGAAAATAGAAAATTCTAAAAAGAACTGTACCATCTTAAAAAAAATTAAAAAGAAATGCTATTAAGGCCAATCTAAAAAACTTATGGCATGTTAATTTTTCTTTTAAAAATATCTGTACTATGATATACTTATTTTATGAAATAACTTTTTCTAACAAAATAAAAAAGCAACCCTATATTGGTCCCACGTTTATTTTAAAACTTTTATTGATTTGAAATTTTGGTATCTAGAAACTAATGTTTTAGATTAAGCTGTGAATACCTCATGGAAGCAGCAGGGCAGGAAATAAACATTAATGATACATATTATAAAAATTTCCCACTTGAGTGTTTCCTCACAGGCTTAGCTAACCGCTGGCATCTACCAAACCAGACCCCTAACAGTGATGAAATACGGAATACATAACAACAGGCAATCTGTTCTGACCTGCACTAATATTACAATAAAACGGTGAGAGACAGTTCTCCCCAGGCCTTGCTGATTCCATGGAAGATAACCCCACTCTCCCAATCTCAAAGCTCTCAGTCCTCCCATTTCCGACACTCACAACACCCAGGTGTTCTTCCTTAGGACTAGCGTTTTGAAATCTACTGCATCCTAAGAGCTTTGGAGCCTTCAGACTACTATTTCCTCTAGGGTTACTATTGTTATCGGTCTTTCTGACTTCAGGATCTTTTATGGCCAATCTACTCCAAACATAAACTACCTACACATTTTATCTTTTAAAAATAGCTTATAAAACTAAAATTCTCTAAAATCTAGATAATAGGGGGGCCTGGGTGGCTCAGTAGGTTAAGCCTCTGCCTTCAGCTCAGGTCAAGTTCTCAGTCAGGGTCCTGGGATCGAGCCCTGCAATGGGCTCTCTGCTCAGCAGGGAGCCTGCTTGCCCCGCCCCCCCCGCCCCCCTGCTTGTGATCTCTCTCTCTGTCAAACAAACAAACAAACAAACAAATAAATAAAATCTAGATAACAAAACCCAAATCAACAGTTTGGGCATTCAAAGCCTTTCATTATTTATTGATAGGTCTCATTCCTATTTATTTCCAGCAAGTTTAACCTACTGAACCCCCTTTGTTGTAGTCACTTAAGATACTAATGACATAAAAAAACAGCCTTTTCGGAGCAAAAGAAATGTGCTACTACATTAAGAGTACATCTCAATTGTTTTGTTTTTTACAGATCTTTTTATTTGAAAGAGAGAGAGAGAGAGAGAGAGCTAGCAAGAGACAGCATGAGTGGGGAGGAGTGGGAGAAGCAAGCTCCCCAAAGCAGGTTCAGTCCGAGGTCCCTGAGATCATGACCTGAGCCAAAGGCAAATGCTTATTAACCAACTGAGACACCTAGGCACCCCAGTACATCTCAACTGTAAGATACATTATAATTTCAGAAACGCTGGTAAAACTTGATGGAATAAAATTCCAGCTGTCATTCAGCTAAGATGACTGTCCTCTAAAATTGAGTGAGTTCCCTAAAGTGAGTTTTATATTTGGATCTCGAGTGAAGCAGATACTTCAAAATATGCAGGTTAGCCAGTAACAATGACATTAAACACCTGTTTTTCATATTCTATACTTGTGGACATACTAGTAACCACCTTTCTTGGGTAGGTAGGAAATGTGGTAGGAGGGGCAATAACAAAGGTAATTTGGGTCAATCCAGAAACATGTAGTTCCTCTTATTAAGATTTTTTAACTTGGAAGCAAATCCTATTACAGTGTGAACTCGATGCCATTTACCAACATCAGAAAGTAGTTTATCTGTTAACTTCTTTGCTATCTAGGTTCTGTCATTAGAAAGTAAGCTCCACGAAGGCAAGGACTTGGTTTACCAATGAAACCTGAGGAACACCTGGAACACGGTGGGCGCTTGACAAAGTGCTGAATCGATCTGCCTGGCACATCCAGCACCACCACGTGAGAGAAGGCAAGTATCACTAAGCAAGGAGACGCAGGGAGCAGCCAAGACAGACAAAATGGCCTTTGCCTCCAACACTGGCAGAACTCTAGCATTTCTGCTTTAACCAGCAACTGGGTTATTTCTCCGAACTCAATTTATTTCTTCTCTCTTATTTTCCACGTAGCTTACTTTCCATGTCAGGGTGATTGTGTTTTAGAAACTGGCAGTGGAACCGAAGAGTCTTTAGTATGCTATATATGCGTCTTCAAAAGCACACTGGATTTTAGGCACATACCAGAAGAATCTACTGTCAATAGCAACAAGGAAGGTTTACTAGTTCACAGATTGAGAAGAATCCAGGAGGCCACCCTACACCCCAGAAAATTTTTATGAAACCCCTAGATGTCATGACAGTGAGACAGTGATGTCACAGTCTCAGTGAGACTAGCAAACTGCCAAAAGAGAAGGACACTACTTCCCCATGAGGTTTTTTTTTTGTTTGATTGATGGTTTTTTGTTGTGAAAAGCAGAGTCATGATCAAAAACCTCCTTTCATCTGACAATAATATATTGTTTTCTTGCTTTCCCAAAATCGACTCTTCAACCTTTAAGAAAATAATTTATAGGACTATTAAATAAAAAATTGAGACTCAAATGTCAATATGAGAAACTTGCCAAATACCTTTTTCTTTTCTAGTATTTTGGTAATTCAGGAATTCCGAGGAATAGACAAGAGAAAAATGGCACAACCTGATAGTTAATTTTAACTTACAATGCTTTCCTTAAAAAAAAAAAAAAAAAATTATGGCAAAGTTCTGCAGTCCAACTGCATACTATAACATGAGCCAAACACTGAAAATCCACTGTCCAAATAGTAATGGTTCCAATGATTCTCTCCCCTCTTCCTTATCAGTTTTCTCATCAGCAAATATAGTGTAAAAGCTTTATCATAATAAAGATTTCCCTTCAAATGAGCTATTTCTCTGCTCTCCTTTACAGAAGCAGTCTTTCAAAGCGTTACCCTAAACAATCCCCTCAATTCCTTGCCTCCCATCCTCTCCTGAACCCAATCAAGCAGAATTTCACTCTTGTCTCATTAGCAAAACTGCTCACACAGCTCTCAAACAGCCTGAACCCCACCACACCCAACAGTCCGTCCAGTCCTCATCCTCGCAGACCTGGCTGCAGCAACTCACCACCACCCTCCGCTTCCTCTGACACATGTTACTCATTTGCCTTCCACGTGTCTCACTTTCTTCATTTTCCTTCTACTTCACTCATCACTCCTTCCCAGTCTCTTCCTCATTCTTAGACTGCCTCAAGGCTTAATTCCATCTGAGCCCCCCAGCAGTCTCTATTCCCTTCGTCTGCTACATTTTTCTCCCCAGTACTTAACACTATAGGACATACCATTATACTTGATTTATTATTGTTTCATTTACTGTCTCTACCCACTAGAGTATTTCAGGAGCGCAAACATTTTTATCTGTTTTTGTTTAGTGTTGTATTCCCAGTGTATAGAACAGACCTAGCTTGCTGTAGGAGCTCAATAAATATTTGTTGAATGAGTGAACGAGTGGACAATAACAACAGTGCTAACAGTAACAGTCGCTTTGTACCAGGAACTTATCAGCCACACCCCCCCACACGAGCAAGTCACATGCATTTCATTTAACCCTCAAATAACCCTATGAGATCGCTGAGGCTTGGGGGGAAGGGAAGGGCTTGGAGGGGAGCTAAGGAGTGTTAACATGCTCCGAATCACAAAACTACCAAGTGGCAGTGCCCATGATTCAAACCCAGGTTTATCCTCTTCAAGGTTAATGCTCTTAACTACTGCACGGTATTAATTTTACTGAAGTATTATTTCATTAGTTTTGGAATAAATCCAACTGTTATTTGAAGAGGCAGCAATCAAAAGTTTCCTGCACTAGTGAATTTATCTCCATTTTCTCTGTGAAGACAAACATTATTTAGTCGCATCATTTTAAAAATTTTAATGGAGATTCTTATTCGAAAGGAAAGCATGCCACATCACCGTTTTCAGTGATAACAGGACAAGTGGGAAGCACATCACCCTCCTTCTAAGTGCTGATGGCAACACTTAAACTTTTCTCCCATTTCTATTAAAAAGCTCAAGTCAGTGATTTCTAAACCTGACTCAAAAGAGTTTTTATTTTTCTGAAAATAAGAGTCCCAGGCCCAACTTCAGAACAACCGAATCAGAATCTCTAGGAAACAGGTGTCAGGAACCCAGTATTTTCCCAAGCTCCCCAGGAAACTTGGGTGGTTCGCCAAGTTGGGAAAACGCTAGTTAAATGAACCAAAGTTGGCAAGAGACTAATAATTCTATCTGAGCCTGTGGCTCACTGTTTAACAATGACCAAGTCTCACTGGTACTGACCTTCCTGGAAAGAGGAACGATGCTGTTGGGTCGAACAAGCCTTCGTTTCTTACAGCTCAGCACAGGACGTGTTCGGGCTGCCACACAGGTGCCATCAGTTGATGAAGAAACTAGATTGAGTCGTTGCTTTTTTTGTAACTGTTCCTCAGCATCAGAGATGTCACCTGGAACGTGGTCTGCCAAGATAGGCTGAAGACTACAAAGGGGAAGGAAGAATATTCACTTCTCAGAAAACAAGGAAACAAAGCCTCTAATACTGGTTCAACCTCCTCTGCTTACAAATGTTCACAGACACAAACAAGCATCTAGAGCAGACGCATGTCACTTCTTAATGTATGTGTACAGCGTCTGTGCTTGTTTTTAAGATTCCTGGTGGACAGTAACATCATGTCTGAAAAGTACAAGTCAGTAAGTGACAAACTCGGGTTCCAAGTGATTAAGTTCTTTTCTACAACAGAAAAACAAAGAAATTCGAGAAAATTGCAACTGGTAAGAAAATGATTAATCTTGCAAATGTTAATGAGCTGCCTCAGAATCGGTTCTTCGGTAAAATTCGACTTTTAGGGATGGGTACACATTGCTCACTTGCAGAGGGATTCCTTCAACTTTCATACAATACAGATTTACAAACACAGTCTTTAGGGACTAATCCATCCTAGAGTAAAAGAGTTAATGTAAACACTTCTCAAGAAGTCTACCAAGACTAGGACCAACCGTAACAACTCACAAAAGTAGGACCTTGTATTTTTTCTCCATGGTGAGTTAATTTTAGGCCACAGTAAGTAAAAGGGAAATACATTAAGCATGCTAATTAAAATATATTTGCTACAGTAAGATGCACGATATTATTAAGCAATAAGATTTTTGTCTTTAAACCAGGGTTAGTCCTGGCTAGGGATAACTAAGAGCCCAAATTCATCTTTTACAAGCCTGCTACACGTAGGAAGTAGAAGACCTAAAACTTACGTGTTAATAACTCCATTGACAGGTCTCAATGCTCCACATGATTTGGTAGATAATGACTCTGAAGGATGACCACAGGCACCATGGTTTTCCAGTGGCTGAGTAACAGACTCGATCTAAAGGAGAAAGATAAAAATACATGGTAACATTTAACCAAAAGCATCCAGACTGAAATGTGGCACCATTTCATCATTTAAATGAAACACCTACAATTTCTGACAACAAACCTGCAAAACCAAACATGTATGACTGAGGGGAGAAAAAGTAACTAAGAGAACTGGCTTTTGTTTTGGCGTGAAGAAGGGTAAGGAACCAAGATATTCAACAGACTAGTATTAAATGGTTACTGATGGGGGAAATGCTTTAATGATTCCATGGAACAGAAGCTTAGCAAAATAATAACATGGTAACAAGAGTCTTCAGTTGAGGGTTAAGAAGGATACATAGGTTCAGTATCAAGGCAACTAAGGCAATGTAAATGTAGTTAATATCTGCTTAACTCCACAGTGTATACTGGAAACCTCCTTCTAGAAAAATCATACTTTCTGTAAATATATGTGCATATGCTAAAATAGAAAAAAATTAATAAAAGCTCTGTGAATAAGTAATTACCTAGTGCTCTCAGTAACTACTGTCTCTGGACTTCACAAATCAAATATATGCTTAGGAAATAAACTGAAAAAAAGGGAGGTGGGAAACAATCTGGAGAAGTTTGAATCTGACTATCTCAAAACAAATTATGTATTCATTAGGCTCAAAAGGGATAGGTACAGCCATGAGATGTCAATCATATGGAGTCTCTGAGTTACAGTCAATAAAGCCATAGATAAGACTTATCCCTCCCACTCCTGTTGCTGGAATACCACAGAAAGGTAGTGGTCTTTGTTTCCTTAAACTTAAAAATAACTTTAAGGGTGTGCTTAAGTTCTCCTTCCTGTAAATGCTACCAGTCCATCTCAAGGCAGTATTTTAGAGCTGAAATTCTGTTTTTCGGTATTATTCAAGTTCTTTTTACCCCCAGGGAGAAAACACCAAGGATCTGCAGAACAAAGCAGCTGTAGGCAAGTATCAGGAAATGACAAGAGTGGGGAGCCTGTGTGGCTCAGTAGGTTGAGCATCTGCCTTTGGCGGGGGTCATGATCCTAGGGTCCTGGGATTGAGCCTCATGTTGGGCTCTCTGCTCAGTGGAGAGCCTGCTTCTCCCTCTCCTACTCCCCCTACTTCTGCTCTCTCTTGCTCTCCTTTTCTTTCTTTCTTTTTTTAAAGATTTTATTTTTTATTTATTTATTTGAGATAGAGACAGTGAGAGAGAGCACGAGAGGGGAGAAGGTCAGAGGGAGAAGCAGACTCCCCATGGAGCTGGGAGCCCGATGTGGGACTCGATCCCAGGACTCCGGGATCACAACCTGAGCCGAAGGGAGTTGCCCAACCAACTGAGCTACCCAGGCGCCCTTGCTCTCCTTTTCTGTCAAATGATAAATCTTTAAAAAAGAAAGGACAATAGACTGGTAAGCTAATTAAAATGTTTTCATACGAATTAACCAAAAAGCTAGATCAAAGTACATAAGCAGAAAAGACATAAGCAAACTACAATGAGTGAATACTGGGAAAATGTTCTTAGAGATAGCCTGTACATGTAACTAAAGTACCACAAAAATCCTCAACAATCAGATCAATGATACCAATATCATGGCAAATTTGACACACATACTCATTGCCTTAAATGCTACACTAATTTCCTCTTGGAAGTAAAGTGGTTTTAAGTAGCAATATTTATAAAGCTGTTCATATCACTCAATCCTAAACATTTATCTTAAAGAAATAATTCAATATACACATTTCCCAAAATCTCATACACAAAAATGATCACTGCAATGGTATATATCAATAATCTAAATGCCTAACATCTGAGGCACAGTTATAAATTGTACTAGAGCGAATCAGAATATTAAAAATAATCACAAAAGACATTTCTTCTTCCTTTATACCAAAAGAATAAAGGTAAAAAAAATGAAAAAGTCCTTTATGTAGAAATGATTTTAGAAAAAGATTAAATTCAAAATATTTTTAATACAACTATGATGACTATAAATGCACATAGATAATGGACAAAAACAGTGTTAGAGACAAATTTTTTTTATATTTTTACTTTAAAAAATAGAAAAGCGGGGCGCCTGGGTGGCTCAGTGGGTTAATGCCTCTGCCTTCAGCTCAGGTCATGATTTCAGGGTCCTGGGATCGAGCCCCGCATCGGGCTCTCCGCTCAGCAGGGAGCTTGCTTCCCCCTCTCTCTCTGCCTGTCTCTCTGCCTACTTGTGATCTCTCTGTCAAATAAATAAAAAAATAAAATCTTTAAAAAAAAAAAAAAGGAACGGAAAGCTAGGGGGCGACTGGGTGGCTCAGTTGGGCTCAGGTCCTGATCCCAGAGTCTTGGACTTGAGCTCCGCATCAGGCTCCCTGCTTCACGAGCAGCCTGCTGCTCCCTCTGCCTCTCCCCCTGCCTGTGTTTCCTCTCTAGCTAAGTTTCTCTCTGTCAAAGAAATAAAATCTTAAAAAAAGAAAAAAAAAATCTCAAAAAGCCTCTGAATGCTCATGAAGATTTACTATTCAGGGGGAACCTCAAAAAAACCAAACAAACGTTATGATAGTATGACAAAGGACTAGATAATCAGAAGAGTTAATATTCAGGCTGGCATTAACTAGCAGCTGTGACTCCAGGGATGTTACAGCTTTCCTAAGATTACATAAGTTCTGGTTTAGGTGAAGAAGTTTCCTTTCAACATGAAATTTCTATGACTATGAACTTTTTGCTGGTATACTGATCTTAAAAACTTCAATTTTACATTCACTTAAAATAAAAGCATTTAACATTAAACTATGGCAGAGATATGATCTTTGTATCTACATGTTTTAGAAGGTGTCATGTAAGTAACAGGCTGAATCCACATTTGATTAAAGCTTATTTTGTAGAGATTATGGGAGAATTAACTGTAAGGAGACAAAAATGCTGCCATTCTTTAACAAAATCTTATTTCAGAAAACCTTATGTATAAAAAGTGTGAAGAAAAAGTACAAAACATCAGTAATCTCACGACCCACAAATAACTGCTGCTAATATCTTGTTTATCATACCTACAGATGTATATATTTAAATGCCATTAATATTCAATGTGAATTGTACTGATTTTCTTAGAGAACTTAAAACTTTCCTGGGGGCAGTTCAGCCCCCAAATTAAAACTGAAGGCAACAGGGAAAACATTATTTAGCACAGAAATGTTTGTCAATGAAAAAAAAAAAAAAAGTTTGTCAATGATAAAACAGCACATAACAAGCAATCAAGAGCATGAACCTCAGAGGGAATGTGCCTAGCTTCTAGTCATACAAGGAGGCACTCCATAATCAGGGGACCATGGAATAGCCTATAATCACACTGAGATCCAAAAACAGGGCACTGGGGCAATTAGGTTCATCACTCATTCTCGAATATAAAGAGCTTAAAATATTAACCCCAATCCTCCAACAGTGTTCCATCTGGAAAAAGAAAAACACAACTCACCACACGCATAATTTTACTTAAAGCTACTTAAATGCATTCACAGTTAAGAAGAAAAAGCAAACACTCTCTCTCCTACAGTCCAAAAGGGTGCAAAGAGAGAGGGTAGAGATACATTAATAAACACTTCACAAATCTTAAACCCACATACTAACTTAAGCTTGATCATCACTATTGCAGTGATTTACATCATTAGTATTTTCAGGAAACTAATGCATGACTCAAATACAGTCTTCCAATGGGAAACTGTAAAAAGGATAAAAGACTCTAAGGCTCTCCTGTCCAGAAAGCAGGACTTATTACTGAGCTTCTCTTGAACTGTATGTGGTATTCAGATACACTCTAAGGGTACATGCATGCCACAGCCAGAAAGAAAAGAGTAGAAGAGCTGAAGAGGTAGAGAATATCTCTTAATTCCCCATTTCCCAAAAGCAGAGACTCAGGGGATTACCTTTTGGGGTGATCTTAAAGTACAAGGAAGGTTACTGAAGTGATTTCTTTCCTGACTGAAGGAATAACACAGCAATGAGATTCAAATTTGTTATTCATATAAAGCAGGCATCTGATTCATCATTCCACTCTTTTGGCCAGACCAATTAAGCATGACAAAGAGCCTTTGGAGAAAAGTTAAGTTAAATTATGGTCTTACGGGGTAGATTTTCTTGGGGTCTAAGAATCCGTGCCCACTCAACTTATTCTGCCAAAAAGTAGAGAAAGTAAAAGGATAAATATCAAAGGCACGCACTTTCTTTAGTCATTCAATTAATGTCAGGTCATAACTGCTTGAAATACCAATTTTTTAAGCGCAACACATTTGTTTAGAAAACTTAAAAGTTCCATTTTAGTTACTTACTGGTTTTTGGACCAACGTCATCAAAAAAGAAAGAAAAAGCTAATTAACAAATTCAACTTTTATTCTTGGTTCAAAATAAAGTAATCTTTTGGCTTTATATCAATTAATTCATGTTTCAAGCTTATCTCAATGATACTCAACGTGGTCTTATTTAAAATCACCAAAATACTACTGACCCTCAACAGTGTACCAGTCATTTCCATGAACTAGCACCATGGCCAGGAAATTGTGCTAAATTGAGAGGGGAATCTTCTGAAAATTCCACTTCCATCAAGTTACTTGAGTTTCCATTTCTGCATATTGGGACTGTATGTGCCTCACTTTCTCCTATGTCTCTCTCTCTCTCTCTCTCTCTTTCCTATGTTTGTATATTGAGGTTAAAGAAAATCTCTACAGGGGTGCATGGGTGGCTCAGTCAGTTAAGCAACGGACTCTTGGTTACAGCTCAGGTCATGATCTCGGGTTTGTGGGATCAAGGTCCATGCTGGGTTCCACAGATAAATCTTAAAAAAAAAATCTATACAATTATGCAAAAGTAATTCTGAATTTTTAAAATATGTATGTATGTATGTGATCTCTACACTCAACATGGGGCTTGAATGCGAGACACCGAGATCAAGAGTTGCATATTCTTCTGAGCCAGCTAAGCACCCCTGAATTATTTACATTGAAAAATTCCCATCAGCATGATGCTATTACATATAAGTCCAAAGGCTACTAAAGGCTACTGCGTCTAAGATTTATATTTACCAACACCATTGAAAATACGCATCAAGAATCTAGAGAAATACAGTAACTACTAAAAGCAGTCCTAGGGGCACCTGGGTGGCTCAGTGGGTTAAAGCCTCTGTCTTCGGCTCAGGTCATGATCTCAGGGTCCTGGGATTGAGCCCTGCAGCAGGCTGCTCTCTGCTCAGCGGGGAGCCTGCTTCCCCCCACCCTCCTCTCTGCCTACTTGTGATCTTTCTCTGTTAATAAATAAGATCTTTAAAAACAAAAACAAAAACAAAAAAAAACCCAAAAGTCCTAAATTCTTGTTCAACTTATTTAGCCACATCACTATTTTAATAGTCTTTTTTTTAACGGTAAATCAAATACTCCTCAGCCAGTATCCATCACTCTACTCTATCCCAAAACCCTTGTTGGGCCAATGCACTACTCATTGTCCCTGGTGACTGCAAAACTTCAAAAAAAAAAAAAAAAAGAAAGAAAGAATAAAAGACAGACAGATAGAAAAGAAAAGAAAAGAAAAGAAAAGAAAAGAAAAGAAAAGAAAAGAAAAAAAGCTGTTTTTGCTTAACCAATGGTAGAAGATTATAGCTTGGACTGTTTAAAAAGAAAAACAGCTTACATTTTTAGCATGCCTTTCTTCTGAGAAAGCATTTATCCTCTGACTTGTTATCACCATCACTCCACAAAGTAAGAAAAGGGTAAAAGAAAT
Organism: Nasua narica; assembly: GCA_028533885.1. Classification (NCBI taxonomy): domain Eukaryota; kingdom Metazoa; phylum Chordata; class Mammalia; order Carnivora; family Procyonidae; genus Nasua; species Nasua narica. The sequence goes on along the minus strand of CM052804.1, from coordinate 14,404,975 downwards.
GAGGCTTATTTTACAAATAGAAACAAACACAAATAATGAAGTCATCTGTCAAAAGCCACAGAAGCAGTATTTTGTTAAACAAATCTCAATTTCAAATCTAGTCCTTTACAAAATATTTACCCAGTAATTACCTTTCCTGGAAGAAAAAAGGGGATATAAGAAAATATACATGTCGCTTACTCATTTGTAAAAAAGAAATATAGGAAAGCTAATCCAAAAACTAATGAAAATAGCTACGTACAGAAGGTGGGAACAGGATGAAAAGAAGGGGAAAATGGGAAGAGGGAACGACTGTCTTTTGTATAGCTTTGACTCAGAAATGTAGTAATGCTACTCAAAAAATAGGAATAAAAGGGCAGCCGGGCGGCTCAGTCGGTTAAGTGTCTGCCTTCGGCTAAGGTCATGATCCCTGGGTTGTGGGATCGAGCCCCATGTCCGGCTCCCTCTTCCTCTGCCTCTCCCCCAACGGCTGGTGGTCTCTCTACCTCTCTCTCAAATAAATAAAATATTAAATAATAACAATAAAAATAATTAATAATAATAAAGATCAACTGTTGTGTATGGGAGAGAAAAAGTGGAATATCACAGTAACAAAAGAACCTAACTGTATTATAGAACAATTACATACCACACTGAAAGGATGAGGGAAAAAAAAAAATCTAACCGAAGTAAAACTTCAGAAAATAGTATTTTGATTGCATGTTAGAGGGAAAAGATGTTGTACATAATATTGTCCTCTGGTTAGTAAATACATTCTCACAGGGGTATGAGTTGGGCAATTATTAAACTATGTGGTAAAAATGGGTATCAATAAGGATCCAATAAGGCTGTGTGGTATTGGACTGGTATCAATATGGACTTATAGTTTTTAATATATACCCATCTGCATATATACGTATGTATATATGTGCTTTAGCATACATATGTTTCCCAGCTTTGTCTGTTGAGAAGCCCTAGAAGCAATGACACCAAGCAGCAATGAGCACAACTAGTACCCAGATCCTGGTTTCTGAATTGTGTTGCCCAATAAAAGGAACCAGGGCAGGAGCAGGAAAAATACAACATGAGTTTGGAACATCTTTTGGTGCCTAAAAGTGAATACTCACTAACGGAGGAGAAAATGTTGAAAAGACACACCAACCAAGATGAAAGAGATCAAATACCAAAAAGTTGTCTCAACAAGTAGAGCAAGTGAATAATAATAGTAAAAGATTATAATCCATAAAGTAAAATTAATATCCATGAATCCATTCTGATATAAACACCTGAATAAATACATAAATAAGAGAGAAAAGAAAGCTCTTAACAGAATTCCAACTAACAAATATAGAATATAGAAAATGATTCAGTAAACACCACAATAAAAATTGTTGCAGGCAAAACCCACTAGGTAGATGATTAAATTGTGATTAAAGTATAACGAGCAACAGAATATTACATAGTATTTTTCGTCATAAGACAGACATTCATTATAAAGGGAAAAAACCTTAATTTATAGCAGGGAAGACTGGCAGGCATTGCCTTAACCAAGTGAAAGAAGCTAGCGGGGTGCCTGGGTGGCTCAGTGGGTTAAAGCCTCTGGTCATGATCTCAGGGTCCTGGGATTGAGTCCCGCATCAGGTTCTCTGCTCAGCAGGGAGCCTGCTTCCTCCTCTCTCTCTGCCTACTTGTGATCTCTCTCTGTTGAATAAATAATAAAAATAAAATCTTAAAAAAAAAAAAAAAAAGAAGCTATCACCACCAACATCATGTTTCCCCAGTATGGAGCACTGAGAAGGGCACAGCACCACTTTTGTGGTATTACTATGATAAATGCATAACCTCTAAGAATGATAAAACATCAAGTGACTCGAATTGGAAGAAACAAACAAAATAACAGACCAGTAGTACTTGTGTATTAAGGCCAAGAAAGACACAAAGAGGAGGAACCATCACAGATTGGAAGAGATTTAAAGAGAAAGGACAACTAAATGCAGTGTGGGATTTTGGACCTCCCCCTCCACCAAAAAAAAATCAGTGAGAAAACGAGTGAAATTTGAATAAAATCCAAATAGTATTGTATCATGTTAATTCCTGGTTCTGATCAGTGTACCATGATTATGCAAATTAACCACACTATAGGAAGCCATGTGAAGGGTACGTGGGGACCCCATGTGCTACTTTAATAACTATTCTCTAAGTTTAAAATCATTTTTAAAAAGTTTTTTAAAAAGGAGAAAAGTTTACCCAGCATTACTGAGTAAAGCAAATTTCATTCATACAAAAATCTAGTATCAGTCTACAGCTTCCTGTCACCTTACAGGATGAAGTATATAAGCTCAAGATAAATACAAAATCCATTATGAATTGGCCCAGTCATACAATACTCTATCAAAGAAAAGTATTTGTAGTTCCTCTACAGACTCTCTCAAGCCTTTCACATTATACATGCCATACCCTATCGGAAGGGACGAGGACTCAGAACAAGTACATCCTTCTCTATTACGCTACCTTTCCTGACCTCCCTTAGAAGTGAGAATTCTTCCTCTCTTTATTCCTCTGTTATATGCCTGCTGTAAGACTATGAACTCTCAAGGGAAGATACCCAAGGTTTCTAATAGGTGTTTCCTAGACACACAGCACAGTCTGGAACAATAAGTTTTAACCAAACATTTATTATGGACCAAATGCTGTTAAAAACAGAATATACATCTTCAATAGCTAATTATCAACTATTCTAAAGAGGTACAAAAACAGAGCCACTCTTACCTAAGACCCTTGAAGGCTGACATGCATGGAAATTCATACAGACTTTTACAAAGTCATACACTGTACGCACCGGGTTAAGTGCTTCAAAATCAAATCCAAATCCAAACCCAAAGAATGTGAACACCAAGAGTGAACTGTATGTAAACTATGGACCTTAGGTGGCTGTGATATGTCAACGTAGGCTCATCAGTTGCAACAAAATGTACCCCTTTGGTGGGGGAAATTAACCATGGAGGAGACTACCCAAGGCAGGAGTGCCATGCCAGGCAGTGGGTAGATGAGAAATCTCTATCTTCTGCTCAGTTTTGTTGTCAACCTTAAACTGCTCACCCCAGAATAGTCTGAATTTTTTAAAAAATCAAATACACTAATATTTCTGCTTCAAAAGGTATGGATAATTAAAAATATAAACAGTCTTAACAAATACCACCTCAGGTCAAATGAACTTGATGCAGAATTTAGGAAAACCACTTTTGGTTCTCATAGATCTTTGGAGTTTGGAAATGCAGATAACAGAGTAAGGACTTGCGTTATTACTCCCACTTCGCACAAGAAGGTTATGGGAAATGTGGGAGAAAAGTAGTGTTCTAAACATGTCCAACAGGTCAAGGTGTTTGGCAATGTTGTTTGGATCTTTTACTTTCTCATTTTTTTAGTAATTCTATCAATTACTGAGTTAGGAGTGTGAAAATTTCCAAATATGAGTATTGATTTACCTATCCCTTTAGTGTACATATATTTATGCTTCATGTATTTGAAGCATCCACCTTTATGACTCTTCTGCCTCCTTGATGAAATGACCTCATTTATCACTGTAAAATGTCCTTTATCTCTGGTATTCCTGTCTTAAAGACTATTTTGCTAATATTAATATACCCACGGCAGCTTTTTTTTTTTTTTTTAAAGATTTTATTTGACAGAGAGAGAGATCACAAGTAAACAGAGAGGCAGGCAGAGGTAGAGGGGGAAGCAGGCTCCCCACCGAGCAGAGAGCCCGATGCGGGGCTCGATCCCAGGACCCTGGGATCATGACCTGAGCTGAAGGCAGAGGCTTTAACCCACTAAGCCACCCAGGCACCCCTACCACAGCAGCTTATGCTTACTGTCCCCTGTCCTTTTTTTCCCCTATAGATCTGAGCTTCCAACTGTTATTATTTACTGTTGACCTAAAGAAAGTTCTATAACATTTCTTTCAGTGCAGATACTCTGTCAACAGACTCTTCTTAACCTTCTTTTATCTAAAAAGGACTTTATTTCACCTTTATTTTTGAAGAACTTTTTTAGCCATGTATAGAATGTTGAGGGGCAAATTCCACCATCATTTTAATAATTTCACCCCATCGCTGTCTGTCCTCCATTGTTTCTGAAAACGAGTCACCTATCTGTATCAATATTCACTTACACGGAATGCATCTTTTCCCCCCTCTGGCTACTTGGGAGATTATCTTTCATTCTCATCATGTTATATTTCTTCTGCTTACTATTTTCTGAGTTTCTTCAATCTGTAAAATTATCTTTTTCATTCAAATACCCAGCCATTATTTCCATAACCCCCATCTCTCCCCACCAGTACCACTCAATTTCTCCTCCTTCTGGAACTCTAAGTATACACATTTATTGTTTCCCCAGGATTATGTTCATTTCTGAGCAGTTCTAGGTTCAGTCTATTTTTCTGTTGGATAATTTACACTGATGTTATATATACTGACCCTTTTAAAGATTTTATTTATGGGGCACTTGGATGACTCAGTGGGTTAAAGCCTCTGCCTTTGGCTCTGGTCATGATCCCAGGGTCCTGGGATCGAGCCCTGCATCGGGTTCTCTGCTCAGCAGGGAGCCTGCTTCCCCCCCTCTCTCTGCCTGCCTCTCTGCCTACTTGTGATCTCTCTGTTGGATAAATAAAAATCTTTAAAATAACAAGGGAAGGAGCAGAAGGAGAGGGACAAGCAGACTGTGTGCTGAGTGTGAAGCCCGGGTGGGGCTCAATCTCACGACCCTAGATGATGACCTGAGCCGAAATTAAGAGTCAGATGCTTAAGTGAATGAGCCATCCAGGTGCTCCATGACCCTTTCTCTTCTTTAAGTTTTCAAGCTGCTGTTTAGTATACCAGTACACTTTTTACTTAGATATTGTACTTCTCAGGTCTTCAATTTGTGTTTCACAAGTTCCATGTAATTCTTCTTTAGTTTTCACCTCTCTGCTGAGATTCCCCCATCTTTTACTTTAAACTTCAAACATAAGTGGCTGGTTAGCTCAGATGGTTAGAGCATGGTGCTAATAAATCTTAAAACCTATTTTTATTAGATGCTTTTTATTCTTATTTCCTAATTCCAATCTGAGCCACTTCAGGATCAGTTTCTACTCTTTTTTTCTCATGACTAAAGAAGACAGTTTTCTGCTTATTGAGAGGTCTAATTTATTGTTATTGTATAATATATTGTATATGATATGTTACAAACTCTGGATTCAATTAATTTTCCCAGAAGCACATTGATTTTTGCTCTACGAGGCAAATTTCTATTTGGTTAGAAACCAAATGAACCTTGATTTTGTATAACTAGTTTCACGCTTTCACAGGAACATATCAGAGCCTATTTTGGATTTTTCGAAAACTTAATCCTATGGTGAGTCCCTTAGTCCTAGGAAAATCTTTAAATCCTAAAGCATGAGCCTTCCTTGGTTTCAATGTAAGGCCCAGGCCCAAGGTATTTACCAAGCCACGGTAGAATTCAAACTCCAAAATTCTGTCTCCACTGCAGTGGGCAGTGATTACATTCTGGGCTCAGCTCCTTTCAGCCTACCAACTGTTGCTTTCGACTAGGCTCTATCAAAACCCACTGAACATGTGAAGTTCAAGGGGTTCAATTAGCTGAAGGATCTGAGAGGGATTTACACAGGTTGTGGGACTAAGCCCTCCACCCCCATGACTCCCTCTTCGCCGCTATTCTCTCCCTCAATTTCTAGCTTCTCGGCAGCGGGTGACCTCCAACCTCTGACAGTATGAAAGCCAAAGAGATTGTGGCTCTCTAGTTGAGTTCTAAAAACCCTGTACCATATGGACTAAGGAGGCCCTCATCTCTGAGTTGTGTTTTCTGTCTGAAATTTTCTTGACTTTCTTCGATAATTTTTAAATGCATTCTTCCTACCTAGTAATAGGCATAGGTTCCAAGTTAGCTCTTTTCACTCATTAATTCTTAACTGGGGAAAAGGGGACTACTGTTTATTCAGGAGAATGAAGTGGGAGGAGAAAGAAGGAAAGGACATGTTTTAGAACATGGAAGAACAGCTCTCAACAGCTTTATAACTTCCTCTTTCCAGGAACACACCCTTTTTGTTCAGAAAGTTTTTTATTTCCTATCAGAATTTATTAGTGCAACAGATGACTTTATCAGCACCTGCAAAGCCCTTGGTTTCTCTCCTCCACCTACTTTTACCTTTCAAACTGCCTTTGAGTTAGAAGTCAGACTGAAGTTTGTTTTTTTAAAGGGGCATTTTTCTAGGAGTTTCTCCTTTCTTCTCCCCCACTACTCTGTGGTATAAAAACAAAACCCACTCCATCTCAGTGAACATTTCCTACTGTCTCCATGGCTTCCAAAAAGGCTCACTCATGTATCCAGTCTCCAAAATAATTCAGTTTCCGCCATATCTGTATGGTGCTCACAACCAAAGCAGATATATATAGGTTCAGTCAAGAAACACTCATTCAGTTGGTAAATAAGGCAAAAAGATGATTATGTGTCCTTTCAGTGTAACACTTGAAATTCATCTAAACAAGCCCTCCTAGGGTCATATAACTCTCAATAAATTACTTAACTTTGTTTTACTTACTATTTATACGTGATTAGGGCTCATATGCCTCAAGTTGGACATTTATTTTTAGAACACTGAGGAGTTAAAACTCATCTGTTTCTAGCTGAAAACCTAACTCTGAAGGTAATGGGTTTATTATTCTTATAGGATATTTTAAGTTTTGGAGGCTACTGAGTAATCTCATTCCAGCACTCATCATTCTCATCTTAGTCAGTAAGTCACAATGTATTTCTTTGAAAATTGTGTTTAACTTCTTGAAACTATATCTTGATAGTAAAAAAAATAAATAAATAAATCCTCTTTGACTTTTCCGTTGAGTTTCAGAAATAAAAATACAAATATGAACAACACGGCACAACAAAACAAACGCCTTTGACATAATTTTTCTTAAACCGCAAGTCTTCAAATGCTTTTTGAAAGGGAGGAGTGAAAAAAGGGGAGGGCAATAAATACTTCCATTTTATAAAAAATTAATAAGCAAAATAGAAATGGAAAATAGGGTGGTTAAATATGAGTATGAAAATTTACAGCTGCCCCCTGTGTCAAGTGTGACTTAAGATTTTTTAAAGCAAAACTGAAGAGGTATAAATCACTTTTCAGAAAAGCTGGATGACAAAAAGGCAAAATTAAAGATGTAGCTTAAGGATTACCTTAAGTGCTACAAATATAATTCTAAATAAGCCAACTGTATTTGAGCAACCAAAACTACTACATGAAACAAAGATGAACATTCCAGTCCCTACAATGTACTACAAACCAACAACTTTAAAAGGTCTTTCTATAGTGAAAAACTGCTTGGCAGTTGACATATCAGGTACGAGGAAGATGATCTTGACTTCAAGGATCACACAATCTAATACTAAGCATACCCATGCAAGTGAATGGTGGGTAGGAAAAGGGACAAGTCCCTAAGGGGTGCACGCACATGCACACATGTGAACATGTGTAAATACAACGAGCCTCAGAGGGGCACCTGGATGGCTCAGCCGTTAAGCATCTACCTTCAGCTCAGGTCATGATCCCAGGGTCCTGGGATCAAGCGCTGCATCAGGCTCCCTGCTCGGCAGGAAGCCTGCTTCTCCCTCTCTCATCCCCCCTGCTTGTGTTCCCTCTCTCTGTCAAATACATAAAATCTTAAAAAAAAAAAAAAAATACAACAAGCATCAGAAACACAATGAGAGACTGTCATGTCCTATCCTTCACAAGCACCAAGGTGAGAAAAACCTAAGAGAGACTGTCCAAAAATTTCTGGAATTCCTAAATATACAAATATGTAAGTATCTTTACAAAACTCACTCCTAATCACATATGCCTCAGATCTCATGTTTCCTGTACCTCATACCACCAAGCACCAGTTGACCTTACCCATGTTCTCTCACTTGTAACAACTTTTTTCTTTAGAGCAATCACTAAAACAGTTTCACCAATCATAATTCTATAGATAGTATATAATGAACTCACACTGTGGACTTGAATACTAGCAAAATCAGGCATTCTACTCGTTAATTTCTTTAAAACCATCTTCCAGTTAAGAAACATTAATCTCTTAATGTCTTCACATTTACCCCTGGCTTTAAGTTCTCTCTTAGGAAAGTTAGTTTCCACCATATTACATGAATTATTGATAAAATGATAACAAAGGATAACAAGCTTTGTTGATTTGCAGATGCAAAGACCCAGCACTCTAGGCTTCCAAACAAACCACTGTCATGGGACTCTGAAGTTTCTAACAAATGACTTAAATCAAGAAATGCTGGGCACCTAGGTGGTTCAGCGGGTTAAAGCCTCTGCCTTGGACTGGGGTCATGATCTTAGGGTCCTGGGGTCGAGCCCCGCGTCTGCTGAGCAGACAGCCTGCTTCCCCCTCTCTCTCTGCCTGCCTCTCTGCCTACTTGTGATCTCTCTCTGTCAAATAAATAAATAAAATCTTAAAAAGAAAAGAAAACGACAGCTTTACCGTCATGACAGAATTAAAGGGAGAGAGAGCTTTCAACATCTTTGTGAGTTAAACCTCTAGTCCAACCTTTTCATTCTGTAGTGGCCCAGAAAGGTTGTTTTACTTGTGAAAGGTATCAGAGCCACAGGTTCTCCTGATTCTCCGTAATTACTCCACAATGCTACACTTGCTCTGGCTGTTGTCTTGAGTTAGGAGCTGCTTTTAAAAATCAAGGTCAACTGCGCAGCTGCAGGAGGGGCCCTGTGCCACTCTATTCAGGAATTCAGGCCTTGAAATGCCAAAAGTGATAAAGGGGGATATAGTCCCCTTCCTTCAACCATGCCAGGATCCTTCTTACAGAGAATAAACTGTGTACTGATGCAAACCCCAGAATTCTCACTCATTCTCCCTTTTCTGTCTTTTATACTTACCAACTTATCATGCCCATGATCTGTCTTTACTTCAGAACTAAGTGGAAGAAATAAGTCTGTTGTTGTATGTTCCGGGGGAGGGGCCTCTCCAAGAACTATCAACCCCTGCAAGACAGAAGAGCAGCATCAGTGAGTAGTACCATAAATTACAAATTTAATTTAGGAGTTAGTATCACAAGAGTTAGGGGCAGGGGACTGGTTTACCAAAGCCCCCTTTCTTTTCCTATGGTTCTAAAACAGAAACACACTACCAGCAGCTTTGCTTTCCGAAGAGCTATTTCAACATAAAGCCTACCGAGTAGCAACGAGTGAGGCCTAAGTCAGACCCAAGCTTCCCTCTTTTCCCACTTGAATGCTATGACCTACATAAGCTTGTTACCTTTAGCATCTTTTTGTCTGGAATCTTTAGCAGAGTATGGTACTTTATACTGTATTACTAACTAGACTATACTGTAATAACAGCAGCAATGCAATTTTTCTATGTAACGTGATCACAGATATGGCTTAAAGATTACCTTAAGTGCTATAAATATAAGTGATAAGTCAACTGTATTTGAGCAACCAAAACTACTACATGAAACAAAGGTGGAACAGTCCAGCCCCTAGAATATATTACAAAGCAAGAACTTAAAACTGTTTCAAAGGTACCTGTTTCTCATAAGCATAAATAACACTCCACATTACGTTCCTGCTTCACAATTTCAAAGTCAGATCTTACATTCATCCCAGGAAATAAAAAATGTAAAAAGAAACTTAAAACGACTCTACATATCCTATCCAGTTAGCAAGGGTGCAGCTTGGTAAAAACACAAGTGAGCTTACAGTGTAAAACAAACAAAAAACCACACACATGAATCTCACCATGAATTCAAACAGAGGTTACCAAAATCAAGTTTTGACACTATATAATAACAGAAAGACTAAGATGAAAGTAACCAGGGCTTTGTGTCTTTGGTTCTCCTTTTCTGATCTAGAAAATAAGGAGATCTGACTAGTAAGGCTCTTTAAAGGTAATTTTGTATTAGAATCACCTGGGGAAACTTATCAAGCTATACCTGCCCAGCTTCAACATCAAATCTACTCTGAGTCCCTGGGGTTAGGGCTGGGTATTCCACATTTTTAAAAAAGCTTCACTGGTAAGTCATAAAGCAAGCTCTAAATTGAAACATATTAGACTTGATCAATCTTATCCCCCAGTGATCATCCTAAAATAGAAATTTCAGGACCTATAGATTTTGACTGTATCCATTTGAGCTCCCTAGCCATTAGACACAGACTCTTGTAACAGCCAGTGAACAAGATGATCCATTCCTGGGGTCCTTTCTAACTCAAAAATCTCTATGAAATAGGGGATGCAAGAGATGAAATGGGGGAGGGGGCTGGTATTAAGAAAAAAATATGGAATTCTACCTGTTCCCCCCTAAACATGAAGAAAAAAAAAAGTGTTACCTAAACATGAAGAAAAAAAAAAAAGTGTTATACCCCAAGCAATAGAAACAACACTTATATATTCTGGAATAAGACTATGACTAGCCTACGTAGAAAATGAAGTGGAAACTCGTCAGAAAGGGGGAAAGACCATTAAGAAAGGTTTGCCCTAGTCTTCAAAATGAAGTTTCTCTGGCTAAAAAACTGCTGGAAAATATTTTCTTCTCTCAATAACAGCATAAACTTTACCATGTCAAAGTAAAAAGTATTAGCAAAAGCCAGTTATCTTGCACACTATTCTCTTAAAATACTGCATTCAACATCTTCCCTGCTTAAGAGCCCTGATTATAGTTACCCTGGTCTCATTATCTCGAAAATGTCTGCATGTATATGAGGTTGTTGCCACTGAGAAGGGGGTTATTACAATATAGTTACTAGGTAAATAAATGCAATTAAAGGTTACAATACTCTTATGTCCTTTGTTCATATTGATTCTGCCCTCTAAAAATATTTTTATCCAAAATGTCATTAATCCTTTCAAAGAGTCTGTCAAATCCAAGTTCCATCTCCTTCCAAGAAAATGTCCCTGGTTAACTGAGCGCTCCATGTTTTATCTACATTACCAGAGTTTCTGAAGCATTGGGATTACGTCCTACATTCTGAATATTTGAATCTCATTTCCAGAGCAGAACCTTGGGCCAATTTATTTACTATTACCTCAATTTGCTTATTAACTAATGTTAAGCCCCTTAAAAACTTAAACAAAACACAAATATATTTGAATCCCCCATATTCCCTAGCAGAATCATACCCCAAGAAAGGAAATGTGTGACAATTGTTTTTTGAGTTTTAGGTTAAAATTTTATTTCCTTAAACAGAAATATTAAGTTTATATTAATTATAGCCAGAAGCCTAAATAATCCAATTACCAGGTATAAAGTTACTCCCTCAACTTTTTTAGGTTAGATAAGTCAAGATATAACAGTCACTATTTTCCAGAGAGAAAACTTTTTCCTTACACCACTGAATAATTTCTTAAAATAAATACCTCTCCGAAAGACAAGGACACTCTCCTGAGAGTTAAAAAGACCTGGTAGGGACCACTTATTCCCCATCATTTTATAGACCCAGAGAGGATGGAGATTGAAGGTTCATGTCAACAGGCCAATCCATGGCAGAACTAGGGCTAAACACTGGGTCAAACTACTCGTGTTCTTTCATTCATTCAAATCAAGCCATCAATTTCCATTTATTGACATTTTTTTAGGGGCTGGGAATATAGGAAAGAAGGAGAGACATATCCTTCCACTCCTGTAATCCCCATTCGAACCTACCCCTAAAAGTGCTTACATTCCAATACTGGGGAAGACAGATAATAAACCAGCTGAGTAAATAAATTTTATGTAGTACATTAGAAAGTGTAAAATGCTAAAGAAGAAAGGACAAAGTGAGGATTAAGTGGGAGTGGGAACCTCAGGGCTATTACTGCACCCTAAAATAGACCACAAACTAGCAGGGGCCAAGATACAAAGACTGGGAGAGTCTCCCCATCCTTCACCACTGCTCAAGTCAAAACCAGGATCATGCCCAGGCCTCCAGGCCTAGAAAACACCTACAAAAGGATCCAAGGAATTGGGATGGGTCATAGATGCATGCAGTCATAAAATATCCTTATAAATTATTCCTCTGTGGAAACACAAAGCTGTCCTATAGAAGTCAAAAAAAGGAAGAAAAAAATAGTATGAACCAAAACTGAAAAAGGAAGAATTGGTAGAAGAAATTATGCTAAGCCTGATTACAAAATGGGGCAAAAGAAAGCAAAAAGAACAGAAAAAACTTATGTTGTAGACTTAATTGCTTCTATTTCATCAATTTTGTGTAATATATGGAATCAAAGTACGAGATAAAAAAATCACCTCTTCATTTGTAACACAAAATTAAGATGCTATTTCACATACTCCCTCCCCTTTTCATTCTGAGTAGGTCCATCTTCCTTACCTATCTTAAGATAACTCTCCCTGTAGATCAGTTCCATAGGAACTGTCCTGGGTTACCTAGACAAGACCTAGCTGTCCACAATGCCTCATAACCCTGTAAGATGGGAATGTCAACTGCTTAACATCATTTCTGAAGACAAAGGTGTATTTCTAGGCTTCTACTACTCCATTTAGCTCCTTTCCTATCCAGAAATTTCAATGCTCTTCTGTCCATCCTTGGTTAGCAATTGCTATGTAATTTCACAGATTAGTCAGAAGAAAAAAAAAAAGGGCGCCTGGGTGGCTCAGTGAGTTAAAGCCTCTGCCTTCAGCTCGGGTCATGATCTCGGGGTCTGGGATTGAGCTCTGCATCAGGCTCTCTGCTCAGCAGGGAGCCTGCTTCCCCCCCCTCTCTCTGCCTGCCTCTCTGCCTACTTACCATTTCTCTCTCTCTCTCCTGTCAAATAAAATCTTAAAAAAAAAATTAAGAAGAAAAAAAATGGTATGTTTTATATTAGACATGGATGTTGAAGTTTGTGTTAAGAAGTCTCCTTTAACAAAAGAACCCATTTGGTCCCTGTGCTTTCCCCCTCAGTTTTATTTAGCAGGTATGAAACTTCAATAAATATGCTCAAGACATACAATGAAGATGAAAGAACAGAACAGCAGAGTGTTAGACAGAAAATGCTCTGGAGTCAGATAAATAGCTGTGAGTTCAAACTTAGCTCTGCCTCTTACAAACTTGTAAGCCGTAAGATTTGTTCTGTGCACTAAACAATACATGAACGTACCTGTCTATGTACACACTCCAGGGACATATATTGTTCTCCTTTCTCATTCTAGAAGACAAGGGAACATCTTAAAAAAAAAAAAAAGCTCACTGATCATGAAAATTAAAATAGTAAGGAGTAGTGTACAGAGGAGCTCCTAAACACTGTATTCTTTTTCTCCGAAAAGCAATAGGAATCATTACTCCCAAAAGAAACTCTCAAGATTCTCTCAACCTGGAAGTTAATACTTAATTTCTGACAGAAAAGAAACTGGTAATCAACAAGTGGTAGTTCTCAAATACTTTATTAGTACTATCTTTTTTTTTTTAAGATTTTATTTATTTATTTGAGACACAGAGAAAGTGAGAGAGAGTATGAGAGAAGAGAAGGTCAGAGGAAGAAGCAGACTCCCCATGGAGCTGGGAGCCCGATGTGGGACTCAATCCCGGAACTCCAGGATCACGACCTGAGCCGAAGGCAGTTGCTCAACCAACTGAGCCACCCAGGCGCCCTTTATTAGTATTATCTTTTGGAATATGTCACTCTAAGAAAATTAAAGTTAACATGCTAGAGAGTAAATCCTTAAAAAGAAAAAGAAAACTTCACCCTCTCATTCCCCAACCTAAAACAAATTATAACTCTACAGTTGACCACCAAGCCTAGATTCATCTCCTGAAAAGGCCTGTACTACACAGGCAATCCTAACAAATCTTAGAGCAGGACAGGAAATGGGAACATCAATCCACTTTACCAAAACACAGGCAGTTAAAAATTTTAGTAATTTTTAGTAATTTAGTAAAAATTTCAGAAAGTAAGCAAGCTCTTGGAAGCAACTAACTCGAACAACAGTCAAATGCTTGTACCTCAGCTCTGTGCTCACACGTTTACCCAGCCATGAACAAACGGCTGACTTCTGCGACACTCCAATGGTTTACCTTTACTTATGTAAGTAAAACGCTTAGCACAGTGACCTGGCACGCAGTAAATGCTCAAAGAATTCTGTTATTATTGTGACAGGCGACCAAATGCATTGTTAATTTACCTTCGGGATAAATTTTATTGCTTACATGTTATACAGGCTTAAACAATATCCCTCCAAAATTTATGCAACCTAAAACCTTTAAATGGATCCTTATTTGGAATTAGGGTCTTTGCAGATGCAACTGGGTTAAAATAAACCCTATGGTGGGCCCTAAATCCCAATATGACTAATGTTCTTTTAAGAGGGAAATATGGACACAGACACATAGAGACATGATGCACAAGTGAGGCCAGAGGCAGAAACAGGAATGATGCTTTAGACGGAGGAGCACCAAGGACTACCAGCAACCACCAGAAGCTTAGAAGCAGCAAGGAAAGATTCTTCCCTAGAATCTTTAAAGGGAGTGTGGCCTTCCCTCTACCTTGATTTTAGAATTCTAGCCTCCGGAACTATGAGAAAACAAATTTCTGTTGTTTTAAGTTTATCACTCAATTTGTGCTGTTACAGAAGCCCCAAGAAACTAATACATTTGTTTTAAACAGACATTGTATAAATATTATATAAAGTTGTCAGTTTTCAACATATTACTTAACTAGATTATTCATCTTTTACTCTTCCTATCAGAATTCTGTAATAGACATTGTGTATCCAGACTGCAGACCAAGAAAATATATTACAATCTTGAATGCCTTATTTTATAGACCATGAAAACGGAGGCTCAGGAAGGTTCAATGACTTTTCTTCCCAAGCTTACATAGCTCTATGGCAGCAAGACAGGGCTAGAACAAAAGATTATCAATCCCAAGCCTAGCATTTCTTTAATACATTACTGAATAATAAAAACTCTTGAAGAGTCAATACATGCACAAAACTTCAGAATAAGCACTTTTCAGATATTTAGAAATATCTAAGACTTTTGAAAGTTTCCCAAAACTACTGTCATCACTGCTGAGTTATGAGCTAAAGAATAAAACAGGAACCAAAAGGGAATTAAGAATAGCTTCTCTGGGTGCCTGGCTGGCTCAGTCAGTGGAGTATGTGACTCTTGAATTCTGGGTTGTGAGTTCAAGCCCCACACTTGGTGTAGAGATAACTTAAAAAAATAAAATCTTCTGGAGAAAAAAATCTCACATACAGCTAGTCAGACTGTAAACCGAGCTGCTGCCAAGATATCTTTCTGAAGTATGCATCAAGAACATAAAAGTATCCATCTGACTTAGCTAAAGATGTTTATTATGATATGCTTTACAATTTTAATAAATGGCATAATTAAAATAGTCACCAAGAAAGGTAACAGAATGTAGCCAATAAAAATATTTTCCCAAAAAAACAACTAGAAGAGCACTCCAGTGGAATTTTGGAATAAAAGCTTAGATGACATATATGAGAGGCTATAGAACTTCAAAACTCTCATCATTTTATCTTGTCAGTTGGTCATCCTTTTAACTTTTGGCCTACTAATTAATTTAATGCATACAGTACACACAGTATAGCAAATTTTCTGAAGGCTTTGACCAGCACTGAGGCAGGACAAAAAAGTATTGTGACACTTATTTTTTTTTGTTTTGTTTTGTTTTTAAGATTTTTATTTATGTGACAGAGAGAGAGAGAGAGAGAGAGAGAGAGAGAGAGAGACAAGTAGGCAGAGGCAGGCAGAGAGGAGGAAGCGGGCTCCCTGCTGAGCAGAGAGCCCGATGTGGGGCTCGATCCCAGGACCCTGAGATTATGACCTGAGCCGAAGGCAGAGGGTTTAACCCACTGAGCCACCCAGGTGCCCCTGTGACACTTATTTTTAAAAGCAAGGCTCTTCATCTAGCTAATACAAAAAAAAAAAAAAAAAAATCTTGAAAGCATGTAAGCCCCACAATAGTAGGATTTTTATTTTACCACTGACCCCTCTAAAGAGAACAGTGCCTGGTACACGGTAGGCACTCACCTACTTGCTAAATGGATGTCTTTTCCATGCACATTTATCCCTTAGTCAAACCCAAACTGAGTAAGGGACTCCTTCTAAGTTGATAAATTTAAGAAGAAAAACCACCACAGTGTCTCTATCAAAGATAAAAGTACTTTGGTAAGAATCAGGATTCTGTAGACTGGAGGACACAGAAAAACCAAAATCCCAAACACCAATGTCTAATTTCACTGGAATAGTCTTTCAGGAAAAATCCTATTTTTCCTTAAGAAAGCAAGGGACGCTTAGTGGTATAATAGAAATGCATCTAAGTAGAAAAGCAAGATGATATCCTTAGTCATCATTGCTCTTCCATAAATATAACAAATATTGAGTTACATCAATGCCTTACATTTATATAGTGTCTTTCCTATGTTTCCTATTAGCCCAAATACAGGAATTATTTTGTTCTAAACATATGTTCAACTTAACATTACATTTTAATAGTGTTGTCTGCACTATTCTAAACAACATCAGGCAATATCAGGGTTAAACAAATTAAACCGCTATATCAGATAATATTAAACTCTTCTCTGTGACACAGTTAAGGGTTATCAAAGAGTTATTGAGAGATGGGGAAAAAAGGATAATGGTAATTTTTAGTTGGGCTAAAAAAAGACCAGACACTTATCTCTTACCTTATTAGCACGTATCTGTTTATAAATATCTGTTTGCTGCCGAATTCGATATTCCAAGTCAGAAACATGAGCCTGAAGCCAGTTCCAGCGGCTGACAATAGCTGCTCGGTCTGCAGCCCATCTCCATTCTGACCTGCGTCTCCTAAAAGGAAATAAACCGAGTGAAATTCAAGAGTAGCAGCAATATGTATACCCAATGGGAATGGGAGGATTTTAACATCTAAATGCCCTTATGTCGCCTACTCTAGTGCCAAGAAAAACCCAAGACTTAATGTATGTACGTCAATTACAGGACTTATTTCACAAAATTTCACATATAGATACTTCCCAAATTAACCAGCTGAAACCGCCTTTTAGTATCCCAATCTTGTGGCAATTTCAGAGGAGACACAGAAATATTCTCAGGAGACAGAGAAATATTTTCTACTTTAACATAAAACATATATAAAAAATGAAGATTACCTACACAGAAAATCCAAAAGACACCACAAATTATTAAAGCAAAGAATTCAGCAAAACTGGCAAAATTGGCATACAAAAACAAAGTGTTGGTATGTGCCAACAAGTAGAAAATATTCATTTTTATAAAAAGAACCATTCGCAATACCAACTTACGCTAACAGGATACTTACAAGATCCTTAGAGAAATAATAAAACCTGAAAACATAAAGACCTATAATAATAAGATACAAATTTTTTCAAAAGATTTTATTTATTTATTTGACAGAGAAAGAGACAGCGAGAGAAGGAACACAAGCAGGGGGAGTGGGAGAGGGAGAAGCAGGCTTTCCACTGAGCAGAGACCTCGATCCCAGGACCCTGAGTTCATGACCTGAGCCAAGGGCAGACACTTAGAGACTGAGCCACCCAGGCGCCCCTGAAACACAATTTTTTTTTTAAGATGGCAATTTTCACATGTGTATAAATTCAAATAAATCCCAAATTCCCTACAGGGTTTTTAATGGAAGCGGATAAAAAGATCCAAAAATGAACAAGGAAACAAAGACCAACAGTAGAGAAATTCTAAAGAAAATATGATGGAAACTGGCACTACAGACTTACTGTAAAGCCATGACAATTAAAGCAATCTAGAAAGATAAAAAGACCAGTGAGACAAAATACAAGGCCTCAAAACTCAGAACTGGATATATAAAAGGGATGACATCCATTATCAGTGGGGAAAGACTGAACTATTCAACGAATAGTACTGAAATGGCCAGTTCTTTACACAGAAAAAAGTAAAATTAGTTCACCTCTTCATCATATAATTCCGTAATTTTGGAATTCCTAAATCTGAAAAGCCAAACTGAAAGACAAGTATCTTTGGAAGGATTCCCTAAATAAGACACAAAAAAACATTTTAGCTTAATTTCAACATACAACAAAGATTTAACAAAGCTAAAGGCAAGTTACTATTTGGTAGAACATTATCTGTAACACACATTAACTGGAAGGTTAAATATCAGAATATAGAACAGAACTTCATCAAATACATTAAAAAATGAACCATCTAGTAAGATGATAAATAGAAAATTCATGTAAGAGAAATCCAAATGGCCAATGAATACATGGAAACACGCCATACCTTGTTAGATTTTGGTTAAAATATTAGTATCAGGTCAAGTATTAGGAAGCTATTTCAAACCCAGACTGGAAAAACCAAGTTTTGGTAAGATGTGGAGAATAGCAATTCATACATTGCCAGTAATAAAACCTGGCACACCCGCTTCTGAAGGCTAATTTGGAAACATTTGGCTAGATAGAAAAATGTGAATACCCAACCATCATGAAATTCTATTTCTGAGAACAACACTTGCATATCTGCATGAAGAAAGAGACTCACTGCAAGTTTGTTAATAGCTAAAAGTTACAATCTAATCTGCTAAAGTAGGCAAATAAACTAAGAAATAAGTTGTTTGAGATACACACAAGTAGTGAAAGAATTTAACAGAATACTGCTCACTAATAATTATTATATGTATCAACATGACTAAATCTCAACAACATGGGATGGAAAAATTGTAAGAAAACTAAAAAAGAATAAGCATACAATAAGGACTGTTACCAATACATAAATAGTAAAGTATAAAAATATGCACAGAGGGGCGCCCGGGTGGCTCAGTGGGTTAAAGCCTCTGCTTTCGGCTCAGGTCATGATCTCAGAGTCCTGGGATCGAGCCCCGCATCGGGCCCTCTGCTCAGCAGGAAGCCTGCTTCCCCCTCTCTCTCTGCCTGCCTCTCTGCCTACTTGTGATCTCTCTCTCTGTCAAATAAATAAATAAAATCTTTAAAAAAATATGCACAGAATTGATATTCAACGAAGTTAGGATCAGGGTCCTTATCATCTCTGGGAAGGGGAATGAAGAAGTTCAATTTTAGCTCTACTTATAATGCAATGCGTGATTACTCTTTAAAAACAAAAGTCTGGGGACGCCTGGGTGGCTCAGTTGGTTGGGCAGCTGCCTTCGGCTCAGGTCATGATCTCAGCGTCCTGGGATCGAGTCCCACATCGGGCTCCTTGCTCGGCGGGGAGCCTGCTCCTTTCTCTACCTCTGCCTCCCTCTCTGCCTGCTTGTGTTCTCTCTCTGTTAAAATAAATAAATAAAATCTTTAAAAAAAAAAAAAAACAAGTCTGGGGTGCCTGGATGGCTCGGCTGGTGGAGCGTGTGACTCGATGTTGGGGTGATGAGTTTGAGCCTCATGTTGGGGGCAGAAATTACTTAAAAAAAAAAAAAAAAAAATCTGGGGCACCTGGGTGGGTCAGCGGTTAAGCCTCTGCCTTTGGCTCAGGTCATGATCTCAAGGTCCTGGGATCGGGCCCCGCATCAGGCTCTCTGCTCAGCGGGGAGCCTGCTTCCCCTCTCTCCCCTCGGCCTGCCTCTCTGCCTATTTGTGATCTCTCTCCTGTCAAATAAATAAAGAAAATCTTAAAAAAAATAAAATAAAAAACAAAAAGTCTGATGGAAATATGACAACATTTTAACATTCCTTAAATATTAGAGGGGGTATATGGTACCTGGTATATTCTGTAATCAAAGTATTTCATAATCTTCCATAATCTTTCTTTTCCAAGAAAGCAGCAGCAGTCACACTGATTGTAGCCCCACCTCCAATCAGGATATACATACTCACTACTAAAAATTTTAAATGGCTATAAGTGAACTTTAACAGAGTCTACTGATGATATTTAAAAAATAAAACAAAAAAACAACAACATAATGTCAGGCTGCCCGGGTGGCGCAGTTGGTTAAGCATTCAACGCTTGGTTTCAGCTCAGGCCCTGATCTCAGGGCTGTGAGATGGAGCCTCTCCCCAGGCTCCATGCTCAACGTCTGCATCTGCTTGAGACTCTCTCCCTCTTCTCTGCATCTGGCCTTCCTCCTGCTCTCTCTCTCTAAAATAAATAAATCTAAAAAAAAAAAAAAGTCAATAATAAGAGAACACATCTAACCCCAGTAGGGTTAGAAATGAGTTCATACTTAATTATACCATTATAATGGTATAGGTATAAGGTTAGGAATATTTTAGTTTTATATGGTCCAAAAATAAATCATTCAAGCCAACCACTGTAATAAAGTATTATCCAATTATTTCTCTTTTAGAGAGAAGGCATTTTATAGTTCCCTAACCTTGACAAAATCAGTACAAGATGTAAAGAGACTTTTTAAAAAAGTATAATTATCTGGGTGCTTGGGTGGCTGAGTCGCTCAAGCATCTGACTCTTCATTTCAACTCAGGTCATAATTTCAGGGTTGCACGAGACTGAGCCCCAGGTCTGGCTCTGGGTAGGCTCTCTGCTGGGCATGGAGCCTGCTCAAGATCTTCTCTCTCCCTCTGTCCTCCCCCTGCCCCCACCACCACCTCCCTCCCTCCCTCCCTCCCTTTCTCTCTCTCTCTCAATAAGAAAAGTGGTTTAATGTTGGCTGCAGGTCTAGTTCTAGCCCAAATTCAGGAAAGAACTCAAGAGGTTAAATATAACCTGTACTATAAAAATGCCCCCCACCTTTTTTTAAGAGGCAAAGCTAGTTAACCTGCGTATCAAATTTCCAACTTTCATTCCTCTATAAAGTTCACCTTCCTATCCTGCTAAATCTCTTGGCTTTATAAGTTCATTTCATTCATTCCCGAAACTACCACAGCACCAAACATCTATCTACCATATCACAACTGGGCTACTCCAATAAACCTTAGCTACTACTCCTCATATAAGTTATACACTACTTTCCTAACTGAACTCCCCTCAAACCTCATTACTTCTTGTCACTCTTATGTGTAAGGAATCATACACCTTCCACGGCTTCTTTTCAAATCCTAAGTCTTCAAGAAAACAAAGTATAATGGAAGTCAAATACTGTAAAAGCAATTCAAAGACAAAAAGTGATTAGTACAATTAACACAATGTTCATTTAATGACGGTTTATTCACAAATTTAACAACGGACAGTGGCTAGCCAAAACAAAACCCTAATGTAAAGGAAAGAAAGGAAAGAAAATTTCCTGGTAATTTTACAGTGCTTCCTCCTTAGCGACCCTTGATGAGTAAAGAATCGTAGCAATCTCTCCCAGTGATCCTGAACTTAGTTCATAAGCCTTCTCATGACAATGTTCCAAGCACTCTTAATTGGCAAGAAAGATGAAACCTATTCGTTATCTCTGAATTTAATACATCTTAACCAAAGAATTATTTTTTGCCCTTATTTGTCTGATATCAAAGGGAAAAAAAAAGAAAGAAACCAAACATTTTAAAATCTGTTTGAAACTAAAAAAGAAAATTACTTAAAACATTTCCATTCACAATAACTTTAACAAGTACTATTTTTCTTTGATATTGAAGAACATCCCTTTTAAATTTTCCTAAGGTAAAAACTAACGAGCCCACTATATAGGCATTCTCTTAAATATCAATTAACAAACTGAACTTCCTAATAATAGTTTTTGGAAGTTGGATAATAAACTCATTAACGATGGGCAGCACAAGATTATGAACAGGTTTCATTCCACAAATACAGTTGTCATTTGACAGTTTATAGAATTGGAAGTGATTTTTCAATGGAAAAGTTTGCCACAAGGTTATAATGTAATCAATGAAAATGGAAACCCCTCCCCTCCACCCCAAGTGTCCAAAAAGTATCTTGTGTGGGTTTTTTTTTTAAAGAGTTTGAGAAAGAGAGAGCATGCCCACACATGCGTGGGGTCGGAGGGGCAGAGGGAGAAGCAGACTCCTTTCTGAGCAGGGAGACTGATGGGGCTCGATCCCAGGAGTCTGGGATCATGATCTGAGCCTAAGCCACCCAGGCACCCCAGTATCTTGTGTTTAAAATACCAGCAATATGGGCAGAAAGCCAAACTATTAGCAAAGGTATACAGTTAACAAATCTGAGGTAGCTATGAAGATGATAACACACTCCAGTGACAGAGCAGAACGCCACAAAATATTATTTTAAGAATAGGATCTTCACATCTCACCTTTTTCCCCCATAATAAATACAACATGCCACAGAAACTCAGTTTACTTGAGGGAGAGGTGGATTCCCCCCAAAGTTCAAAATGTAAATTTATTACTCTGATAATTTACAGATCAAAGAGATATTAATTTAATATTAGTCATACAGACTTCAAAAAAGACATGAATTCCAACAAAGATGAGTCTTTCACAATTCTTTCTCATTGCTTATTCTGTACTAACAATTAGTGAAGTAATTATTTTAACTTTATTGCCTATGCAGGACACTAGAATGTCTTCTAAACTATTATTCTGCTGTGTACTACTTTATTCCAGTTTGTACCAAAATGTTTGTCTACACCTACGAGGCAACCGCCTGAGAATGCGTTTTAACTATTTTGCCCCTCACTTTTATAAACATATTGGTAAATATGCTTTCTCTCCCTGTGCTATATAAAAATCCATTAAAATTTTACATTATAAATTGATTTTTGGTTACCTAAATGCAGGAAGATACAGTACCAATGTTTCCTTTGGTAATACCACATGAATAATACATTTTAACGTTGCCAGCTATGTACCAGTATTTATTTGTATAAAACAGATTGTATAAATAGATTCTGTTTAGAGGGTTAGAAGACTATTACCATATATCCAGAACTTGGGGTATTTTACAGGATCCAAGAATATGAAATATTTATGCTACTCACTTGAACAAAAAGAATCATCTCCTCTAAAAAAGCTCTTATATTTATAAAAACACTTTGAAACTACATAGTGGAAAACACTTGAATGTTTCAGCTTACATGCTGGCCAATGTAGAAAACGAAAAAGTGATTTCTGTCCTTAATTTTCTAATATCATCTTGAGTGGTAATGTTAATTGAAATGTTTCATTAGAAGAAGAGGAACAAATCAACATGGGGACTTTTATGTAAGGAGATTTAACCTTTCTTAAATGTGGCAACCAAGGTCCTCCTATTTTTATTACAAATTGGGAATTATACATTGAATCCTCAAAGGTGTCACTGATAAAAACTTTTCTATTGCACCATGAGAACTAATGATCTGATTCACTTAACTCAGAGGTGGTTACCACTGATTTTACTAAAATAAAAGTACTAAGGAATCTAATTTCTGCTAAGAGAAAAACAAGAATTTGCAGTATTACTAGTATATCAACTTTTTAAATAAAATTTTATTCTTTTAATACTTTTTTAAGGTTTTATTTGTGTGTGTGTGAGAGAGAGAGCAAGGCAGGCAGAGACAGAGTGAGAAGCAGGCTCCCCGCTGAGCAAGGATCCTGATATGGGACTCGATTCCAGGACGCTGAGATCATACCTGAGCCGAAAGCAGTCGCTTAACTGACTGAGCCACCCAGGCATCCCTTAACCCTTTCTATTTGATAAACCCCATCTTCAATGCCTACAGCACTGTCACAGACAACAGAGCAACACACAGCGGTGAAAGACATTTCCTTTTCCTCAAAGATAAACTACAGCAGAGGCTGACTAATCTAAAAGGAACAGTACAGCTAGGCATTGAACCATGTCATACTTGATCTACTGCTTGTCTTTAATGAAATCACCTAAGTTCTATTCCCAGATGGAAAATGTTGATCTAGCAGAACAGTGCTGGTCTATACTACTTTTCCCTGATCTAGAAAATACTTTCCCTGATCTAGAAATATGTATTTTTGGAGATATATATAGAGATATATATGTCTATATATATATATAGGGAGGAGGAGGGCAGGAGTAGGAGGGGCGAGGCAGAGGAGAGGGAAAGAGAATCTCAAGCAGGCTCCATGGTCTCAGCACAGAGCCCGATGCAGGGCTTGATCTCACAACTGTGATCTAGATTTTTTTTTTGAGATTTTATTTATTTATTTGACAGAGAGAAGAGAGATCACAAGTAGGCAGAGAGGAAGGCAGAGAGAGAGGGGGAAGCAGGCTTCCTACGGAGCAGAAAAGCCCGATGTGGGGCTCGATCCCAGGACCCTGAGATCATGACCTGAGCCGAAAGCAGAGGCTTTAACCCACTGAGCCACCCAGGTGCCTCTATTTTTTTTTAAAACTCATTAAACAACAAGGAATAGGCTCGAGAGACCTGAATGGTGGTAATTCCTCTTCAATTCTGATTTCATTTCTATTTCCAGTTCTTTCACTTTATGTAAAAAAAGTTCTATTAACAAATTGAAAGTGAAATGACTGTCTACAGCCAAATTACACAGCACTAGGTTGGAAAACTGGTACACAAATTATTTTAGAGTTCTGTGCTACTTCCAAGTGTGCAAGAAAGTCTGAGATATCTAGGTTCTGAAATCTCCAGTTTATTTAGATGACTCATAAA
Organism: Nasua narica; assembly: GCA_028533885.1. NCBI lineage: Eukaryota > Metazoa > Chordata > Mammalia > Carnivora > Procyonidae > Nasua > Nasua narica. The sequence continues at coordinate 14,380,508 of CM052804.1, read as the reverse complement.
ACCAACAGAATAAAGTAAGTAAAGTTGAGATCATCCCCAAACAAGCAGAGCATATAAACAGTTGCTAGATTCTCAGTATCCTGGTTAAGAGTTAGGTTCACAAGAATAGAAAATCTTGACATTATTGAGAGCCACATTAAAAAAAATATATATTCAAGTGTTCACTACCTAGCTCAAAAGTAGAATGAAATGAATAGGTGAAGAAGCAGGAATACAGGTTCAAGCCAAGTTCTCACTTTTATTTATGTGATCATAGACATGAAAACTGACCTCTGGAAATAGTAGCAACATCTGCCTGATGGGAATGTGGCATTCATAAATGATAAAGTCCTAGCTACAAAATATAATCTGTGTATTAGAAAAGATTAAATAAACATAACCTTGGATTCCAAGACTGTATTGTAAAAGATACAAAAGAAGGGAAAAGAGGAGAAATAAAGAAATCACTAAGAAGCAGAAAAATACAGGAAATATGTTTTCAGTTAGCAAAAGACCTGAGTTTAAGTACTAGGCTTCAGACTCATCTAAAGAAGGTCCGCTCGGGCGCCTGGGTGGCTCAGTGCGTTAAAGCCTCTGCCTTCTGCTCGGGTCATGATCCCGCGGTCCTGGGATCAAGCCCCGCATAGGGCTCTCCGCTCAGCGGGGAGCCTGCTTCCCCCGCTCTCTCTGCCTGCCTCTCTGCCTACTTGTAATCTCTCTGTCAAATAAATAAAATCTTAAAAAAAAAAATAAAAATAAAGAAGGTCCACTCTAAACAGCAAAACTAAAGTACAGTTGGCCCTTGAATAACATGGGGGTTTGGGATGCCAAAACTTAATTACTAACTGCCTGCTGTTGACTGGAAGCCTTACGAAATAACAAAAAGGGTCAATTAGCACATATTTTGTATGTTATGTGTGTTATATATTGCAACCTTCCAATAAGCTATTAAAATTAAGAAAATCATGAGAGAAAATACAATTACAATGTATTTTCCACGTACAATGGACTCTCCCAGTTCAAACATGTTATGTTCAAGGCTCAACTGTAGTTCATTAAAATAGATAACTATGATGTTACCCTCTGTCCATATTTCAGAGATGGAGGAAATAATATGGGGGGGGGGGTGTGTGTGCCAAAAAGTTTACCATCAAATATCCTTCATGTTTTGGCTGTAATATAAAACTTACATGAGAATGGGTTAAGAGGTATTTTGTATCTGTCAGTCTAACTATTATTATCAGCTTTCTAGAGAGGGTTGTAGTAACAGGAAACCAATCTACCAGAGCCAATTCTAAACCTCCAATTTATGCTGATAAAGACTTTAGGGTGGTGGGCGGGGGTGAGGGTTTTGAATATTTAACCCTTTTGTCCTAATGCTTAAATAAGATTACCTCCGAAATTGAAAAATTGAAAAGAGATTTGTGTGTTTTGGCAAATTAAGCCAAACTTTCAGCCACCATAAACTCTTCCTCTCATCTGCCACCCCCGCCCCAGTGCCAGTGCCATTTAATAAATATATAAGCAGCTATTATTTATTACCAGAGATTATACCAGGTGTTGGGGATACAGTAATAACAAACAAGAACTGCAGCTCATTAAGCTTAGAGTTTAATGGGCAATATAAATGTTAATAAACAATCATGCAAAATATGAGATAAGAGATTATAACTATGACATCGGATCTAGATTGAGGGATTTGGAAGACTTCTCTGTGGTATAAACATTTAACCTAATAAACTACAAAGAATAAATCAGGACATGGACAGGCAAATTTGCTTGGGATGAGGTCCAAGGGGAGTGGGTGTGGAGAGGCACAGAAGATACTGGGGACTGTGGTGTATACAGGTTCTGTAGTTGGAGCTCAACCAGTAAATAAGGAGAAGAATGCACTGGAGATGACACTGGGTATAGGTAGGTATTAGGGTCAAATCATACAGAACTCTGTAAACCATGTTAATTTTATGAAACAATATTACGCAGTCCTGGTCTTGGCCTATGTTCTTGCATTTATCTTGTTGGACTCTTTTTAAATGAAAAATCTCAAATACAAGCTAAGAGATAATGAACTCCCACATAACTTCAATAATTATTAACTCTTGGCCAGTCCTATCTCATCTATAATATCTACCCCCTGATCCCCGTGGATTAATTTTGAAGCCAGTCCCAGCCATCAGATCAGTACATCTGTATGTATTTCCATGTGTATTTCATTTACTGTGTATTTAATTTACTAAAAGGTAAATTCATTTAAAATATAGTACACGATATACTATGCTGTATGTACACACACATACTCTACATTATATACTTCCATTTAAAAAACAGTAATTACTTAATGTCAAATATCCAGTTATTGGGGGTGCCTGGGTGGCTCCAGTGTTAAGCCTCTGTCTGTAGCTCAGGTCATGATCTCACTGTCCTGGGATTGAGCCCCACATCGGGCTCTCTGTGCAGCAGGGAGCCTGCTTCCCCACTCTCTCTGCCTACTTGTGATCTCTGTCAAATAAATAAATAAAATCTTAAAAAAAAATCCAGTTATTGGTCAAATATTCTGAACTGTCTCAACTGGTTGCTCCAAGCTAAAGATCCACACACGGGATTTGGTAAATACATCTCAAATTTGTAACAGATTTCCTTTTTCTCCTTGTAATTTTTTGTAGAAGAAATAGAACTATCTGTCCTTTAGAATATCCCATATTTATTTTTATCCTTGTCCCAAAGTCTACACTTTTGAACTTTATAAACTCAACCTCTAAACTACTTTTAGTTTGTTATTTAGTGTTTAGTACAGATCAACAGATAAATTATTTGTACTTTTGTATAATGTTTTGTACGTGTTTAAGACTGAGATAGGGAAGCCTGGGTGGCTCAGCTGGTTAAGCGTCTGCCTTTGGCTCAGCTCAGGTCATGATCCCAGAGTCCTGGACATCAGGCTCCCCGCTCAGCGGGGAGCCTGCTTCTTCCTTTTACTGCTGCTCCCCCTGCTTGTACTCTTTGACAAATAAATAAAATCTTAAAAAAAAAAAAGAGACTGAGATATGCACTAAGACACACCCAACCTTCAAAGATTTTTAAAGCTTTAAGGTACTTCAAACTCTTCTCAATGCCCATTTGTCAAGACTTTTTATTAATCACAGTAACATTTACGTAATACGTACTCTGCCAAGCACAGTAAAAGAAAAAAATGTAATAATTCTCCAACTCAGCTGCTGAGTAGCAGTACTCAGGACAATCTATTTGTCATAACCAATTCATTTCCAACCTGAAAATATCCAGGAGCACCCACCTTCCTCTGAGGAAATCTTTCCCTTGGAAAATTATACCTCAGAATTCATTACTTTGTATTCTTCAAGTTTACTGTGATCATCTTATTTTGTTATTTATGTGTTCTCTAATTCCAAAGTCATGTCATGAAAACTTTGGTCTTCAACTAGGTTATCCATGCCTCTTTATGGGTACCACCTACCACTTGTTTTAAATGTAGATCAATTTTCAATGATATCTGCATATATGCAGTTTTACAAATAAGGAATATCCAAGAAATTTTAAAAAATTGAGACTGATTTAGCCAATGGCCTGTACTGCTTAATTTTCAAACTGTTATTAAAAACCAAACCAAACAAAAACAAACAAAAAAACCCCACCCTACTGAAGCTTGAAAGATCTAGAATGCCTCTGACACACTGAAGTGTCCCAATGGAGCAAAACACAGCATGACAAGAAGGATGGAAGTGGCAGTTCTTCTTGGCTGGCCGTAGAACCAGACACAGAATCTGAGCATGAAGATTCAGAACAAAACACTGGCCTAGTTACTGTGTCTTTTTTAGAGAATAGGACTCTGTTATGTTTCAAGAATAAAGCAAAATGACAAAGTTAATACTGAAAGACTCAGTTATTCCAAGAACTGCTACCCCAGAGTGGCTCCTCCAGAGTGAACCGACCAATTTTCTGTCTACCTTTTTGCCCAGTCATCTTTTTAGAGTGGATTCCATTTTAGAGCCGTTCAAAATTCAAACTGAGGTTAGAATATTCAAATTCTATATATGATACTAATTCTTCCTTTGAAAATCCTGAACAGTTAAATAATCGCAGCTGTTCAAGAGCTGTAAATTAAAGTCTCAGAGTAGCTATTATTTGATCTAGCTCACTCATCTAAGCAGGAGACTGACAAGGAGTGTACCTTACAACTTAAAGTACTTATTTTAAGCAGCAGGGGGCTCAGAAACTTTCCTAATTATCACAATATTGCAACTAAAACTGAAAGAAAAACAACTTCCTATCTTCAGCATTTCCCAGCTTCCCAGCCCTCAGCCTTAAAGTAGAGTGGAAGAGCAGAAAAGCACAATGTATTGACAAAAAGGAGGAAGGACACCAGCACTTCTTACTCCACGGGGGAGAACTTGTTTCTGGCTATCTTTAGAATAGTCAAAGGAATCTATAAATTCAGCCCCTTAGATTAGTAACAGGATTTCTAGAGAGAAACCTTTTCTATTCACTTTAAAAACAAAAATATAGCTTGTTAGAATATGGTGTATACAGTTAGTAAACACTAAATCCCAAATCCTGGCCCTGCCATTTAGCTGGCTATAATCACTGAGTCAGCTAACTGAAAGATGGAAAACCAACGTTCTTATCAAAGCTCAACTCCAGGAGTGATGTTCCAATTTTATTGTGCATAAGAAGTATTTGTAAGTTGAAATAAGCCCCAGGGACTTGCATGAAAAGAACCCTCTTGGATAGTTCTTATGCAAGAATTGTGGAAGACCATACTTTCAGAAACAGTACTCAGAGCTACTGGGGTTTAGGCATAAAAGGACACACCTTGAAGAAAATGAAGCTGAATGAAAAAGCAATTTGTAAAAAGAAAGAAAGAAAAGAAAGAAAGAAAAGAGAAGAGAAAAGAAACAAAAAGAAAAGAAAAAAAAGAAAAATCAATGTTAGTTAATCTATCAGTTCTTAAAATAGAAGAACTTCTGGTCCAGGCAAGATGGTGTAGACACAACTATAAACCCTGGAAATTACACTCTGAAAGGTGGAAAGAGGAGGGTGAACTGATTAGGGACCTCAGGACTAGAAAAAACTAAAGAGTAACAGGGCATCTAAAAAATCCCATTCAACAGAAGGTAACCCAAGCCTAGCATTTCCTAACTCCCAACCTAGCAACAGAAGTGGCCCAGATAGGCTCCCCGTCAGGGAACAGGAATACCACCCACAATATCAGGTAAGCTCTGCAGCAACAGAAAAAGGGAAGGATCAGGAGGAGGTCAGCTAACAGTAAGGCTAGAGAAAATATTATTACCACATTTCTCTTTCCTTTTTACAACAAAGATTCATTCTGTCTAATCTCTCCCACCCCCCAATTATCTCTTATATTCAAGTTCTCGTCATACTACTGCACTGAAACTGCTAGTAAGCTCACCAATGACCTCTACTGTGCTAAATCCAATTCTCAGTCCTTATCACTTTTGACATATCAGCAGCATCCAACACAGGTGATCGCTCTGTCCTCCTTAATATTTTCACTTGTCTTTCAAAACATCATTGTAACCTGATTTTTCTCTTGCCTTTTTGTAAGACTCCCAACTGCCCACACCTCTCAATCTTTTTTCCTACACTCACTTCCTAGGGGATCTTATCAAATATCACAGCTTTAAGTATTAGCTATGTTTCTGACTCTCAAATTCTTATCTCTAGCCCAAACTATCTGAATGTCTAAAAAGCATCTCAAACTTACTATTCAAAACTGATACTCGCTCTTCCCCATCATTTATACCATTCCAAACCTGCTTCAATTGAATTGATCTGCTTAGAGGCTTAAAACAAAACAAAACAAAACCCTCTGTTATCCTTAACTTCAAAACCCTTACCCACTCCCCTCACAGATACCCTTCCACCCCACACATACACAAATTCAGTCCATCAGTAAATCTTACTGGAACTATTTTCAAAATATGTGTAGCATTCACAAACACTTCTTGCCATCCTCACTGTTACTTCTTTGGGCCACACTGTCCAGATTATTGCCAAGAGCCTCTTAAACGGTCTGGCTCTCATCCTTGACTGAATTAATTCAGGCTATTCAGCATCAGTAGAAGAGCCAGAATGATGTACAAAAGAACAAGTTAGAAAGACATCACTCTTCCTCTCCCCAATATCAATTCTGGTTGCTTCCCATCTCTGAAGACAAAATAAAATCAACCCCCCCCAAGTTCTTTACAATAACCTGTATGGCCCCAAATGGTCATGCACCGCGTACTGCCCACTCCATCCCTGCTTTCACTGAACATGCCAGTTAAGCTATCAACCAGAGGGCCCTTTATTTGTTATCCCCAAGGTGAACATCTAACTTTCTTCAGGTCTTTTCCTCATAAGTCACTTCAATGAAGCCTTCCCTCTTCCCCAAACAAATACATTCTCTCTCTCTCTCTCTTTCCTTCCTTCCTCCTGTAAAATATGTTAATTATCTACCTTACTTATTGTCTAACCTCCCCCCACCCCACTAAAACCCCCTCTAGAAGAGTAGGGACTTTGCTTTAGTACCACATCCCAGATGGTGATGAACAATGGCTGGCATGCAGTAGTAGGTAGTCAAACATTTGCTAAAAGGGAGGGAGGAAAATAGTAAGGGAAAGAAGGAAGGACAGAGGTTAGAACTATGATCCCAGCTTTTCCTTGTAATACACAAAACCAAAGTAATCCTAGAGTGAAGTGAACCTCTTTCTCATTTGGTACCAACAGATCCCCATAAGCCATTCTGGCCTCTCTTGACCAAACCAGAAGACAAAACTATAGCCCACACTCTTGGTCCAAGTATACACAGAGCAGGGAAAATATCACAAAATGAAAACGGCCAGTAAGGTATTTATATGATCCATATTCTTAACGTCAACCATACACAACTTGAATGGATGCTTACTGAGGGTACTATAAATGTTCCACATGCTTTTACAAATAAAACTACTCACATCTCAATTCCCACGCTCTTTCAAACCATTTCCCATATAGTTAGAATCTTAAATTGTATAACATGTATAAACTACTCTATTTCAAAGTTTCCTTGGCAACTTTCGAACATTCCTTCACATGAACTTGAAAACTATTTTGTTAGGTTCTTCTTTATCATATGGTATATAAATCCACTTTCCACCCACCCCACCCATTAAGAATTAATTTCTAATGACCTAGCCAGCCCTCAGAGGTCAAATCAGCTTGCAGTAAAGAGTGACTGGATGCACAAAGACATTTTCAATGTCCTAATAATTGTGAGATATCAGTAAGTAGAGTATCCATTAGAGTGCTAAGCACACTACCTAACATACAGTTAAGTGCTCAATAAATGGTAGATGCTTCTGTCTTTAATACTTCTGACTACAACACCTGACTGAACTAAGCTACCACAAGGTGCTCTGTGCCCTTCTTTCTAATGACAAACATTTGTTTTGGTAAAGTGTATTCCTTAAACATTTGAGAAGCAGGAACTTGATACCAAGTATCTTTTGCATAGGAGGGGTGAAAGGTGATGAGGGAAATGGCTTCACAGGCAGATTCTTTTTTTTTATATTATATTATATTATTATTATATTATATTATATTATATTATATTATTTATTTGAGAGAGAGAGAGAATATCACAAGTAGGCAGAGAGAGGGAGAAGCAGGCTCCCTGCTGAGCAGAGAGCCCGATGCGGGGCTCGATCCCAGGACCCTGAGATCGTGACCTGAGCTGAAGGCAGAGGCTTTAACCCGATGCGCCACCCAGGCACCCCTCACAGGCAGATTCTATAGTGGTCCCTCACTGAAAAAAAAGTGATGATAAACTCACCCACAAACTCAGGGTCATTGATGAGTAACCACAATAATTGCTCATCTTAACTCAGCAAGAACCTCTTCTTGCAACACAAAAAAACCCCCAAGCACACAGGAAAAAATTTTTTATGTGCTTCTAGAATAATGGCAATACAGCTATGTTAAGAGTCTCTGATTTTCAATACGTCTACTGAGAAAAAGCAGTGATCATATAATAAGGAGCTCGGAGGGTGTACTTCATTTTACTCATGTTTCCTCTTAAGTAACACAAATTATAAAAATGACAAATGTGGTGCTTACTATATACAGAACACTGCATATCACATATATTAGTTCGTGTAACTCAAAGACACTCAAACAGGTATTATTATCATTATCATCCCATTATACAACGATGAATTTAAGGAAATTAATAAAGGTTGAGAAATTTGTCCAAGTTCACACTACTGCTGTTAAGAGCTAGGACGTGACCTCTGCACTCTGGCCCAGAGTTCTTGTTCTTAACAACTGGGATAGTATACATTTGGATATTCATTGCCATATAACTTTTTCAGAAATTGTGCTTAATTCACGAAGAAAAGGCTCAGTTCACTCTAGGTGCTTTAACAAAAATTCTTTCCCTTAATTATAAAACTCATACAGATTTCCGAAGTCTCTTGTTCAATCTCTTGATGATGCCAAGTCTAAATCTAAATTGCTCTCTAAAAATGTACTGGAAAAAAAATAATAAAAAAATAAAAATGTGCTGAATACTTTAAAACTGAAAGAAACCTCAGAGATTTCTAAGCATCTGAACTTTTTAAAATGGTCAAAATGAGGTCCAACAGAGTAAATGACTTTCCTAGCATCAAAAGTCAATCCAGTCAGTCAACCTCTTCAAGATTTTACTTATTAATCTAAGAGAGAGAGAGAGAGAGAGAGAGAGAGAGAGAGAGAGAAAGCAGACTCCTCACTGAGGAGGAACTAGGACCTGAGCCAAAGGCAGTCGCGTAACCAACTGAGCCACCCAGGCACCCATAGTCTGTCAACCTCTTAAACCAAGTCTCAGTAAAAATGCTAGCATGCCAACAAGAACTAAAAGTTACATTCTGATTTTTAAAATTATTTGGCTTAATAATTTGCGCAGGTAACTATGACTCACACGTCTTCTTTTTAAAATTTAACAACTGTTTTACAGACTTAGAAATAAGACTAATTGTCAGTATGACTATCTTTGACATTTTCCTCCTAATAAAAATATATAAAATTAAGACCAATGATCTGAGAAATAAGGAGCCATGTAAGAGAAAAACACACACTAACTGTCCAAATGGCAACATCTATACTAAACTAATAAAGAATTCCACCATTAAAGGAAGTCAAGCCTCCAATCTATTCTATACTTTCATGGCCCTCAAGTTTTCTCACTTGCAAAATTGATCTCTAGGGTCCTTCTAGCTTTAAAATTCTACCCATCTTTGCTCGTAAATGTCACGTTATAAACAGGAGACTCAACATTTTGCTCCCAGTTTAAGGCAGGTTTGTATGTCCTGCAAATAAGCTACCTACCAATGAATAACAAACTAAAATAACTGGTATGTCAGAATAAGCTCTGTCTCTCTAGTTAGCTTTTATGAAGTTACTTATCTTTATGCCAAGGAGTTCCTAAACTATGAACTATACATCTGTCAATTTGTTTACTGTTAAGTACCTTGGACCCAGAATTAGCCTTATAGACTATAAGCAATCCGACATCTAAAACTAAGAACATTTACCTGAATCAGACTGGTTTAAGTATTTAAAAACAAACAAAAAAACAACACTTTTTTTTTTAAAGATATTATTTATTTATTTGACAGAGGAAGAGAGAGAGACACAGCGAAAGAGGGAACACAAGCAAGAAGAGTGGGAGAGGGAGAAGCAGGCTTCCTGCCAAGCAAGGAGCTTGGGGCTCGATCCCAAGACCCTGGGACCATGACCTGAGCTGAAGGCAGATGCCCAACAAATGAGCCACGCAGGAACCCCAAAAATCTTATTCTTAAATATGAATTCTTTTTTTTTTAAAAATGATGAAATACTATTTTTTTTAAAGATTTTTTATTTATTTATTAGAGAGAGAGAGACTGAGAATGAGAGGGGAGAAGGTCAGAGGGAGAAGCAGACTTCCCGCAGAGCCGGGAGTCCGACATGGGACTCGACCCGAGACCCATGGACCCGGGACCATGACCCGAGCCGAAGGCAGTCGCCCAACCAACTGAGCCACCCAGGCGCCCTTAAATATGAATTCTAAAGAGGAAAGAAAGATACAGGTTTCCTAACCTGCAAAACTAAGACTAGAAAAAAATTATCTGATGTTCTTAAGCACAAAACCATCAAGTTCCCCATAGTAGTACTACATTTTTGATAGTCTGTAATAATGTTTCCCCAGTTTAGTTATAACCACATGTTAACCTTTTCTTATAACCTTGTAAACAAGAGAAAATATCTCCAATATCCCAATTCAATGATAATTCTTGATAAAAATGTTTAAAAGGAAAAGAGAATGGCAAACCATTTTTAAACCACTTTAAACTAGACAACAAAATGAAAACAATGCCTGACTAAGTTATCAGACTCCTGACTGACAACTGACGGCCATCTTCCCGGGTCATCTTCCCTGGAGTGGATAACTAGCTTGGAAAAACAAATCTTACTCCCATTTAAAAACTAATCTGCCCGACTGCTTTAGCATTTTAATAGAAATGTTAATTTCTTCCCAGAAGGAGGTTATAAATCCCATCACATAGAAGCTTCTGTCTGGATAAAGCTTGAGAGCAATTTTTCTTTTATGGTCTCTCTTTTTAATTTAGACACTCTCTAAAGATCTGTCCAGGAGTGCCCCAGTGGTTTGATCAGTTATGAGCTGCAAGACTCCATTTTGGCTCAGGTGGTGATCCCAGGACTGTGAGATCAAGCCCCACGACAGCCTCCACATGGGGCATGGAGCCTGCTTGGGATTCTCTCTATCTCTAAATAAAATAAAGGTCTGTCCAGGGAAAGGTCCATCTCATTAGAACTTTTTAAAATTAAAGACCACAAATTTGCTCCAACATTTTTTTTAACACTTGTTTTTATAAGGCAAGCATTATTTAAAGAATAAATAATAAATTAAATTTATTCTTTATTTAAAGAATAAAAAGTTTACTACAGTTGTTCTTTCTTCCCTATTGCAGAAGAGGAAAGAGGATAAAGCTGCAGAGAGCAGTCAACAGTGCTGCTGTATCAGTCCCTCCCCACCTCCCACCAATTATACAACTCATGAAAGCTAAACAGAAGTCCTAGGAAAAATATACATTCTAGAGATGAAGGTAATCTTAGAGGTGTATTACACGATGGCATAGGCATACATAACTTTTCAGTTATATGAGATTTCAAACTAAATTATAGACAAAAATTTCACTATGACATTACGAATGGGAAACAAGTTTATTTGTAGGACACTCCCACTTCCACCAAAAAGTGTTTTCAAGCAGTCCAAACATCTCTAGAGGAACCAACAGATATAATCCTTATAGAGGAGCAGAAATGCTATGGCAATTGCAAAACAGGCACACACAACCTTTAATGTTTCCCCAGAGATCACTAGGGTCATCATAGAGGATGGTCCTAAAATGCTTAAGATGTTCATAGACACCAAGCAAATGGCACAGAAATGCAGGAAAGTGGGTTATTCATCAGGCTAGCCACCAGTGTGATGAAGCAGGGAAAAGAGCCTTGGGGGTTGAAAAATACAATAGAAACAGTCTGGTTCACTTCACATTTTCTGATTAGTTTTAGAATTCACATTACTAATTTCAGAATCACAGAAGAAAAGAAAGAACCCAAGGAACCAATTCTTTCACAGAAAAGGCAACTGATCTGCCAAGACTTATGGTAGAGTGAGAGAACAAGACCCAACTTCCAACTGAGAGGATGCTGTACCACACAAAAATTAAACATTTAGTAATTTAAATGTTGTTAGCAACAGCCTGGTTACATATTTGGTAGTCTCCCATTATTTGTGGGGGCTATGTTCCAAAACCCCTTGCAGATGCCTGAAACCTCAGATGTACTGAACTCAGATATATATACTATGTTTTCCCTATACATACATACCTAGGATAAAGTTTAATTTATACATTAGGCACAGTAAGAGATTAACAACAACAATAATAAAGCAGAACAATTATAACAATATGCTGTAATAAGTTATATGGATGTGGTTCCTCTCAAAATACTTATTGCACTGTACTCGCCCTTCTTGTGATGATGTGAGACGATAAAATGCCTATGTGATTAGATGAAGTGAAGTTAATGATGTAGCGTTAGGCTACCATTGACCTTCGGGTGATATGTCAGGAGGATCATCTGCTTCAAGACCTCAGGAAGTAAAATTGTGGATAAGGGGGGGACTTCAGTATTCCTCTCAAAGGAAATGCTGGTAAAGTCAAATAACCTATTAAACTATTAGAATCTTTTCTGTTAAGGCAAAAAACATTAAAAGCACATCAAGAAGAAACAGAACTCAATTCACTTTCATCCTGTAACTTCTCTGTTCAGCCTCTATCAGTGGATCCCTTCACCTCTAAGTACAATGCAATCAACTTTATCATGAAAAAGTCTTCATTAAAATCCTCCAACTTGTTTCCCAAGAGAGTTCAAGCACTTTTCTTTTCTTAAAGATTTTATTTATTTATTTGACAGAAAGAGAGAGAGCACAAGTAGGCAGAGAGGCAGGCAGAGAGAGGGGGAAGCAGGCTCCCTGCTGAGCAGAGAGCCCCCAATGCGGGGCTCCATCCGAGAACCCTGAGATCATGACCTGAGCCGAAGGCAGAGGCTTAACCCACTGAACCACCCAGGCGCCCCTTCAAGCACTTTTCTAACAGCAAGTAAAAGTTCCATCATTTTCCTTTCAAGGCTTGGGACCCAGAACAAAAATAGGTCTATAGCTTCTAAAAGAGCACTTGAAATTACTTTTTAAATGGCAGAATAATCTCAGTAATCAGCAGTAATGCTGTCATAATATTTTAGATTACATTTTTTAAGAATGTAAACTCATGTGTCCAGATTTGAAAAAAGTTGTATTATGATAGCTTTAAATAATGGCTAAAAATTCTTTGACACATCTTCCATTGAGAGGTAGGGTTCGCTGTCTCTCCCCCTTGAATGAGAGAGAGCCTGCGACCACTTGTCAATAAAATATGATGAAACGTGATGCTAGGGGGACTGCCCAGGCCAGATTATAAATGAACAGGCAGATTCCCCTTGTTTGCTAAAACACAGAGATGCCATGTAAGAAGTATGACAGCCCAGACACTGTTATGCAGGTGCATTTGGCCAGTGGGTCCCAGCTGAGCAAAGCACTCTAGGCATCCCTAAAGAGTGAAGATGCCATCTTGGAAATGACCCTCTAGTTGGCCCCGAGCCTTTGAATCTTATCTGGCTGAGCCCGACCTCCTAAAACAGAAACAAGCCATCCCAACTGTATCCTGAATTCTGACCCACAGAACCTGTGACAATAAAATAAACCTTGTTTTATGCCATTCAGTTTGAGGTTGTTTATTAAGCAGCAAAAATAACAGAAATAGCCATCATCCAATCAAGTTAAAAATTTGCATACTTCACTTACCATTTAATAATTCTATTCATAGGTGTAAAACAAAACCAAAATCTTTAGCATGCATATACCGGGAGGCATGTTTAAAATAAGAGCACTGAACATTATTTATAAAATAAACTAACCCAAAGGAAAACCCAAACATACACCAAGAGGAGAATGGATAAATTACACTATATTTGGTCAATGGAAATGAAAACGGACTATGGTTACATGAAATAGCACAGATGAATTCTTGTAACATGATGTTAAAAATCCAAGTCCCCTAAGACAACTTATACTCTCTTTTGTAAAGTTTAAGACTAAACAATAGTAACTTAGAGATCCCTGAAGAAACTTGAAAAGCTATGAGTGCATGTTTTACCATAGCCTTAGAATCTTTGTTGGAGGGGCAGAAATGCTTTCTGTGGCTTCCCTATAATTTTTTAGGCAAACACAGATACATGATGCAACTAAAAAAGGAGAAAAAAATTGGCAATTTAAGATAGAAAATGGGAGTGGATCTTATAGATAAACTCTTGGTATTAACAGTCATTGAGTTGGGCAGTAGTGTCAAAGGTGTTTATTATTTTTAAAATAAAGACATGCATGGACCAATAATGGTATCATGAGCCCAGAAGTCTAACTAAAAAGAAATAAATACATATACATAGGAGTACATGTTATGAGAGATTGGGGGTTGGGAGCAAGAGTAATCACATTACCATTAGGTTAAGAAAAATGCCGTTTCTACTGTAAGATAGCAAATTTTGAAATCCAATATGCACTCCACCAATTTCCCTTTAAATATTCAGGAAAATAAGAGTCTTATTGTTTCACAGAGCTCAAAACTAAGAATACTGGTTTCTAAGTATCCAGAGGAAATTTCCAATAACCAAACTCAGAAGAAGGCAAAAAAAGTAGAGACACATAAGAAAAGACAGATTTCCATTTCCTACCTATATCATACCTAGAATCTTCAAGAACCAAAAACAGTGAAGGCATCTATTTGCAACTCCCTCAGCAAACATTTTAAGATTTTATTTATTTATTTGACAGAGAGAGAGAGAGCACAAATAGGCAGAGTGGTAGGCAGAGGGAGAGGGAGGAGCAGGCTCTTTGCCGAACAGGGAGCCCAATGCAGGGCTCGATCCCAGGACTCTGGGATCATGACCTGAGACGAAAGCAGCCACTTAACCAACTGAGCCCACCCAGGAGCCCCTCTTCAGCAAACTTTAAAAAATAAAAATAAAAAAGGAACTCATTTCTTTCCTTCATTAAATTTCAAATACAAATGAAAATTAGACAAAAGCAGATAAAAAATTGCTACTTAGTTGGCAATGAAAAGATGCTAGGGACGCCTGGGTGGCTCAGTTGGTTGAGCGGCTGCCTTCGGCTCAGGTCATGATCCCAGTGTCCTGGGATCGAGTCCCACGTCGGGCTCCTTGCTCGGCAGGGAGCCTGCTCCTCTCTCTCTGCTGCTGCCTGCCTCTCTGCCTGCTTGTGTTCTCTCTCTGTTAAATGAATAAATAAAATCTTAAAAAAAAAAAAAAGATGCTAAAGCTGATAAGATGGGAAGCAGTACTCTTTGATTGTTTCAAGCAAGGAAAGGAATACAGACAGCACTGGGTTATCCAAGAAGCAACACTACTCCATAATGGGGAGGCAAAATGACATAATCAGACCTAAGATCCTTTCTCAGGCCAGCACATCTGAACACCCTCAATTTCAGAAAGTTGGCCAGATGCTGTACTCAGTAACACTTAGAGGAAGCTGAAAGTAGGAATCTGAAGCAACCAGGTGGACACTGAGAGGAATCCATCAAACTGCTTACTTGCAAACACCAAGACCTTTGCAAAGGCTTTTCCTCCCAGGCAATATAACTGTTTATCTTAAAATGTCCAGAAGAAAAAACAAGGAAACCACCAGAAGTAGAGTTCATAGCAGAGGTTACAAAAGATAAACAAAATAAATGTCCCCAAACTAAAATTCTTACATCCTTCCAAACCCGTTTTTGATGGTCTTCCTCTTATTTGTAAACACACACACACACACACACACACACACACACACACACACACAAAAAGCACATCAAAATATTCTTCCTCCAGTCCCTTAAATCTTGTTATTCCCAACTCCTCTCTTTCCCTCACAACCAACATTAATCTACCAGAAACTTTTTGGGTTCTACCTTCAAAATACAGTTGACTTTTGAACATGGGGAAAAGGGCACTGGTCCCTGAGTGGTAGATCCATGTATAACTTTTGAGTCCCCCAAAACTTAACTAATAGCCTACAGCTGACCAGAAACTTTGCTGTTAATATAAACAGTCAACACACATTTTGTATGTGTACTATACCCTGTATTCTTATAATAGAGTAAGCTAGAAAAAAGAAAATGTTATTAAGAAAATTGTAAGGGATGGCATCATACTGTATTTACTGAAAAAAAAAAAAAATCTAGATATAAGCAGTTGTCAAGGGTCAAGTGTACATTTAATCTCAGACCACTCCTGATCACTTCAACCAAGGAATCACCATCTCTCACCAGGAAATGACATCAACCTCCTGAGTAGTCCTTCTCAGATCTGCCTGTCACTCCTTTGCTTCAGCACATTCCCAGGTAACCCAGAGTAAAAGCCATAGTTCCTATCAAGTTCCTGGTTAATTCCCATCTTCTCTCATTTTCTGATTTAAGCTAATTTGACGTGGAATACCTTTTTCTCCTGATATCCGTGGGCAATAGTCCCTTATTTCCTTAGGTCACCTTATCAAAGAAGCCTTCTTTGACTGACATATATTAGTAAAGCTGCTGCCTGCTATCGCTGCCCTCCCCCAATCCTGTTTTGTTTTCCACAACACTCACCACTTGACATATTATACACGTTTATTGCCTCTGTTCCTCTAGCAATTAAGTTCCAAGAGGCAACAATTCTTATGTTTTATTAACTAATGCATCCCCACAAACTTAACAGTCTCTTCATATGCAATGGGCATTCAATAAATGTTAGTGAATGAATGAATGAATACTGGCGATGGTGGAGGTGAGAAAAGGAGTATCCTATACACAGTGGTTCATGTGCATGCAACCATTACATCCCTGGGAAGTCAGCCAAAGATCTTTATTGAGGTTTATTATAGATTTGATCTAATTTCAATTAAAATCCCAGTGAGATTTTTTTGAGGGAATTTGACAAAGATGGATGGATTTGACTAGACAAATTTAAAACTTCTATAATTCAAAGAACATAAAATGAAAGGCAAATAAAAAGCTAGGAAAAACAATTTGCACTTATAAGTCAATTCAAAAAGACATAAGCTAATGATTTCAGATTTGTTTATATGAAAAATATAAATGGCCAACAAATACAAATCAAGGGTTAAACTGCATTAGTAAATCAAAGCAATAAAAAATTTAAAGAATGCCTTTTCCCCCTATCAAATTCAAAGTCTTTAAAAATTGTACCTAAGGGGCACCTGGGTGCCTCAGTCAGTTAAGTGGCTGACTCGATTTCAGCTCAGGTCCTGATTTTAGAGTGGTGAGATCGAGCCCGTGTTGAGCTCTGCGCTGAGCCCACCTGGAGCCTGCTTGGGAGTCTCTCTCTCCCTCTATCCCTCCCGCTGCCCACCCCCCCACCCCAGCCCCGGGGTGCTCTTTCACCTTAAAAAAAAAAAAAGTGTCTAATACCTGCTAGGTTTCAGGGAAACGTTATTGACAAAATGGTTCAATCCTGGACAACTACTCTTGTCAAAAATCTTAAAACTGGGGCGCCTGGGTGGCTCAGTTGGGTTAGGAGCTGGGACTCTTGATTTTGGCTCAGGTCATGAGATCAAGCCCCACTTGGGGCTCCACACTCAGCGGGGAGATTCTCTCCCTCTGCTCCACCCACCCCTGCCCCCCCCCCACTCCCGTTTTCTAAAACTAAATTAAATCTTAAGAAAAAGCGGGGGGCGCCTGGGTGGCTCAGTGGGTTAAAGCCTCTGCCTTCGGCTCAGGTCATGATCTCAGGGTTCTGGGATTGAGCCCCGCATCAGGCTCTCTGCTCGGCGGGGAGCCTGCTTCCCCCTTTCTCTGTCAAATGGATAGGTAAAATCTTCAAAAAAACAAAACAAAAAAAAACCTTTAAAACTATCAATATCCCATGACCAAAGCAAATTTTCTCAACTAGAAAATTAACCTAAGATAATAATCTATGCTATAAAGCAAGCTTTACTTACAACAATGTTTTTTAAACTCCCACATAAAAGATCACAGCTTTGGTCAGATCGCTTAAGTTAGTCTTATTTGCTTGTAGTTGAATCTTCTGTGGCCTCCATAAGGGTATCATATTTTTTTTCAGTTTGTAGCCAGCACTTTAAAATATATACAAAGACAAGACAACCTGCCAAATCTGGGTCCGCAAGTCTCTCCATGACTACTATGAGCTAAATAGTAGCTCGTCTCTTCAGATGTGGCACATGACTCACAGTTCACTATCATCCCTATCCTAAGAACCTGATTAATTTATATGCCTGATATCCTAAGTTACCAGAGTTGGAAACCCTATACCTAGAAGTCAAAGTTTGAGCCTGTAGGGCTTTTAAACACATAGAGTTGGGCCCCACCCCCAGAGTTTCTGATTTAATAGGTCTGATGTGGGGTCCCAGAATTTACATCTCTAACAAGTTCCTAAATGATAATATTATTACCTGATCCAGAGACAGCACTCTTAACCTTAACTTAATGAAGCTTCCTTACTGGAGTTAGAGAGGGGCCCACCCTCCTGTGTATTACACAGTTCCAGGTTACGTGAACAATCCTGGGGATTCCTCGGGAGGGGGGGGCAGGCAGCAGTACAGAAAAAGCTGATGGATAATCCAACAACCAATACCTATGGTCATTGCACCATCACTGCAGATATTGTAGCACCACCTCCCTTCCTAATTATCAGAGGTGGAAAACTGCTGCCCCACACCAAATTTAGTAATAATCCTAGATTAAATTCTTAGTCCTAATTTGTCAAATCTACATTCTTCCTCATGGGTCTTATCTATGCTCTAAGTTTTAACTACCTCTTCTACACCTTCATGTAAAAAACAACAGGGGTTTCAAATAGCTCCAATATTTTATAACCCACAAAAAGGTGTATTACTAGCCCTAATATTTTCTACTTAATTCGATTTTTCTCTACCTCGTTTACTATATACAGTAGCTATCATTTGCTGAATGCTTCCTTTTGTTCTGGGCACTGCTACACACTTTACACAAATTTCATCATTTAATCATTATAACATCCCTAGTCCATAATGCCTACTATTCCCATATTGCGGACGGTGAATCTGAGGCAGCAAGAGATTAAGTCACTTGCCCAAAGAAGAACAAGAAAGACCTACACTTGAACCCAGACAATCTGGCTCCAGAGCCCTCAATTATAACTACTGTACTACACTGCCTTTACCCTGTGAAATTCAACATAGCAAACTCCAACTTTCATCCAAAATCACCGCTTCCTTTAAAACTTGCCTATTATCTGTCAATATCCTCAATTTTCCTACTCAGGTCCTCAGGATTGAAATCATAAAGTTGCTGCAATAAATTCAGTCCTATTATATTTCACACCGGTCCTTTTTTTTTTTTTTTTCCCTTTTTCTTTTTAATTACATTAACCTGAAAGTCCTTTCATCATTCCTTCACATGGTCTCTATCTCTAACTCTTCCTGACTCTAGTCTTCCCCCAACCAAAGCCACAGTGCCTCTCATCCTTTGGGTCGAAGGCCAACTTAGTTAACAGGGAATTCAATTCAAGGTCTTTCTTACCTCTTGGACCCATTTCTCTATTTCCACACATAGACAAGAACTCTACTTAAAACACACCAACACAAATGCAGAACTTTCCTTATTTCTGAGGGAGGAGAGTGAGGGATGGAGGCAACGTTCAACCTAAAAAAAAAAGTATCATTTCTAAGTGTAAAGCTACAAGCTTTGAAACCAGAACACTAAAACATCAAACCCCTCTTTCATGGAGCCATTAACAGTTAAAAAAAGACTCCTTAATTAAGTTTATCTTCAACTTTACACAATGTTGTTATATGTCAATTACATTTCAATAAAGCTGGGAGGGGGTAGGGAAAGAGAATACTTTTAACTGTTGAGACATTCCAACATAACAAAATCTGAATGCCAAACTGAGCTTCATTCTTGGTCAGGAGTGGGCAACAGCTCTGTACAAACAGACAGAGAAGAACCCTAAGCTGTTGTTACAGGAGAATCCTGTTTTCAAGTTTGAATGAAAGCAACACAATTTCCTCAAGTATATTTATATAAGCCATGCTGTTTCACACATTATAACAGTCTACCCACCATGATTCTGAAGAGTCATATCTGATGAGTCAGATAATAGCAGCTATCTTTAAAGGTAATGTAATAGGTATATATCTTAAACAGATAAAATGTGAGAAAGGCAGCACTTCAAAGAAGAAAGAGCAGAGATAAAACTAGACAACTAGATTCCAATCTTCACTCCAGTGCTTACAGTGCTTACGTGGAACTCTCGAGTACCTTTCCGCCCCTGCAATTACTCTTGAGACTCAGTTTCTTTTCTGAGAAACTACCTAACTTCAGAGTTGTGGTGACTTAATGAAATTATGTGCTCAATGCCCCCCGCGCTAGAGTACAGGCACCAGAAGAACATTAACACCCTCACCTCTTCTTTATCCTATCATCTAATGTGTTAGTGTTACCAGTAATTTACTGTTTAGCTTCCCGTGTTTTTAAATGTTTTAATAAATCGCTTTTATAATAAAGTATTCTTTTTTTAAATTTTTTTAAAGATTATTTATTTATTTATTTGACAGAGAGGAGAGAGATCACAAGTAGGCAGAGAGAGAGGGGAAGTAGGCTCCCCGCCGAGCAGAGAGCCCGATGCGGGGCTCGATCCCAGGACCCCGAGATCATGACCTGAGCCAAAGGCAGAGGCTTTAACCCACTGAGCCACCCAGGTGCCCCTAATAAAGTATTCTGTAAATAAAATTTTCTTTAAAGAAAATTGCATCAGAAGAAATGAAAAGACAAACACACATGAATTTAGTTTTTATTTCTTAACATTTTTTTTCCTGGCTCTACAAAACGCAAACGCATCATAAACCCTCAACACAAGTTAGATCTCTTATCACAAAAAGCAACTTTAAATTAGAGACAAGCTATATATTCTCAATATTGCCATTGTTTCTACCCACAACACAATGTCCCTAAAACTGAAAATCACTTATCCGAAAAGCAACAGGTTTTATATTAAAAACCTTGATAGTCTTGCTATTTCTCAATTAAAGAAGCAGACAATTCCACTAGAACATTAATAACATGTGTGACTTTGGGTGAGATACACAAAAACACATCAGTCCCTGCCTTTAAGACACAGCATTCAAAACCAAGTGATATCGGGGAGCCCGGGTGGCTCAGTGGGTTAAAGCCTCTGCCTTCAGCTCAGGTCATGATCTCAGGATCCTGGGATCGAGCCCCGCATTGGGCTCTCTGCTCAGCCAGGAGCCTGCTCCCCCCTCTCTCTCTGCCTGCCTCTCTGCCTACTTATGTTCTCTTTCTCTCTCTCTCTCTCTGTCAAATAAATAAATAAAATCTTAAAAAAAGAAAAAAAGAAAAAACAAACAAAAACCAAGTGATATCCAACTCACCCTAAACTCAGCCTCCACAAAGACAGGCATAAAGATGGAAAGTCAAGGTGTAATCCTTTGAGGGGACCATCAAGACTGGTCTACAAAATCCAGTAAAGACTGATGACCACGTGAAGCAAGGGAAGGTGCAGATAACAGACTGAACAGAAGAACTACTCAGTGAAATCATGTTTTTAAGCCTGTTGCCACACAGAATTCTCTTGTTATCTCAAAACATGTCTTATTATTCAAAACCACTTACTGAGCTGCAATATATTGGTGATGTCCAAAACAAAAAATTATAGCAAAAATGCTATGGAGAGGGACAATCTTTACTTGACTTGAAGAAAGAATTCAGAAGTAACCAAACTTAACAGAATGGAAAAGAGGTCTTCTCTGGGTATCTAATTGGTATGAAATTACCTTAGAAACTGATCTGAATTAGGGAGGAAAAGGCAATTTGATGTGCTACTGCAAAAGAGGAAAAAAGACAGGCCTTGGCAATGAACCAAAGACCAAGATTGGAAAAAGCATGATAGCATATATCAGCAGGACCGCTTTATTTAAATTAAGAGAATTTATTTTTTAGAGTAGTTTTAGGTTTACAGAAAAATTAAGCAAAAAGTACAGAGTGCCCATTCCCCTCCAGTTTCCTTTATGATTAATGTAATGCATTAGTGTAAGACACTTGGTATTACTGATGAGCCAACTGATTAAGTATTAAAGTCCATACTTGACATTAGGGTTCATTCTTTGTTTTGGCATTTGACAACTGTATAATGACATGTACCCATTCATCATTAAATTTTTAATATATGATACCAGATTCAAAGAGTAATGTTCTACCATCTCAGTATCTTCATCACAGTAATATAAATTAAAGTGATCATCCCCCTGCCCTCCCTCACCTTCTCCATCTCAGTAAAGAACAACACTTTGCTTCTATTAGGCTGAGACCAAAAAACTTCTTTCACAACCCACACATCTAGCCCATCAGCAAATTCTACTTTTCAAAATATATCCACATATGCTTTCAAATATATCCCCAACTGAACATGACTTCTGACAAGCTCTACCACCCTGAACACCTTCACCCAAGCCATCATCCCTCTCTCACTAGAATGTTACAATAGTCCCCAGTTTAACTTGTTACCATACTTTTGTCCTCAGCAGTTGCCAGTGTTTCTTTCAAACTAGGTCAGATCATGTCACTCCTCTGCTCAAAGGTGACACTGGCATTCCACCTTGGAGTAAAAATGCAGTTAAAAACTGAGTAAAAGGATTCCTGGGCAGCTCTGTCGATTAAGCATCTGCCTTCAGCTCAGGTCATGATCCCAGGGTCCTGAGATGGAGTCCCTCATCTGGCTCCTCGCTCAGCAGGGACCCTAGTTTCTGCCTGCAGCTCTGCCTGCTTGTTCTCTCTCTGTATCTGACAAATAAATAAAAATCTTTAAAAAACCAAACCAAAACAAAAAAACTGAGTAAAAACTCAAGTAGACTTTGCCCATGGGGCTTCTGCACCTGCTGATGCCCTTGCACAAAATGCCTTCCCCACACACGTCACCCGGCTACCCTGTATTTAATGCTGCCCCCCTCCTCGTTCACTGTGCTCTTATTTCCAGTCTGCTTTGTTGTTTTTCCACAGCATTTACTGGCTTTTAACCTAACATATACTCTACTCACTTACTGTCTGGATCCCCAACTAGAAAATAAGGGCAGGGACTTTTATCCATTTTGCTCTCTGCAGCAACTACAAAGTACCCAGTCTTCGACAATAAGTAATGGGTCCTAAAGGTGATATAATTGAGTATTGGTAGGAAATTAAAACCAGAATATAGCTGCTAGCACCTGTTTGCCTAAATAGACAAAGTCCCTTAACAATAATTTAGTGACTGAATCTGGAAACACAGAAGTTCCCTCACTCTATTAAAGGTTTCAGAGTTTCCTTTATTAGAAAAAAATGTCCAGGGTCTAAGAGGCTGGGCTTCTGCCTTTACAGAACTTCCCAATATACTTACTAGTCCCTTACTGAGTCACTAAGTAAACCAGACAGGAAGAGATTCGTGGGTGACGGACACAAACATTATTTAGGCTGCTCTAATAAACACAAAGATGCATTTAGCCTTAAGTGCTTAAAGATAAACAGGCATTCACACAGTGTGAAATATGAAACATTTCTAATCATATTCATAACAAAAATGCTATAAGATTACCTGGCTGAGAAATATGGGGATTTCCCATCAACTACAAGCATGGTTAGAAACAGTGAATCAATCCATCATAATCAAGCAACTTATACTCATTTGAGCTTTGATGTAAATAAAAGTACTCCTAGATCTAGAGTTCTAGACCCCAAATACATTTGCATACACAGGGATGCCACCCAAGGCCCTAAGAAGAAGGTAAGAGCAAGGGATATGGCAGAACCATAAAATACTATACATACAGTAACACATCTCATTACTCTTTATCTCTACAAGACAGCTATGTTCAGTGGAAATCTCTTACAAAATGGGCAGAATAAGAGAACCCAGCTCTTATATAGGAATGCCCTGCCTAGGGGCACCTGGATGGCTCAGTCCGTTGAGCAACTGCCTTCAGCTCAGTTTGTGGTCCCAGTGTCCTGGGATTAAGTCCCGCATCAGGCTCCCTGCTCAGTGGAGACACTGCTTCTCCCTCTCCCTCTCAAATAAATAAAATCTTAAAAAAAAAAAAAAAAGAAAAAGAATGCCCCGCCTAGGGAAAGATAGATGAGTCAAAGGACAATGTAGTAGAACCAACAATTTCAGCCTTTCAGATCAATTTGTGACCATGTTCAGCAGTATCAGATTTTACCATCACTATTGTCCACTTCATTTCAGTTTCCAGACTTTAAAATCCCCCAAGACAGAAAGTGATGAGTACACTAAATGTTAGCATTAGTAATATTAAAAATAGTTGCCACTTACTGAAACCTGAAGAGCCTAGTACTTGACACATACTTTCTTTTAATCTTAATAACAACTAACAAAGTATATATTGTATTCCAAGGCTATTACAGCAATTTGGACAAAGTCATACAATTAATCAGTAACAGTAGGAATTCAAACTCAGGTCTGCAAAATTCTGCATTCTAAAATAAACCTCAGTAGGGGCACCTGGGAGGCTCAGTCAGCTAAATGTCCGCCTTCAACTCAGGTTATGATCTCAGGAATCGAGCCTTGTATGGATTCTCACTTAGTGGAGAATCTGCTTGTCCCTCTCCCTGTGCCCCACCCTCCCCCCCACTCATGTGTGAGCTCTCTCTTCTAATAAATATATAAATAAGTAAAATGCACCTAAGTAAAGCTGTTCTAAAAAAAAGTCTGTGTTCTTTCCACTAGATAACCTTGCTTTTCTTAGTCAAAATGAAACCCTTACAACAGATACATAAAGCATCTCTTTATATGGTTCTGGACAATATCAAGGAGTTATCAGAATATTTTAGCAAAATAAATTAAAGGAAAGACAGCTTAAAAATCGGAAAATATTAACCTACTAAGAACTGTAATACTTCTTCTTTTTCCCAACCTTTTTTTTTTTTTTTAAAGATTTTATTTATTTATTTGACATAGAGAGATCACAAGTAGGCAGACAGGCAGGCGGAGCGGGAAGGAGGCTCCCTGCTGAGCAGAGCGCCCAATGCGGAGCTTGATTTTAGGACTCTGAGATCTGAGATCAGGACCTGAGCTAAGACAGAGGCTTAACCCAGGCGCCCGCCAGCTTTAAATTAAATGAATTCGGGCCTCAATTTTCCACAGTCCTTTCCTCCAAGATACTGGAGTACCTAAAAACAAATACATAAATAACCTGGTTATTTATCTTCCATTGTTAAGTGGGGAAAAAAAAGTAATGTGAAAATGTTTCTGGCCATATTCAATAACAAAAATTGCCCACCAATATGGAAACTTTCCTTCAAAAATTGGTCATGGTCATTACCCAACCTCTAAGTAATGTATCTGACTGGGTTATGCTAATGAAGGAGAAGAAAGGGAAACCCCAGGAAATTCAACAGGTAATTTATAACTGGCTCTTCTTAGAGTCACACACTGGGTCTAATGAAAGGTCAAATGACATGGTGGGATTATGGAAGCTGGCACAATCATATTTAATAAAAATGTCTTTTACATAACACCATCACTTTCCCCACAAGAGAGTTCAAAAATTATTTTCACTCCTTTACTTAAAGGATAAAAAGGCCTAACAGCTCAGAGTAATCAGATTTTCTGAAAAAAAAATTTAACTGTGTTCTCTTCAGAACCTTCCTTTCCAATAATAGAGAAAAAAAATTCATGTATGAATCAAATTGAGAGAAAAAAATACAAAATGAACAGTAAATCTCTGTTCATAACTTTCAAAACATCAAAAAATTAATAGGAAAAAGTAAAATGCTAATGACAGAACAACAGTACCTCTCTAGTCCCCAAGCCAGTTACTAGTTGAAAGTACCTGGTAAGAGAGTTGAGAGATAACTTCATATTTCACCCCTTGTCTAACTATGAACTTAGAACAGTGCAATACCTACATAAAAGACTTTAAAAATAGGAAAGAAAGAAAAAGGCAAGTCCTTCCCTAATTCTTAACTAGGACCAAAGGTCCTGCTTGATCTGCTCCTGCTCATATCCTCAGCATCTTTAACAACTACTCTCAACACCTCTCCTTGCTCTTTTATGCTCTGCACAAACTGACAGAGACCAAAGGAGAATTCCCTGGTAGCCCCTTTTCATAGAATTCCTTGTCTTTTGCTATACTCATCATAATTATAATTTTAATCATTTAATTCAAATATTTTTTTTAAATGTCTGTTTCAAGATACTTTCGTTATTGTAGTGAGCAGGACAAAGTCCCTAACAGGAAGAAATTTACACTCCAGGGGTGGAGAGAGACAATAAGCTAGTGCAAAAGCATGTTTATGTGTGCAAATACAAAAATGTCATTGTGGGGATGCCTGGGTGGCTCAGTTGGTTGAGCCTGTGACTCTTAAGTTTCAGCTCAGGTTGTGATCTCCAGGTTGTGAGATGCAGCCCTGTGTTCAGCAGGGAGTTTGCTCCCTCTCCCCCAGCCGTCCCCCACTCACGTGTGCATGTGCACACTCTTTCTCTAAAATAAATCTTTAAAAAAAAAGTCATTGTGATATGAAGCTGTCCGTTTCTAACCGGTGGTCAAGAACAGCTCTTTAAAAAGTGACAGGGAACTGAACAGTATGAAGAACCAAAGTGACAAAAGACCTGCACAAAAGCTTTGCAGACCGAGGAAATAATAAGTGTACAGAGAGGAATGCACTAGAGTAAGACCAGTGTGGCTGGAACACAATGAGCTAAGGGAAAAGCAGTAAGATGACAAAAAAGAGTTGAACCAGAGCAGACATAACTAGATCCTGTAGGGTCTTTGTAGTCTATCATAAGGAGTTTGACTTTTGGTTTAAGTGTGACATGAAGACTTTGGAGAAATTTGAGCAGGGATACAATGTGCTATCATTTACATTTTGTTTTGTTTTTTTAAATAGGCTCCAAGCTGGGCTTGAACTCATAGCTGAGATCCAGACCTGAGCCGAAATCAAGAGTCAGACACTTAACCAACTGAGCCACCCAGGTGCCCCTATCATTTACATTTATTTTTAAAGATTTTATTTATTTGACAGAGAGAGAGAGAGAGAGAGAGAGAGATCACAAGTAGGAAGAGAGGCAGGCAGAGACAGAGGGGGAAGTAGGCTCCCTGCTGAGCAGAGAGCCCAATGCGGGGCTCTATCCCAGGGCCCTAAGATCATGACCTGAGCCGAAGGCAGAGGCTTTAACCCACTGAGCCACCCAGGCGCCCCTCATTTACATTTTTAAGCTCACTCTGACTGTCATGTGAACACACTGTAGATGATCCAAGAAACAGGAAGACAAATTAGGAGGCTGCTGAGGTTATCCAGTCAAGAAATAATAGCTTGGACTGGTGTGAAGCACTGGAAAGGCAAAAAGGGAAATTACATTCATAATGTAATTTGAATGTGGAGTGAACAATATTTACCAATGGAGCAGAACATGGAGATGAAAGAGAAAAATCTGGTATCTCTGTCACCCCATGAAAATGGATTTAACTACTATAAAAGCAGAGACTGTGTTCGACTTATATTTAGGTCCTTGAACACAGGAACGCTGCAGTATGTTCTAGTTGAATGAACTAAGGAATGGCTTATTACATTTCTCAAAAGAATAAAAATATAAGCATTTACATTTGCCAGCAAATACAGGTAGAGTGTCGAACTTGCAAACTCACCTCAAAGCACCAGTCTGAAAGTGGAATATATATGAAAATGGTTTATTTAAGGAAATGAATCACAGTATCTGAACATTGCTTTTTTTGTGCATTAGAATATTGGCTACACCATCTGACATGATTACTTAAATTGACAAATTTGCTTCATGAAGTAGAGCTAGAGGTCCTTGGAGTCCTTGATATCAGGAATCTGGGTAAATCAGCCATAAATCAAAGCATGTTGATTTTTTTTTTTTTAAGAGACAAAATGAGTTTAGCAAACAGAGTCTCTTAAAGGAGAGAATGGAAATTATTTTTAAAATAACTCAAAGCCTACTCATATATTTGCAAATTACAGGACTAAATTTCTATGCTTTTAAATACAATTCAGATTTGACATTCTTTTTTTTTTTTTAATTTTTTTTTTTTTTTTAATTTATTAGAGAGCGAGAGACTGAGAATGAGAGGGGAGAAGGTCAGAGGGAGAAGCAGACTTCCTGCAGAGCCAGGAGTCCGATATGGGACTCCATCCCGGGACTCCGGGATCATGACCTGAGCCGAAGGCAGTTGCTTAACCAACTGAGCCACCCAGGCGCCCCAGATTTGACATTCTTAACCTCCTCTGCAGGAGCTACTTACGATGGGGATAGCGGGAAACTATTTTCCTCCAGGTAATTTACTGGCGTCTTTAGGCAGTATTTCTCAATACTGGCCATACATTAGAATTATCTGGGGAGGTATTAAAAACATGAATACTGGAGACCCACCCCAGATAAATTAAATCAAAATTTAATTGGGGGTAAGGCCTGGACTTTTTCCTTAAATGCTTCCCAGGTGATTCTACTTAGCGGCCCAAGTTGTGAACCACCAACCTACAGCAATAATATTAAAGTAGAGTGATTTAAATAAAAAACTCTTAAAGAAAGTCAACATCTTCTGAGTCAATAAAATTGAGCCTTCATATTAACATGTGGCTCATAGCATTTTGGAAAGCAGGCAAAAAGGACTTGGAACATTGAATGGTTCTGTTCCATATATACTCAAAACAGCTCAGGTATGGAAAAGAACATAATTTTAAATAAATAAATAAATAAATAATAGATAGATAGATAGATAGATAGATAGATAGCCTGGTTAACGCCACCCACATTCTTTCCTTCAATGTGCATTGCTACAGCAACAACAGTGGAGAATCAAATCAAGGTCTTCTTCCTGAACACCTGCCTTAAATCCCTGTAGAACTGTAATTACTGCTGCAAAGCTAAATACATCTCCAGCCATCAAAACAAATTTCTTTTTTTAATAAAGATTTTTTATTTATTCATTTGACAGAGAGAAATCACAAGTAGGCAGAGAGGCAGACAGAGTGAGGAGGAAGCAGGCTCCCTGCCGAGCAGAGAGCCCGATGCGGGGCTCGATCCTAGGACCCTGAGATCATGACCTGAGCTGAAGGCAAAGGCTTTAACCCACTGAGCCACTCAGGCGTCCCTCAAAACAAATTTCTTAAGAAATTCTACAGAGTACAAGAGAGGAAAAAAAAACCTTGGTTAATTAACTGACATACCTCCTTTCCATCCTCCTAAAGGAACACCTGAAGAAGGCTGCCATAGTTTCTTTTCAGTTACACTCTAAAACCCTCAGATTCTTACACCATTATAGATATTCAAACTGCCACCAGTTTTATTTTTAACTATCAGAGAAGTGACAAATTTCCAATCTATGATCAATGATAAAAGAGACACGAATAAAAGAGGAAAATTGAGTCTGGTTTTCACACTGATTTAGATTCTCCTACACTGAATTAATTTAATAGTCAAAATGATAGCTGAATAGGAATACAAACAAAATATGGGAAGCATTTTTAGTCATAGTATTGGCTAAAAGGAGTTACAACCACTGTCCTTCTTCATCTAGTTGCTGGACAACTGAAATCAGAACATGGGATCTTTCATTTCATGTTTATATTTAAAGTTCAGCTAATCAATTCAATAAAATGACTTAATTAGCACTGTCTTATTTTAACTGTTTAAAGGAACGAAGTGGTAAGAAACTTGAATGCCATGAGTATTCAAAGTACACCCTATGCATTAAACCTGAGTGCCAAACCGGTAGTTGCCAAAATGATTATAATATCCATCATCTTCATCACTTGGACCATTACAATGTGAACAGCATCCTGCTGAGCACTCTACAATGATCAAAAGACAGGGTGCATATCCTGAAAAAGCTTATAAATTTGAGATGAGACAGCAATAAAACACATATTAAGGCTTAAATAAGGAAATACAAATTAAGTTCTTAACAGCAGTTCCAGCCTTGGAGCCTCAGAAATTAGCAACAAAAAAACTGTTGGTAAGCCAAATAATTACCAAGAAAAACTGTATGTTGGAAGTCGAGGTTAGAAGCCATTCCTCTCGGTCAAGAGAAAGGTACTCTGTGTCTAAGCAAGCAGACTGGGCAGTCTCAACTTTGCCATTTACTAGCTAGCTGTGTGAACTTCAACAATCTATGTAACCCTTGAAAAGAGTATACTACCGCCAATCACCAGGAGAACCAAACAACATAAACGGAGAAAGCATTCTGCACCACGTCTGGCACACAGTCCCACACAGTCCCAAACTCTGGCTGTTAACACCACTACTGTCAAGACAACAGTGCAATCCAAGGCTGGCAGGATTATTTGATTATCAAGTCCAGTGGTTTTTACCGCTTGGATCCTAGACAAGCAGCAGCATCCCCTGGGAACTTTCTAGAAACCCACACTGTGGGGCTCAACCTCAGATCCATCCAAAAAACAAAAAAAAAAACCCAAAAACCTCTGAATTTTGGACTCAGCAATCTGTGTTTTAATAGCCTTCAGGTGATGGTGATGGACACTGGAGTTGGGAACCACGGGTCTAGTCAAACCTCCTAACTACATTTATAAAGAAACGGAAACCCAGAGATTCATTTGCCCAATATAACAATGGAGAGTTTCTGTTTAGAGCCCATTCTATGTCAGATACTCTGCTGGTCACTTTATGAGGTTTTCCTCATAACCACCCAGCCAAGGCCTCCATTTAATAAAAAAGGGTTAACAACTTGCTAACTCAATTATTAGTAATTATTTATTAAAATACTGGTAAAACCAACATTTAATTTAAACCCAAGTATGTGATCCCCAAATCCTTATTAGACCTATTACTACCAACTAGAAAAACACTAAGACTCCTTCATTCAAGGACACTAGTCTTTTCATACTACTTCAAGTGCAGTAATTTTACTATGAAACAAAACCAGAAATTACTACAACTTTGAAAAGCAACTCTCAAAAGAGAGGTGTAAACTGTTTTGCACTCTAGAAAGAGAAGAACACAACATATTGTAAAAACAGATATTAAGAGAAAGAAGCAGAAATCAGAGCATGGAGAAAAGAAATGGGATAGATACTTTTGCAGACATTTAAGTATAAAAAACAATCTGCTATTCAATCTTCCTAACCTCCCTATTCCCAAGAGCCTAGAAGTTTTATATAGTGAGTTATTGGCTCACGAGGGTGGCTACAGATTTATAAAAGCTCAACAAAGTAAGGTGTTTTTATTCTATGAATTATTGGAATTTTTAATTCTAAAAATTTTAAGCAAATATAACTGACAACTTAAATTCCAAATTAATTTAACCAAGTCAAACAGTATCATTTCTTCTGCATCCTCCAGGTTCACTGGTTAAAAGATACCAGAAAAAGCAGAAAAAGAAAATTCCTCATTACTTTCTACCTTCTCTGTTTTAATCTTCATTCATACAGTATGTACTGTTTTGTCAACGTTGTGTTAGGCACTTAGCTGCAGAGTAAGTACCATAATAGAGCTTATGCTGTAGTGAAGAGACAAAATAAATCAAATACCATAACAACATAATTTAACTTACAGTTAGTTCTAAGATGTAACCTGGGTGATGGGACAAAATAATTGGGAAAAGATATCTTGAAAAAGGTGGTCAAGAAAGGCATCACTGGCGTGTTTTAAGCTGTTTCCTGAAGAAGAGATTAAGGCAGCAGCATACTAAGTAATGGTGAGGGGGTAGGGAAGTGGAATTGGGGATGGGTTAGAAGGGTACTAATCACAAGAGAATAAGCTGGGTTTTAGCAAGGAGAAGCAAGAGCTCCATTTTAAACATATTAAATTTGAGGTATTTACAAGTAGACACACCTTGGATATAAATCTGAACTTCAGAAAGGATATATAGCCAGCCTGAAAACTAAACCCTTAGGCACTTTAACACTCAAACAGTAGGGAAAGAAGAGGGGCTACAAATCTGGATAGAGGCCTATACAGCCGAGGGGAAGGGGAGAGGGAGGAATGTACCATCTTGTGATAGTTAAATGGATTCTAGTTGATATCCCCTTTATGGTTCGGGGTCTCCCCAATCCTTTTCTCAAAGTCAATTAACAGCTGGACCTAATTTCTACTCTTTGTCCCATCCATACTCTACATCATTCCTTCATATCTTTTTCAACAAACACAGGAATAGTTTTAAAAAAGAAAAAGATGGGGAGGGGGGCAGCAAAAGAGCAATTATATTTTAGAGACAGATTTTGAAATAATTACAGATGAAATAATACGTTACTGACAACTGGCTTCAGAATAATCAAGAGTGTCTATGTGGGTGTGGCGGGGCAGTTTGGGTAAAACTAGAATAGCTATGAGCTGATGCCTGTTGAAGCTGGTGAGACACACAGTGGGGTTTACAACACTGTCCTTTCCACTTCTATGTAAGGTTAAATTTTCTATAATAAAACATAAGGGGGTAGGAGGTGGCAAGCACCAGCCTAAGAGAAACCTCTTGATTTTATCTGGGTAATGAGAGGTGCAATCAAGGATCCACAAGGTAAACCCAAACATTTTCAAAGATTAAAGGCATAACAGCAATGAACTTTAAGAGTGAAAGATTTCTTCCTAAACTATATATTGTCATCTTAAAATGTGTCATAGGTGTTTAAGTCTGGCACAAATCTACCAAAACAGTGACTCAAAAATTCTACAAAGGGCTGTGGCAAACTAAGCTCTACTCAACACCTGCATTTAAGACAACTACTTGAGTTTATTAAAACTTCATCATTTTGAGAATCTCTTACCTCAGGAAACTTGTACAAAACATTCACACATAACAGAGCAGGCATCAAATGTTCCTACACTAGTTAAAAAAAAAAAATCACTCATCATACATTCTGTGAGATGCACAGAATGTGCATCTTTAAAAAACACCTTAAAAAAACATCTGTGAGATGTTAACCATAGGAACTGGGTGCTGCATGTTCTCTCTGAGTCATAACCCTACACACTAACCAGTTATAATACTGTATTTAAGAAAATAATAATCCATAGTAATCTTCACAGAGAAGACCCAAAGATAAAAATTCCTAATCTACACTCTTTAAACAAAGTACTACTTCCTTCTGAATGCTATGAATGCTAAATAAGCTAATGTCCTTTTCCTTGTTCAAAACTCTCTTTTCTGGGGCGCCTGGGTGACTCAGTTGGATAAGCGTCTGTCTTCAGTGCAGGACAGGATCCCAGGGTTCTAGCCCCGCATCGGGCTCCCTGCTGGGCGAGAAGCCAGCTTCTCCCTCTCACACTCTACCCACCCCCCGCTTATGTTCCTTCCCTCTCTCACTGTGTCTCCGTCAAATAAATAAATAAATAAAATCTTTTACAAAACAAAAACAAAAAAACCTGCATTATTTTGAATTCATCACAAGTTTAGATTAAATTTCATTTTACATATACACACATGTTCACATACCCTTAATCATCCCTTCTTAGAAGTAAATAGAGATGAACCAAATTCATACTCTCGTTTGCTAAAATAATTTCCTAGAAATGACCTAAAACAATCTACAAAAAGTAGGAATTTAGCAATATCAAGAATCACATTTAAATTGAAATCCTCAATGATAAAGCGCATGACATAAAAGCACTAAGTAGACAGGTTGCCCAAAGCCCAATCCCACCTCATTTTCTCCTGACATTTATCAACCAAATTTGTAGGCCTTTCCTTTGGCCTACCCTACTCAGGCTCTCTGTTCCCAAATAGTTTCATGAAGATTCAGAAAGAACCAAAAAGGGAAGGGGAACTTTTTATCATATTTACACAGTATCTTTACTTCCAAGGTTCAAAATGAAATAAAACCAAGAGAAGAAAATCAGAAGGTCAAAATGCTAATGACTTCAAAGGCAAAACACAAGAGCAATTTAACGCCATTTCGGACCAAACTGTCAGCCAACACAAAGTACTTCCTAGAATCTGTAAATTAAGAAACAAAGCACTTAGTTTGTCATGGTTACTTTTATTTATTGGGCTGGGAGTTGAGTCCCACAAACCAAATATAAATACTGAAAAATCACATTCTTCAATTATTTCCAGATTAAAATACCTCTCCTGAACACTTGTTCTTGTTATTTGGGGTGGGGTTACAGCAGAGCTGGAGTGCAGTGTAACACAGAAATAGAAAGCAGATGCTCCCCAGTAAGTGTGTCAAACCCTTTTCCCAAAACATTATGCTTATCTCTTCTTCCGGGCTGCTGTTCACACTTGTTCCCTTGGCTTACTTCTGTCCCCTGGCCTTCCTTCGCCCTTTTTAACTCTACTTATTTATTTTCTACTCAACCCCATCCTCTCTAATACCTAACAGTCAAAATGGTATTTCATACTGAAGCATTTTCTGAAGTATTTCCAGATATTCCAAACAGATTATCATCTCCCCCTTTCTCTAAATCTTAGAAGTTTATTTCATTTTTTAGAGTGCATTACTATTTCTGCCCTGTACTCATCATAGACAGCACTCAGATATTGAATTTTGCATTCTCAAAATCTGACTATAGCATATTATCTTCAGATTCCAGCAAAAAATCTTTTTAATTTTGTAGCAAATACAATATTTACTGGAGAAAAAGATGGAATTCACCCCCTCTAGATACAAGCTATTGTCGTAAGTTTTCAGTGTGCACTCAAGGATAATGTGCCTTTCACCAGTTTTGAAAACTGATCTCACAAGAATGATTCATCCTTCAGTGGAAAAATCCAGGTGAAAAGGTGGTTGAAGTGTGTGAAACCAGCTTCCCAGCCTCTCTAGCTGCCCTCAGAAGTGAACAGCGGCTCACTGCAGCTGAGACTAGTGAAGTGATTGCCCCAGGTTCAGTAAGCTCTCCAGAAACAGAATTCAGATTTCCTGACTCCTGACTGACTTAACTTCAGGAGAACACTGCTCCCTCACACAAAAAATAAACACTAGCCTTCAGCTCCCTAATAACAAGCCTGGTTGTTTGGATATACAGTCATCTCGAGGTTCAAAGATCTTTAAAAATACTAAGTCCGATGCAAAAATGACATAGTACTTTTCACCTGATCCAAAGGCCTCTCACCTGACAGCAAGAACTGGAGTCTAAGGATCATCACAGTAACTCACCAACATACTTAACAAGGGAAGGAGAATTCACAAGTAACAAAAATACAGGGAGCACACAAATTTTACTTCTACCCAGGAATCCTGTCTCAGAATTCATTAAGCCTATTCACACTCAATTGCCCCCAGTGGCTTAAGAATCAATTCTAAAGGTACCAAAGTATTACCATTAAAAGCCTATGAAGTCTTAAGTTTTTGAGAAGAAACTAGTGTTAATTCATTAAAAGGGAAAGCATGTAAAAGGAAAACAAGGCGGCTTTATTTGCCGCTCACCCCCAAACCTAGAGCAATACCTGGGACAACACAGGAACGTCACGTCTATTTACTAAATAAGTGAAGGAAAAACCTTTTCATCTTTATTAAAGTGAACTCACAGTATTGTCATTATTTTCTGTCCTCTTAACGCACTTGACAAGTATTTGGATTGGAGTTTAAAATCTTTCAAAGGCAAAGAAATGTGTAAGTCCCTAACACGCTTTGGATACTGTGACAAAATACAATTAAATACTCTCTCTTGTCAAGTTCAAATGCCCTAGCTTCCTCAAGACACTTTATGATTTCCATTACTAATCTTTTTTCTCTTTAACATCTATTTCTCCATTACGATTCCTCGACCCATTATATTACTCATCCATCTATATGGGCACATGCTTTTTGAAACATTGAATGAATTGCTTACTATGTACTAGTCAGCAGAAAAGCACAGAGAAAACCTAAGCTTTGGGGTGATACAATCCTGATTCTAGTTCTTGCTTTTCACCAACTACTAAGCTATCGGACAATAGCTTGGTATTGTACTAGTACTCATTTTTCCTATCTGTAAAAATTTGAAAGATTAATATATATTAACAAACATAAAAGCATATGTCAGTAACAGGCACCAAGTGAGTGTTAGTTTCCTTCCCATTTCCTTATCCTATAATAGCACCCAGTGACTTTGGAAACTAGCACTCCAATAACAGAAAACATTCTTAGAAAGCACTGTCCTTAAAACACACACACAATTAAAGGGCTTTGGGCTCTGGTCTATAAAGCTGCCATAAAATGGGGTGGCTGGTGGCCCAGCTGGTTAAGAATCTGTCTTCAGCTCAAGATTGGGATGGAGCCCCACATGGGGCTCCCTGCTCAGCAAAGAGTCTGCTTCTCCTATTCCCTCTACCCTCCCCACCCCCTGCCCTGCTAGTGTGCTCTCTTGCACTCTCACTCTCTCAAATAAACGAATAAACCCTTTAACAAACAGACTTTGCCATAATTATTTAAGTAAATCAGTATAATCAAGAGAGATAAGAATTATTTTCTACTTTACATTATAAATTTTAAAACTATTAAATAAGTGAAAGCCAGCATTTCCTCTTCCTCTATTTCCATCCCATCCTTCAGATATAATAACTGTTAATACTTTGATGTGTGTGTATTTTTGTCACCAAGGTTCTCTACAGATATTTGGAAAATTAAAAATAGCAAAGAATATATCACCTACATAGCACCAGAATTTAAAAAACAAGTATGGGGGCGCCTGGGTGGCTCAGTGGGTTAAAGCCTCTGCTTTCGGCTCAGGTCATGATCTTGGGGTCGTGGGATGGAGCCCCGCATCGGGCTCTCTGCTCAGCAGGGAGCCTGCTTCCCCACCCCCACTGCCTGCCTTTCTGCCTACTTGTGATCTCTCTGTCAAATAAATAAATAAATAAAATCTTTTTAAAAAATAAAAAAAATAAAAAACAAGTATGTTTCCATTTTAAAATTATATGCATTTCCATCTTAAAACACATGATAGGGAAAAAACAGTCTTTACAATTAACGAGGCTGGGACAACAAGTTTAGGGGGAAAAAAAGGGAATTTGGGCCCCTACTTCACACCACATGCAAAATTAACACAAAGTGGATCATAGGATTAAATGTAAGAGCTAAACTATAAAACTAGAAGGAAGCAGAAGAGTAAATCCTGCATGTCCTTGGGTTAAGCAATAATGTCTCATGCTATAATACAAAGAGCAAAAGAAACAAAGAAAAAAGGTAAAATGGACTATGAAAATTTAAAACTTTTGTATAATTAACAAATCAGGAAAGTGAAAATAGCCCCAAAAATAGAAGGAAATATCTTCAAATCATATATCTGACAAGAAACTTGTATTCAGAATACATAAAAAACACAATTCGGTAATTAAAACAAATAACCAAACCACTTTAAAAAATGGGCAAAGGATATAAACAGGTATTTCTCCCATGATATACAAATGGATAAGCACTTAAGATACATTGATCAACACCCTTAGTTACTAAAGAAATGTCAAACCACAGAAAGATGCCACCTCACACTACCAACATGGCTAAAAAAGCAGACAATAAAAAACATCGGCAAAGATGGGGAACTGGAACCCTCATCCACTGCTGGTGGGAACATAAAATTTTGCAGCCTCTTTGGAAGTTTGTCAGTTTCTCAAAAATTAACACGAATTACCGTATGACCCAGCAATTCCACTCCTAAATATATACCACCTAAGAATTGAAAGTATGTCCACAAAATCTTATACATGAATGTTTTGGCTATCTCATAATAGCCAAAAGGTTGAAAGCCCAGCAATGGATGAAAGAATAAGCAAAATGTGGTAAAGCCATACACTGGGCTATTATTTGGCCATAAAAAGGAATGAAATACTGATAAATGCTGAATCATGTTTAAACTGTGAAAAATGTTTTTTTCATTGTGTGCTACATGAAAAAAAAAAGCACAAAACTAAAGGCCACTTATTATGTGATTCCACTTACATATAGGCAAATCCAGAGACAGGAAGATCAGTGGTTGCAAGGGACTTGGGGGTAGGTAATAAAGGCGGGGAGTGTGGTGCTGACAGCTAATGGGTAGAAGGTTTCTTCTGGGGATGATGAACATTCCAAAATTAGTGTTCATAGCTACACAACTCTATAAATACACTGAAACACACTTAACTGTACACTTTTAAGAAGTGAATATTATAATAAATCAGTTACAGCTCCATTTAAAAATACCAGAATTCTCTCAAAATTTATTGACGCTGCATCCTGTCACACCAAATATGAGTGGGTACCCAGCAAATTAAAAAATACTGTAATACTAAATGTATGCACTAATCTAAAAACTCAATCTTCCAGTTTATAAAAAGGATTCTTCAAAGACATTTAAAATAATTGGAAATACAGCATGTTTTGATTTAGTTTTTTCTTTTTCAATTTGCTGTGCAACCATCAGCACCATCCATCTCCAGAAGTCTTTGCATCTTGCAAAACTAAAACTCTGTACTCATTAAACAGCAACTTCTGATTCCCCCTTCTTCCCAGACCCTGACAAATACCATTCTTCTTTCTCTATCCATTGAGTTTGACTGCTCTAGGTACCTTATGAAAGTGGAATCATACCTATTTATCTTTTTGTAACAGGCAAATATTTCCCTTAGCAGTATATCCTCAAGGTTCATCCATGTTGTAGCACATGTCAGTAATTGCTTCCTTTTAAAGGATAAATAACATTCTGTTGAAGGACATTCAAATTGCTTCCACTGACTTACTTTTTATGTGATCAATAAATACCTGGAGTAAATCAATTTATTAGGAAAAACAGATTATGCAAAATTTGCACTACTGTGAATACACTAAAAGCCAATGAAAGGTATACTTTAAATGAGTGAATTACGTATGAATCCTATCTCAACAAAACTGTTAAAAAACACATAAAGGCTCCCTCTTGTTCATATTAAATAAGATGAAATATAAACTAGCACCCAATCAGTGTGAAGTATTTCCATTGCTCAAACACTGGAAATATCTGCCATCATTTCATGCTGCTTCTAGGCAGTATGCTGAACTGGATTAGGAATGAAAGTCTTTACCAAAGTGACCCAGTAAGAGATTCCATTAAGGTTCACTCAGGTGAACAAAAATCACCCCAAAACTCACCTTCCTCCATTAATATTAACAGCAAATTGTTTTGATAGTTAAAATATTTTTGTAGTTTAAAATAAATGAAAAGTAATCAAAGCCTTCATACTGGCAGTGAAACCAACCCACAAAAGTCATGATTTCCCATTAATTACTTCTGTCCCATCCTTTTCCTTCTAAATTTCAGATTCTTAATAATTCAAATGAAATAAACACCATCCTTTCTTTGCTTCTCAAATCAATGGTACTCAAAACTTGGCCTTGCACCAGAATCACCTAGGTGGCTTTCTTGTTAAAACATTGTTAAAGTGGGACACCTGGGTGCCTCAGTCGGTTAAGGGTCTGCCTTCAGCTCAGGGCCTGATCCCAGGGTCCTGGGATCAAGTTCCGCATCAGGCTTCCAACTCAGTGCGGAGCCTGCTTCTCCTTCTGCCTGCTTGTGCGCTCACTCGCTCGCGCTCTCTCTCTGACAAATGAATAAATAAAATCTTAAAAAAAACACCAAAACACTGTTAAAATCTCAGGGCGCCTGGGTGGCTCAGTCAGTTGGGTGTCTGCCTTTGGCTGGGGTTGTGATCTCAGGGTCCTGGGATCAAGTCCCACATCAGGCTCTCTGCTCGGTGGCAAGTCTGCTTCTCCTTCAACTAAAATAAATAAAATCTTTTAAAAAACAAAACCAAAAAACACTGTGAAGTCTCATCCCCAGTGTTTCTGGTTAAGTAGGCCTAGGGTATGCTCTGCAAACTTGAATTCCTAACTTAGGTCAGAAATTCCTAACCGGAACGTAAGTTCTCAGGTCATGTGCATTCTGCTGGTCGGGGCATCACACTTTGAGAACCACTGTTAAAGTTAAGTCTAAAAGGCAAATTTAAAGGTCTGGATATAACTGATAATATCAGTATGGTTTTATGACACTTTAGTGTATATTTGGGGTAGAAAGTAAAAGGCTGAAATTACAAGTTTTTACCTACTTATTCTTTGGTATTTTTTTTTAATTGTTTATAGAGTTACACCATGCAGATCAAAATAGTTGAAAGAAGCTTAGCCTCTCAAAATTTATAAATGAAACAAAGTAAACAGCTTTCATTGGTGTTCATCCTTTAAAAAAGGTCTTTTACACAGTAACAATGGATACAAACAGTTCTCAGAAGAAAAATATTCCAGAGAAAATCAAGGAGGAATGCAGACAGGCCTACACATCAGGGGACACTGGTAATTTTACATGGTCATGAAGTAAAGTTACCTATTATTTTGAGAGTTACCACAGTGAAATAAATATTTGAAAAATGGTTTTTAACTGCATCTTTTGCCTTTCTCTGTTCTAATAATTGCATACATTTGTGAGATTCATCTTAAAACATCAATTCCCTTATGTGAGACCCCTGAGCAAAAATGTTTCTATTGCTTAAATGAAAGCATCTGAAACTCCTCTGAGGCCTCAAATCGCTCCAACCCAGGCATTTCAAGTAACCTCCCTACTGCCCTAGCACAATAAAAAAAACTCCCTACTGCCCTAGCACAGTCACTGCAGCTCTGCAATCCAGCCATTAACGTTGTTAGTGTGCCATACCAGGGGTCAATGCTAACTAACTAACTAACAACACATATCTGAGCTAGGAAAAAGGAAGATACAGTTCCATGCCAAAATAATATCTTTATTTACTGGCTAAAACTGAGCTAGGTCAAGTAGGTGAAGATTACTAGATGTGCAAGATCAAAATCTTGCAGTTTCTGGTCACATTCAACTTCCTAATAGATGGTTTAGATACCCATACTTAACTAAAATCTATCCCCCTTCCGCCCCCTCCTCCACACACTGGGAATCTAAGCCAGCTCAGTTTCCAAATTATAAAGCTACCGTTCAAGACAAAAAGGTCTTGAAAGAGGGAGCATCTACATTTAAACTCAGAGGTTATCCTGTGGAACAAGGTCCAAACTGAAGTTCTGCCAATAGGAATCCTTTCACATTTCACAGAATTCTAGATTTAGCTACTCCTAGAGACAAGAAAACAGCCAGTGTCCTTCTCTTCCCTCATAGTTGTCTACACATCTAAATCAAGTTCACTGAATGGAGAAGAAAGGGGCTGTTCAAGGGTCTAAGGTAGAAAAATACTTCCATGCAGTATCCTGAGTTCACAAATGTCTGTAGCACTAAGCTCAGAACATTCCACTGGGCTACAAAGAAACACTGGGTGAAAAATAAGAAAAAGGAGGGAAATTTTCACCTTGGATGCCAAAGAATGGAATATAATTACATTGTTTTTCTTCATTGTTAGGTTTTTTATTAAAGGTTTTATTTATTTATTTGAGAGACAGAGAAAGTGAGAGAGAGCATGAGAGGAGAGAAGGTTAGAGGAAGAAGCAGACTCCCCGTGGAGCCGGGAGCCCAATGTGGGACTCGATC
The DNA here is from genome assembly GCA_028533885.1 of Nasua narica. Taxonomy (NCBI): domain Eukaryota; kingdom Metazoa; phylum Chordata; class Mammalia; order Carnivora; family Procyonidae; genus Nasua; species Nasua narica. The sequence goes on along the minus strand of CM052804.1, from coordinate 14,339,462 downwards.
CAGGAACTCGAGGATCATGACCTGAGCCGAAGCCAGTTGCTCAACCAACTGAGCCACCCAGGCGCCCTTTGTTAGGGTTTTTATTGTTGTTTTAAACTACATGAAACTGGCAAAAAGAGTAAGCTTGTCTAACATCATCTTCCAACCATTCCCCCAGACCTTTATCAGTTGACCATGTTCTCCCAACTAAAATTAAAGTCTAAAGAGAAGCAAGCTCTGTAAATCACCAAGAAGATGATTCCACCTCTTCTGGAAAGATAATGATAATAACCGGTTGAAGAAAAATCAAATTAATCAACTGCAAATACATCATACTAAAGCACCCTCTACTTTAGACATTATGGATGTTCCATGTTTCTGCAGTTGGTATCAAAAAGCCAGCTGCAACAACAAAATGAGGAAGACTATATATGTGAGAAAGACAAAGGTTTAAATTGACACCAGGCAGGGTAAGATTGTCCAAGCAGCTGAAACTGCAATAAAGAAGTACTGTTATCAGAAGAGGGGTCGATGATTACACAAGACTCTAATACCATTCAAGCCACAAAACAGTTGTCTCACAGACAGATCCAGGTAGAAACACAATGAGAAGTAACGAGAATATCCATCAGATCTAAAATGCTTTTTAAAAACCAGCTATATTTAGACAGAAAACAAAAGCACAAGGTTTCATTAAATGTATTATCTAAGTTCAAAGTGTTTAATAAAATATCGTTAAGCCAGACAACTGTGTCCATAGGTAAATGTCTTTCCTGTCATATACCTGAGCAGGTATCATGAGAAGACGTTCTATGAGTGGGGAGAAGCACCAACACTGAAGTTGCAGGGGGAAAAATTTTCCCACAGATGTATAAAGGTTTTCCCTATTCCAACTTCGCAAAGAAGTTGTGGTCTTCATTCCAACCGAGAATGGATGACAATCCTTTTAGAAGAGTTACTATAAAGGGGTGTGAGTGAGTCTGGGCTACATTCATGATTTCAGTTGCTAGTCTGCCACTAACATCAACAAATTTATCTAGAACTCAGTTCCCCTATCTATACAAGGAAGAGAGTAGCCCAGGTACCACCCAAGACCTCTTAAAACTTCTACCAAATCCATGACTCTAAGATCATTACTTATGTAAAAGAGAAAACGAAGCCATTTTCATCAGAGCACAGGGACTGGCCAGACCAACTTTTCATGCCATAGAACTTCAAAAGAAAACGCTGGCAGTATTTTAAATATGCATGAATAAATTTTACCAAAAGCAACAGGTCACACAAGTTTGAGCAAAAGGAAAATGTAAGCAGCCACCATTAGTGGCTACTAAATGGCAGGGAGTGATTTTCACTTACATTACCTTGTTTAACATTTTAAAGACGTGCAAAATCACTTAGGCCTTTCACAGATGCATGAGAATTTAAATCACCAAGAGAGGTTTTCATTTAAAATTATCATTTATCCTGTCATTATCCTTTCAACCTACTAGAGAGAGGAACAGGGGGACACCTGCATGCACACAATTACAAACTGCTTATCAAATGAATTACTTCCTATTACTTGTACTTATTTATGGATTTTTTTTAAGTAGATAAGATACCAAATAAAAGACAAAAATTATTTTTTAGTATTTACTATTTTTGCTATTTGTCAGTAATAAAAATTTCTAATGAAAGTAATCCTAAAAAAAAGGTAATCCTATTCATAAAGGCATTTAAAAAAATACAAAATGCTCAAAAATGCTCTTAAAAAATAGACTATATGAATATAAAGGAAACTGGACAACCCAGATTATGGATGGAAATATATACTTTTCAAATTAACACATAGGCTAAATGTAACTTTCAAAGTCCCAAAGGGAAGTAACATAAATATATATGGTTCTGAGACATTAGTTAGCTATTTGGGAAATGAGGTGGAGAGGACTTATTTAGATCACAGAATGCAACAATAAATGTTTTGACGAATTAAAGGACTAATTTCTAAAAATAAAGCCACTAAAAACATCTAGAACAAAACAGGAAAAAATTCTCCTACTTACGTCTGGAAGGGATGAAGGATTTCCGCTATTTTAGGTTGAGAAAGAAAGCTCAAAAGAAAAAGATCAATAGACAAAAAAAAACCTTAAATATTTATAATCTGTATCTTATCCAAGTTTGAATTTCAGTATTTTCAATAAAGGATTAATCAATTAATAATGTATCAAGGAATCATAAAAATAAACAAGACTCCCTTTATTTCTCTTATTTTTTTAAGATTTTATTTATTTATTCATGAGAAAGACAGAGAGAGAGAGAGAGAGAGGCAGAGGGAGGAACAGGCTCCCCACTGAGCCCAATTCGGAACTCAATCCCAGGGCCCCGGAATCACGACCTGAGCCAAAGCCAGAAGCTTAACCATCTGAGCCACCCAGGCGCCCTGGACAAGACTCCTTTTAAAACATTAATTAAAACATATCAGAATGTTCAACCCCACTAATAATTTTAAATGCAAATTGAAGTAAAGATGTTATTTTTTTCACCCATCACTTTAGCAAACATTAAAGGATCATTCTCCATGCTAACTAGAGTATGGTTAAACAAACAATCCAATATACTGCTAGTATGAATGAATACAACAGACAATGAATGAATAGCAACCTAAGAAGATATACATGCAGTCTTCTGAAGTGTTCAAACCCTCTTTGGTAGATTCTGAGAATCTAAATAAATACAAAAAGCAAGAACTTTATGTACAAACAACAAATAGAAAAGTCCATAAAGAGAATAATAACAAACCATAAGTATGTAGTAAAGGAAACCTCTTATGCCTTCCTTGTTGATGGTCATGTTCAATGCAATGGATACCAAAATATCGCAAATTTATAAATTCCAACTCCGTAAGTACACTGCAAATGAGTATACTCAAACCAAAGTCCTCAAAAACCAAAGTCCTCAAAGAACACACTAAAAATAGGGGGCCTTGAGGTGAAATGAAGGGCAAAGCAAAAAGGTAAGAATATCCATTAAAAGTCAAATACCATCTTATGTGCTCATACATTAAAATTATCACAGCAATACTGTGAGTTGCTGTCTTCCCAGAAGGAGAGAGGAATACTTGAGGTCCAGAGTGGCTGAGTGATGTGCTGAGGGCCACAGAGCCAGTCAAATGATAGAGCTGGAACTCTTACCTGATTCCAAATTACAAGCTCTCCATACTACCTAAATGAAGGGAATGTCTTCTACAGACACCGAGTAATATTACAGGTAAAGCACTTGTTTCATATATCATAGGTTTCATCACTTCTGTTTCAAAACATAGGTTGTTTTTGTGACTTTGTCATGAGAAGGAAAGGCAATAGTTTTTTTAAATTAACCCAAGGAAGGATAAAGTTACAGTCTGAAAGGTTTACTTTCCAAGTCCTTTCAGGCGCCTTCTTAGCGCAGCAGGCGGCGCGTCAGTCTCATAATCTGACGGTCCTGAGTCCAAGTCCTTTCAAAAATCTCTACCATTCCCAATAGCAGGTACAGACTGTACAATTCTAGATTTCCCATGGTGTGCCAAAACTCTAGGAGATAATACAAAAGTTTGTTGAATGAATGAACAAATACTAATTTAAAGTAGAACAAGAAATTCCAGATCTCCCCATAAGTACAAGAAGCCTACAACAAACTTCTGAAATACCAGTAGACTACTAATTGCATTTTCAAACTTAAACCAAAGACAAGTTGAACCAACTCTGACCATTTCTGTGGCTCTCTAAATGAACTCAATACCAAAATATACACTGATTCAGCATTCTTTCTAATCATTTGTGAAAATAAAAATATATTACGTAAGAGCAGGTTCTGCTGAACCTTTAATAAACAGGCATTAATTACAGGTGTAGGGTGCCAGGTATATAACCAGTATACAACAGTTTAAGAACACCATCTACAAAGAGGCTGCCTCCCATCCCCCCAAAAAATGTAGCTGGGGACACTGCAAAGCACAAAATAATCCCAAGAATGAAATTAAGACCCTTTAGAACAGCTGGTTATAATTTCGCCTTTGCAGCACCCTCCCTCACAAAGGAATGATAACAACACTGCATTGAACTTTCTACATAAAAACAGAGTATTAGACCTCCGAGGCTAAATTTATTGCTAATGTACATTTTTTCCACACAGGACGGATGGCACTTCTAACTTCCCAGATCTGTAAAGTTATTTGGATGGCAGGCAGTAGGTAAAGAATAAAGTATCAAGATAAATACTAATCTGTTATGAAGTTCACTAAGAGCTGAATATTCCAAATTCAGCTTCCAATTCTTAACAGTGGGAACAAGGTCAAACTCACTATTAGGCGGTGAAAAGAGAGAATTTGGATAAATACAGATCTTTTAGGACAGGTACTCTACAAAGTCTATCTTCCCAACTAAAAACCTGCTTCTTATATTCTGCTTTAAACCTACTCTAAACAAAGAAAAGCCATGGGGAATAGTTATATTTGAAAGTAAAGGTGTTTTCCAAGACTTAAGAGCACTGGTAAACTCAACCAAGAGGTTCATTTGGGGCACCTGGGTGGTTCAGTGGGTTAAGCCTCTGCCTTCAGCTCAGGTCATGATCTCAGGGTCCCGTGATCGAGCCCTGCATCGGGCTCTCTGCTCAGCAGGGAGCCTGCTTCCCCCCACCTCTGCTTGCCTCTCTGCCTACTTGTGATCTCCCTCTCTCTGTGTCAAATAAATAAATAAAATCTTAAAAAAAAAAAAAAAAAAAGAGGTACATTCACTTACAGCCATGTGCCAATTCACCCTCAGTGGGCCCATCCCTGTTTCAGACACAGACACCCCGATCTGGCCTTTCCTATTTTCTAAGATTCTTAGGAAGATTCTTAATGATGTCTGATGTATGCAACAAATTTTCTATTGCTCCTTAACCAATTTGATAATGTCATATCTGGAAACAGTTCTAAATTCCCCAGATTTCCCTCATTAGGAATTTTTAAAAGACAGCTATCTGGAAAATTATCTTTCTGAAGAACAGAGTTGTGCTATGCAAAATATAGCCTTATTCTCAGGGCGAACCAACTACTTAGGTCCGAATTTTCACGAAATAAATAGCTTGTAATTCTTTTTAATCACAAAAGCATAACTGTCAAGCTGGTATAGCTTACAAAATCCCCATCTGTTATGAACTAAGAAACCAAACTACAAAACTTACCTAAAGTTTGTCTAAAATAACATCACAAGCTCTAAGTGCAATGATGACTATGGAGATGCTACATCCACATGAGTTTTCATAAAGCCCTTCTGTTCTCCATCCTGGATAGCTAAAAACATCTCCTAAAGAGACAATTGGTGTTACCTCCATAGAACCAAACCCTCATTATTTTGACACTGATTGTGAAAAGTACTAAAATAAATGCATCATTCATCCACAAGCTTCTGAAAATACTACCAACCTCGTATTTGAAAAGGCTTTTAGTTTTCACAGAAATGTTCACATACCCATTTGATCAAAACAATACGAAAGAGGCAAGCCATCAAGCCATGGCTCAGTCGGTTAGAGCGGCTGTCTTCTCTCAGGTCATGATCTCAGGGCCCTAGGATCAAGCGCCACATGGGGCTCCCTGCTCAGCGGAGAGCTTGCTTCTCCTACTCCCTCTGCATGCCGCTATGCCTGCTTGTTCTACCTCTCTGTTAAATAAATAAATAAAATCTTTTTTTTAAATCTCTAATTTACAGATAAGAAAATGGATTAGTAAAGGTTCTATGGCATAACTGAGAGGTCATAAACTAACTATCCCAGTTGGTACATGGTCTTTTGACAACCCAAGGCTCTTCTATTTTCCTCCTATATTGATCAATAGGTGTAAAACTAAAACATACCACAGGAATCTGATAGGCCTAAAATTCTTCACATCTGGATAATGTTTCCTCTTTTAAAAAGGTAAAAGAGAGCTGCCTGGGTACCTCAGTCATTAAGCTTCTACCTTCGGCTCAGGTCATGATTCCAGTCCTATAGGCTCCCTGCTCCACAGGAAGCCTGCCTCTCCCTCTCCCACTCCCCCTGCTTGTGTTCCCTCTCTCGCAGTCTCTCTCTCTGTCAAATAAATAAACTCTTTTAAAAAAACATAAAATAAAAAAAATAAATAAAAAGGTAAACGATCCAATCAACTGGCTAAGAAATTTGTTGCTTCAGGGGTTCCCGGGTGGCTCAGTGGGTTAAAGCCTCTGCCTTTAGCTCAGGTCATGATCTCGGGGTCCTGGGATCGGAGTCCTGCATCGAGCTCTCTGCTTAGCGGGGAGCCTGCTTTCCCCTTTCTCTGCCTGCCTCTCTGCCCACTTATGATCTCTCTCTCTCTCTCTCTGTCAAATAAATAAATAAAATCTTAAAAAAAAAAGAAAGAAATTTGTTGCTTCAAATTAGAACAGCCTGGAAAAGCCACAGTACCTGGAAGCAAAAATATGATCGAATTAAAAAAAATGAACATGCTCAAAAAGCAATAAATAGAGAAAAAAACCAATATATGTATTTTGTATTACTGGTTTAAAATTCTAAACATATTTTAAAGAGAGAGGGTGAAAAACCTCAACTGATAAGATACTACATAACCACGTTATCTTCTGCTTGACCAACTTAACAAACATTTCAAAATATTTTATTCTAAAAACCAAAAACCTGGGTCAGCATGGTAATAGGTTGTAGGTAAACTTCAGTTGTTTTCCAAATGAGGCAATATCTAATAACAGAAGTCTACATGGCAGTGTTTTCTCCAAGTTTGGTTCAAGGATCACAAATACTACAATTACCCATGAGGTAAAATCCTTGGCCAAAAAAGGCCTAGAAATGTGAATTTTTGTAAGTGTTGGGGTGATTCTAATGAACATAAAATTTGAGAACCACCAGGGTACAAACTGAGGACAAGTTTAGGGTAAAAATATCCTTGGCCTTGGGAGCTGTAGAACTTGAGCAATTACTCATCCTCAGCCCCTGGTTTTCGCAATGGTAAAGCAGGGGTGGTAGGTGAATAGTTTTCCTACTTCATAGAAAAGTTCTAAAGCATTAAAGGAGATGGGTTATAGAAAATACTTAGCATAGACTTTTGACACATAGTAATAAACAGCAGCAACCATGGTGGCAAACTTCCTGTATTTATAAATATTTAACACTTTCAACATTAGCGAATGGTGTATCAAGCTTTATATGCTGTGTCATTTCACTCCTTCCTCTACAACTCCCAAAAGAAAGCAGTATTTTAAATATAAGAGTCACATGATTTGAAGGGAGGTACACAAATCAACCTTGTTTCCTTTAAAGACAACTGGAAAGAATGATCATATTTTAAGGACTAGAATTTAGACATTACACACAATTTGTTAGACATTTACATATATAATCATCACCTGGTTAGACCATGAGAAAAACCCATTTCCAATCATAACAGGAAGGAAGTATTTACTGTTTCTCAAAAGAAGGAAAAATTCACACTTCCCAAGATCAGAGCCCTGAACCAATATTTAATGTAAGGTTTTTAAAAAGAGAGTAACATAGAGAATGGAGAATGACTTACAATTCCCGTGGAGTGCCTGGGTAGCTCAGTTGGTTAAGCTTTTCGGCTCAGGTCAGGATCTCGAGTCCCGGGAACAAGCCCCACCTCGGCTCTCTGCTCATCAGTGAATCTGCTTCTCCCTCTCCCTCTGCCCACAGCCCTGTGCCACCTCCCCCCCCTCACATACATGCGTGCTCTATCTCAAATAAGTAAAATCTTATTCTATCCCAAAACACTATCCTCAACCACTTACGCTTCAAAAAAAAAAAAAAAAAAAAAAAAAACTGATACCTACCTCTCCTTAGAATCTTGATAATCCAATCAATTGCCAAGCTCAATAGTCTTATCTCTCATCCATTTTCTCCTTTCATTTTCTAGCAGGGCGACTGCAATTTTGGCTTTCATTTTATTTGACATGAAGGCACAGTTTTAGACCCTAGCCAGAACAATGCTAAAAAGGATTTCTACTTCCACTCCTTTAATCCAAGGGTTAGTAAACTTTTTCTGTATAGGGCTAGATGGGAAATATTTTAGGCTTTGTGGTCATAAAGTCTCGATCTCAGTGAATACTCAATTCTGCCACCGTAGAACTAAAATAGCCATAGGACAATATGCGAGTAAATGAGCATGGCTAAAAAACCTATCTGCAAAAACTAACAGGTCAAATTTGGTTTACAGGCCACTCTGGACCCCTTCTAATACAGGACCCCTTCTAATCCAACTAACAACAACTTTGCTAAATTCCATCAGAGATCGTGTTATTTCTGATCAAAAGTACCCTGTCTTACAAAGAACTCAACACTTCTTAACCTGATACACAAAGACATCCTCCAAATGGATCTAATCTTCATCATCAACAGTTTATTCCCCTTTCCTCTTCCTACATTATAGACAAACTGGTTTCCCTGGTGTGGTTCCTTATATTTCCCCAATTCCAAGCTTTCGCTCAATCTGTATACAGAATGACCTCTTTCCCTCCCTCTGGAATACCTAATACCCCGCTTGCTCTCCCCACCCCAATCCAGGTCTACTAAATCTTATCCATCCTCCAAAAAGTCCCCTTCTCTTTACCAAGAAACTTTCTTAGAGGAACTTCCAAGGCACTTCATTTATCCTTTGTGACAATGACTGTTTTGTATCTTATACTACAGTGAATTATGTAAATATCTTAGATCTCTTTAGATTGTAGACAGGATCTATTTATGACTCATCTGTGTATTTCCTACAGTACTTTACACTCAACAAATATTTAAAATAAGAAACTATTGTTTTCAAAGAAAATATTCCTACAGTTAAAAGCCCTCACATAACCTAGCACCTTTAAGGGAGTAAGCCTGAGGCCTTCTTGTTCTGTATTAATATACTAAATAAAAACTAATGACACTAGCTCAACAAATTATGCCTTCAAAAATCAGTTTCGATCTCATTACTCAGAAAGCAAAAACGGTAAAGTGGGAAGAACATAAAAGGACTGGATTCAAATCCTAGTTCTGCCATTGCTGTGTCTGTTTCCTCCCTGTTAGATATTAATGCTACTTCCACTTGGGTGGGGAGTGAGGGAACGAGACTAGAAAAACGATTAGCACACAGCAGGCAAACAGTAAATTATTATGCATTATGACTTTCATATAAATTTAAAAACACCTATCTAAAGTGATTACAAGGTTCCTATTCTGTTGTTGAACATCTTCTGTACTCAACAATATGAAGAATAAAGACATAGATGGCCCCTTGTTATGGAGAAATTCAGTCTGGTAATGATCTTTCAGAGATAAGCAGAAATAGATTGAGCCCAGCTAATTCTGAAAAAGTGAGTATTATTTCAAATATGTTTTAGGCATAAAGATAAACATTTAACAAGTTACAATCAAGTTAGTAAATTCCTATTAAATTAAAATGTCGAGCTTCTTACAATGGCCTACATGGCTTTCTAATTTCACCTTCTACCACTCATTCTACACCTGACTATGGTGTGTGCTTGTGCCACCCTGGCTTTCCTACTGAAAATCCAACAAGTTCAGTTCCACCTTAGAGCCACTGCACTGGTTCTCTTCACCAGGAATGCTCTTCCTCAAGGTCTTTACAGGACATTCCCTCTGCCTTCATTTTGATGTCAGCAAACAGCTCACCTCCTTAGAGAGGCTTCCCCTGATCACACCATTGAAAATAATCACCCCATCAGGTAACCATCACTTTTAATCTCCTTAAGTTTTTATTTCTCATGATAGCAAGCGTTAGACTAGCCTTCATTCATTTACTCATCTGTCACTCACATTAGGGTAAAACCTCATGAAAAAAGCAATTTATTATTGGCAGCTGTATCCCTACCAATTAAAATAGTGTCTGGAACATACAGCACACTAGACCTACATTTGTTATTTGTTAAAAGAATACATGTTTATGAGGGATGAGGTATATTCCTTCATCGTCACAAATTACAACAGCCTTTTATACTCAACTGCTTCCAATTAAATCTAGCATGTCAAGGCTCCTCCCAGGACAGAAGTTCTTAATTTGAGACCTCAGGAAGTCATTATACCCCCCCCCTTTTTTTTGAGGGAAAAGTCTATATAGCATTTCTTTAAAGGGTCCCTAATCACAAAAACATGCTAGGAGCGGTGATTTACAACCTTGACTACAGTATGGAATCTCTTTGGAGAACTTTTAAAATACAGATGCCTGGGTTCCACCCCATAGATGATGTCTTATCTGGTCTTGGTACAGCATTACCATTAGGTTTTGGTTTTTTGGGGTTTTGTTGTTGTTGCTGCTGTTTTTTAAGCTACCCAGGTGATTTTAGTAAACAGCAAAAACTGAGAAAAATGGAACTTGGGAACCAACAGATGTTAAATGGATCAGATTTCTCAAAGCCACTTATATATGGAAGAAAATAAAATTTTATAACAGAATTCTGAAAAAAATTAGCATCTCTGGCCAAAAGATTCATATACAAGTGCATAAATAATTCTCTATTATAAAAACATTCTAAAATAAAGATCAATATCTCTAACTCTACTTAAATACTATCTGCCATTGAGATTTTAGACCTTACCCCAGAACATAAATCACATTTTTCATTTAAAACCCACTTAATTTCATAGAAAAGTTCACTTGTTCATAATATACCTAGGTAAAACCTAAATATATCAAAAGAATGACAAAATACTTTTTGATGACTGATCAAAAGTACATTATAATTATGAAGCCCTTTGCAGTTTTATCCCTAAAAACTTCCCTGAAGCAATGTGTATGTACCATTTAGCCTCCACTGTTATACAGGATGACACACAGTGGCTTTAGGTGAAACCAATATTGACTAGACACGCAAAAGGATTGAAAGATGGACAATTTCAGAGATTTATTTATTTAGATCGTGCCAATAAGGATTTGAAAAGAGCAGGTGTCAGACAAGACACAGGTGGTGGGTTTTTTTGTTTGTTTGGTTTCTTAAGTCCAACAATAAACACCAAGTAATGAGCCAATTCACCGTTACCAATCCAGAGTGTCATAGGTTACTGGTTTTAATATCCCCACCTGAGTAGTCCCTTTTAAAAAACGATTAATGGGATGAGAGAGCAAAAAAAAAAAAAAACCCCAAATGCTAAGTATTTGAAGAATAATAAATAAATCCAGCAATGCTAAAGTCCGAAGTGGCAAATAATTTGAAATGTCGGGATACTGAGAATCTCACTAAGGCACTCGTCCCACCTACTCCTCTGTCTTGACTCTAGACTGTATAGAGATATTTGCTGAAGCAGATCATGAGCCCACCTGATAAAGACCATCACAAACTTAAAGCAACAGTATTTAATCGAAAAGGCTTTGGGGAGGAAAGCCAGACTCCTAGCTATGAAGTCTCTCTGGCTTGACTTAATCAGACTGCAGTGACAGTCTATCCTAAGCCTTATATATGAAAAGCCCTTGTCAAGCAAGCGAAGTAAATTTAGTGAGTGCAAACAGAGAGAGACACATGCAGGTACACAACTCATCAACTCATTTCAGCTTGAGCTTGAAATGCAAAGAAAATGAGAGTAAATGTAAAACTATCAGAGTTAGAAAATTTCCCTCTTACAACAAGGGGCGCAGGGTAGCTTCAACTTGCTATGTCATTTTACTCTACAAAAAATAATGTCCTCTTAGTAACTTTCTCTCTTATCAAGAGTCTATGGAAATAAATGTTCTAGGATAAACTAGTAAACAGATAATAAAACCAGAGATACATATTCCCAAAATGTGGGCTGGAAACAAATACAAAGCAGCACAGGATATGAACTCCACTGGCTGTTTACAAAACGTGTTCATGTACAGAAACCTCATATAACAGGAACAGAGCTGCAAGTATAGAGGAGCAGAAGATGATAATTACATCAAAGGGCTATCTGGAGGTACAGGCATCGAAGACCCTGTGACCATCAAGACACCAGGGTCATTTATTCAGTAGCATGTTAGCAACTCTGAAAGTCTGCAACCCACTCATTCCTTTTAATTTGGTGAGACAAGAATAAATAAAAAAAGAAAATATCCGTGGGAAGAAGAGGGAGAAGTTAAGAAAATCTGATCCAAAAGGAATTACAAGATGGGGGGGGGGGGGAAACCAGCTCCAGGAGTTAATTGCCTAAGTCAGGGAAGGTAAGAGAGGGGGAAAAAAAGAAAAAAGGTTGAACAGTAAAACAGCCTAATTCATGAACAACTCCAGATGCCTTAATATGCAAAGGGCTTTCAAGAGAGAGCTCCCAGGGTCCCTGGATGGAGCCTCAACTTGGCTCAGCAGTGGGGAGTCTGCTTCTCCCTCCCACCTCCACGCTCTGTCTCTCTCAAACAAATAAATAATATCTTGAAAGAGAGAGAACGAACTCCTCTCTTTCTAGTTGCTGCTTCAATGCCCTGTTCTTTTTTTTTTTTAATATTATTTATTTATTTGATAGAGAGGGAGAGAGATCACAAATAGGCAGAGAGAGAGGGGAAAGCAGGCTCCCCTGCTGAGCAGAGAGCCTGATGCGGGGCTTAGATCCCAGGACGCTGGGATCCTGACCTGAGCCGAAGGCAGAGGCTTTAACCCACTGAGCCACGCAGGCACCCCTTCAATGCCCTGTTCTTGCAGCCAGGAAATAATACTGCACTTAACTCTCCCTCTATATATCCCCTTCTAAATGGGACACGGTGTTTTGAAATCAGCCCCATTTCCCTTAACTCCTAACTTCTGAAGTAGAGGCTAAAGGATAAAAGGGTATCTAATTTGAGGCGGGGGAAGAAAAAGAAGTGTAACAGAGATGAGGAAGAGAAGAGTAGAAAAGGTAAGGGAAAAAAGACTGGAAAGAACAAAGCAGTGGCTCACAACCTTTTCTATCTGGACCGAGGAAGGCTGACTGACATACATACATATGTTTGAATCATATGTAATCAGAAATGGGGGGAAACTGAAAATATCTAATTGATTCTGATTTGTCCCTTAGGAAGATATTCCAACTCACAATGGCCCTTTAAGAATTTCTACTTTAAAGATGCAGTCTTACTCATCAATGTCCATCTTCATTGCAAAGCCTCTACACACTTCTAGAACACAGTTAAAGTATATTTTCTTAGGGCTGGGGACAAATGTGAGGGTGGGATGAAGGGAAAAAGTAAATAACCAGAGAAGTACTCCTGTTACATAGTTTACAAGATGCCTTAAGATTTAGTCTCAGCTTTAGTTTCTTCATCTATGAAATAGACACGAGCCTGCTACATAACTAGAGAATATTATAAATAATGAAAGAACTATATAAAGAGCATTCCAGGCACCCAATATAAAAAGTGCCCTTTCCCTTCCAAAGAGAGATAAAGACAGATCCAGTGGTTCTCAACTGAGGATTTTCCCCTAGGACAAACATTTTTGTCAGGACGCATGTGGCAATGTTTGGAGACACATTTTATAGTCACAACTAGCAGGATGGAGGGAGGGTGCTGATATTTAGTGGGTAGAAACCAGAGATACCATTAAACATCCTACAATGCACAGGACAGCTCCCCACAACAAAGAGCTATCTGACCAAAAATGTCAGTAGAGCCTATGTTGGGAAACTCTACCCAAACTCATTTCTGGAAAACCACACAAACATGAAAGAGAAGGGAAAAAGAGTCTATATACTCCCTATGGTCTATAAAAAACCTATTTTAAAAGGTGGTCTGGGGACACCTAGGTGGCTCAGTCAGTGAAGTGTCTGCCTCCAGCTCAGGTCATGATCCCAGAGTCCTGGGATCCAGTCCCGCATCTGGCTCCTGGCTCAGTAGGTAGTCTGCTTCTCCTTCTGCCTACCATTCCCCTCGCTTGTGCATGTGCTTGCACGCTCTTTCTGACAAATAAATAAAATCATTTATAAATAAACAAGCAAACAAACAAACAAAGGGCAGTCTAAAGACAGCACTATCTTATGGCAGCTGTTACTCAAATAACAAATGAAAATGTCATGTCAGGAAAAAAGCTTGTAAATTGTCAGAAAAATAGTTTGTCTTCCCAAACATTATTTTAAAATGCAGGTAAAGTATCAATGAGAAGCTATTAAATTCATTTTTCCAAATAATAGTAGTAACACTGAAGCCTGAAGTTAAACTGGCACACTCCTATCAATCGGAACAGAATAAAGTGATACAACAACTCCTTCAGAAAGCAAACTGGGGTAAAAACAGGCATAAAAATGATGATATCCTTTGACCTCAGAACCCAATTTAAAAGAACACAACGTGCAAAAGTACTCAATGCCTAATTACAAAAAACCAACAACAATGTCCTACAGTCAAAATCTAGACACTCAAAATCTGGATATCATTACTACTATTTATGTGCCAGACCCTAAAATAGGATATAGGCATTTTGCATATATTATCTCCTTTATCCTAACAAAATCCCCATTAAATAAGTGTGAAAAGTCCCATATTACAGAAGAAACTAAGGTGCAAAAGATCACAGAGCTAGCTAGATTCAAATCCAGGTGGACCAGGCTCTAAAGTTTCATCCACTTTAGTGCTATACTGCATGCCATGAGTAACTGAGGTAAAAATTTGATAGAGTATTATGAATTTAGTAAAAATAATGACTACTTCTTAGATACAGACAGAATTTTATACCTAAATGGAGTACAAATACTTTTCAAATACCCATAAACGGTTTAACAATTGACCATGTAATGGATCACAAAGACATAGCTCAAATTCCAAAAATCAGACAGAAAGCACACAGGCCACATTCTTTGAACACGATGTAAAAAAACCCTAGAAATCAACACTTTTTAAAAGGGTAGCAAAAAAGAAAAAAACACAAACACATCTAAGTAATTCTAATGATGAAAAACCAAAATTGCTCTATTTAGAAATGAACAACAATGGGCACACTTGGGTGGCTCAATTGTTACACATCTGCCTTTGGCTCAGGTCATGATCCCAGGGTCCCGGGATGGAGACACATGTAGGGCTCCCTGCTCAGTGGGGAGCTTCTCCCTCTCTCTTTGCCTGCTGCTCCCCCTGCTGTGCTCTCTCTCTGTCAAATAAATAAAAAAAAACTCTTGGAAGGAAGGAAGGAAGGAAGGAAGGAAGGAAGGAAGGAAGGAAGGAAGGAAGGAAGGAAGGAAGGAAGGAAGGGAGAAGATATGACAGAACTCTTAGAATTTGCCCAAAGAACTAACTCAGAGAAAATGCCGTAACTTAAATGTTTAAGAAAATAAGATTGAAAATAAATGATCTAAATGTATAACCTAAAGCAGCTTAAAATCTAAAGAAAGCAGAAGAAATGAATAAAGACAAAAACAAAACCAGTGAAATACTGTTAACGAAAGAAAAATTCAATCAATATAGGCACAAGTTTTTTTTAAGAACCTAATTTATAAAGCAGATAACTTGTATCCAAGAAAAGAAAACAGAAGTGAAAGAGCAGGGGCCCCTGAGTGGCTCAGTGGGTTAAAGCCTCTGCCTTCAGCTCAGGTCATGATCTCAGAGTCGTGGGATCAAGCCCCACATCAGGCTCTCTGCTCAGCAGAAAGGGAGAACCTCTCTCTGCCTACTTGTGATTTCTCTCTCTCAAATAAATAAATAAAATCTTAAAAAAGAGAAATAAAACAGATTAAAGCAATACAAACCACAGATCTATGGGAAGATTTTAAGATATCACCAGGCTGAATTTCGGGCAATAAATTTAAAAATCTAGGCAAAGTGATTGAATTTCTTAAAAAATGTTGCCAAAATTGGGTCATGAAGAAAGAGGATAAAAACCTTAAACCAATAACTGAAGAAATATTTTACAGTATCAGCAAAGACCCATTCATAATAGTAAAATGGCAACTGTACTGTTCAGACATTTTAACAAGTTCTAATAAAATGTTAGCAAACAGATTAATCCTTGTCAATTATTTCCAAGTGGAGAAAAAGATGGGAAGATTTACCAAGTTAGTCTATAAGCCTGCCACAACCATAGCCAGCTTAAAACTATCTTATAGGTCATTCCAAGTTATGAATATGAGGGAGGAAAAGCAGTCCTCCCTCCACAAAAACACCTAAATCCCATTTGACATGTATTAAAATAATCCAAATCACCAGATAGTATCTGATAATGCTTAGCCTAAGCACTCCCCACTGGAATGCAGACTCCAGGGAGAACAGAGATTTTTTTTTTTCTATTTTGTTAACTGCTCTGTTTTCAGTGCCTTAAACAGCTCCTGATAAATAATAAACACTCAATAAATAAATATTTGTTGAATAAAATCATGGGCCAGTCAACATCAGGAAATCATTTAAAGACTCATTTAGGGGCGCCTGGGTGGCTCAGTTGGTTGAGCAACTGCCTTCAGCTCAGGTCATGATTCCTGAGTTCCAGGATGGAGTCCCACATTGGGCTCCCAGCTCCGCGGGGAGTCTGCATCTTCCTCTAACCTTTTCTCCTCTCATGCTCTCTCTCACTTTCTCTGTCTCTCAAATAAATAAATAAAATCTTTAAAAAAAAAAATAAAGACTCATTTAAATGATTAAATACATTTAAAGAAAAAAAATGTATCACTATCTCCAAAGATACTGAAAAAGCATTAATATATTCAGTTGTAACAAAATTCCTTATTTACTTAGAAATTAGAAGAACTGTGACTGCCCTAACAAAAGACAATTATTACAAACTAACAAGACAAATCATACTCAATGGCAAAACATAACTTCTCTAATTAAAGTCAGGACCCTGATAAGAAAGTCTCCTAACTCTGATACTATTCTACTGTGTACTGGAAGGTTCCAGTCCATGCAATCAGACAAGAAAAAGAAACACAAAGTCTTTAACAACTGAAAACGAGAAAACAGGGTGCCTGCGTGGCTTAAGTGTCTGCTTTTGGCTCAGGTCATTATCCCAGGGTCCTGGGGTCAGATCCTGCATCCAGCTCTCTGCTCCATAAGGAGTCTGCTTCTCCTTCTGTCCCTCCTCCCACTGGTTCTCTCAAACTCTCTCTCTCTCTTTCTCTCTCTCTCAAATAAACAAGTAAAAAATCTTTCAAAGAAGGAAAGGAGAAAACAAAATGTCACTGTCACTCAGGTGACTATCTAGTAATATCAAATAAAAATAAGTCTAACAATTGCTAAGAGTAGAAAAATTCAAAAAGGCAGACAAAAAAAAAATCAATGTATAAAAATCGGGTTTTTCCATGTATCAATAAGAAATTATCTCATTCTTAATAGCATTAAAAATCTGCAAAATGTCTACAAATATATGTAATAGGAACTGTGCAAGGCCTATAGAAAAAAAGTATAAATTTTACTCTAGACATAAAGGATCTCAATAGAGGAAAATACCACAACTTTGGAAGACCTAATGCTGTCAAGATGTTGTTATCTCCAAATAAATGTACAGACACAAAACAGTCCCAATCCAAATCCCAACATGATTTAAAGGAAGCTGATAAACTGATTCTAAAATTGATATGGAAGATAATGAGCAACAGTACCTTCACAAAAAAATATATATAATCTCAAGAAAAAGGAGAGTGCAGTTACTCTGTCAGGTATCTCAAGCTATGGCAAGTAGTATATATTTTATCATTTAAAGCTTTAGTAATTCATTACACTACTTTATTCATTATGTATTACTAATCATTATATTACATTATTATAGAACTCATTATATTACAATTCATTACAGCTTTAGTAATTCAAACAGTCTGATATCCATGCAGGAATTGATATCAAACAGGAGACAACATTATTAATATTATCAGGATACATCTATATGGAGTTTGTTTACAATAAAAGTGGTATTTCTAATGATATAAAAAGAATGTTCTACTCAATACATTGTTTAGGGACAACTGGTTATCCATGGAAGGGGGGAATTAAAATGTTACTTCAAACCATACACAAAAATATAGATGCAAAGAACGCAGTGGTGGTTGCCAGAGGCAAAGGGGTTGGGGGTGGACAAAATGGGTGAAAGGAGTCAAGGGGTAAAAATCTCCAGTTATAAAAATATAAATCACGAGGATACAACATATACCATGGCAAGTATAGCTAATAACACTGTATTGCATATTTGAAAGTTGCTAGGAGCCTAAACTTAAAGTTCTCATCACAGGGGCACCTGGGTGGCACAGTCAGCTGGGCATCCAACTTCTTGGTTTTGGCTCAGGTTGTGACCTCACGGTTGTGGCATGGAGCCCCGCTTAGGCTCTACGCTGAGTGCAGAGTCTGCTTGGGGTTCTCTCTCCTCTCCCCTCCCAATCGTGCTCTCTCTCTCTCAAATAAATAAATAAATCTTAAAAAAGTTCTCATGGGGCGCCTGGGTGGCTCAGTGGGTTAAAGCCTCTGCCTTCAGCTTAGGTCATGATCTCAGGGTCCTGGGATGGAGCCCCGCATGGGACTCTATGCTCAGCAGGGAGCCTGCTTCCTCCTCCCTCTCTGTCTGCCTCTCTGCCTACTTGTAATCTCTGTCAAATAAATAAATAAAATCTTTAAAAAATAATAATAATAATATATAAATAAAATAAAAGTTCTCATCACAAGTAAAAAAAAAATTCTGTAACAATTTATAGTGATGGATGTTAGACTTACCGTGATCATCTGCAAAACATACAGTGAATCATGTTGTATTCTGAAACTAACGTAACACTGTATGTCAATTACATCTCAATTAAAAAGAAAACCAATTTTAAGAGCTAAACATAAAAGCTACATATAGTCAATCTTCTCAAGGAAATATTTCTCCTACGAAAGGCCTTACGCTCCAAATAATTTCCTTCCATTTCTTCCCCTTCCCGCGCACTAACATATATCCCTTCTTGCCTCTCCTAGTTCCATCAATATTCTCCAATTTTCTAGCATGAATATCCAGTTATGTCAAAAGTTCACTTAAGTGTTTAATTAACAAAATACGTTAGATTTGGAGTCAAGAACTCTAGTACAACCTTGACTCAACCTAATAATCTTCAGCACAGTCGTCTGACCTCTGTCCTGTTTCTCATCTGTAAATAACAAATTTGTGCCTATTCCCAAAGTAGGTTTTAAAATGCTCTATATCTCATCAGTCTTGCTTTTCTACCTTTCTTTCCATTCTATGCCCATCACTCTGGTTCAAAAGACTTTTACTTACAGCTGGGCTAGGGCTACTTCCCTTAAGTCTTATCCTGGCTTCCAAACCACCCTACACTTCCAATCCATTCACCCCACATCACTATCAAAGATCCTTTTAAGAGCACTCCAATCATGCTATTCCATGTTAGTGATTCTGCACTATTCTTAGGATAAAATTCAAATGTACCAGCCTGGCATTCATAAACAAAGTGACCACAATTAACCTTCCAACTTCATCTTTCACTTTCTCAAAACTTTCATGTCTAGCAGACGGCTCTCTTCCCTGTTACCCAACACAACATCCTCACCTGAGGTCCCTGGATCTGAACATCCTGCTCCTTCTTGAAAATCTAAGTGTCATCTCAGATCAAACTAAAGTTCCACCCTTCTCAGGTTTTCTGATCACCTTAGCCAATAGTAATCACTCTTTCCTCCTAAATCTCAGCATTTAATGCCTGTATTGGGTATCTAATTACAACTAAGGCATTCATTGCCATTCTAATGCTTCCTTTTCTACTTGAATATGGGAGAAAAGAAAAATCAAGTCACATAACTTACTCCTTGAAGACAAGAACCAAGTTCTCAATTCCTAAGTGTTTTCATCATTCCTTATTTTACTATCAGAGAAGTTTTCCCTTGTCCTTTAGGGGCAAGGTCAATCTTCATGACATATGATCTTGAAAGGCTAATCCCCAAATACTTAAGAGTTACCTTGAAAATTTTTCTATTTATTATTCTTTGCTCAGAGAATTCTGGATCTCCTTTTCTGGAATTGCCACAGGGACATTTTTGACTATTCTCAATCATGACACATACTAGTTTCTACTCAGATTATCAACTACAGTAACTTCTCTATCTGTTGAGGGAATAATATAAGGTATAGGCTGGCCTGCTGGGAAACACCTAAGAGCAATACTGCACCTCACCCTTCCACAAGTTTTTCAGTCAATCTTAATGTTTATGGATGAAATCAAGACAATGTGTCTCATCTAGTAATACCATTACACAGTCTATTTAGAATAAACCATGAAGTATAAATAAGCTAACACTGCTGTGGACATTAATAGAAATAATAACTTCCTGCACCTAATAAAATGGAAAACCAAGTACAGCTGACCCTTGAGCAATACAGGTTTGAACTGCGCAGGTACACTTACACACGGATTTTTTTTTTCCCCAACAAATACAGTACAGTACTGTAAATGTACTTTCTTTTATTGTTTCTCATAACAATTTCTTTTCTCTAGCTTACTTTATTAGCTTATCAATTATTACTTAAATTACTAATTATTACTTGCTGTATCAGCTTATGTATATAATTTATACTACATACAAAATATGTACTAAGTAGTTAAGTGCTGGTGGAGTCAAAAGCTATCCGTGGATTTTCCACTACATGGGAGGTCGACATCCTTAACACCCATGTTGTTCAAGGGTCAATTCTATATATGTATCACATCAATGTCTTGAATGTACACTTGCAAATACCAAAGTCACCTCACACCTCTTCAGTCTGAGACCTACTTACTATCAAGTTAGGATTAAGAACAAATTAAGAGAATTTTCAATTGGGAGGAAAATCATTGCACCAAGCAAACTTCCTGCAAATATAAAATTAGCCTTTCCACTTAAACTTCCAAGTCAAATTACTTCTGTAAATGCTTGAATGTATTTGCCTAAGAGATCAATTTTAAATACAGCTGGGTAGAAGCAAAATGAGTCTTAAGCAAGCCTCACTCTTGTTTTCATCTTACAAAGAGAAGACTGGCCTGTCTTCCAGCCTTGTGAATAAAGATCTTGCAAAATTCACCATGCGAAGGGTGTGCCCAAAGAGTACTTGGTGGAAAAATCTGCTGGAGGGGTGCCAATTTAAAAAGAAAAACATTTTCACCCAGTTGGAAATCTAGAGAAACAGTGGTTGCAGCAACTCAACTGAAAACTCTTAAGATCTGAAGAAAACTTTTAAGAAAAAACTCAGATCTTTTCATTCTCAGAGTGAAATTCTATGAAAGGCAACAGAATGAATCAATGAAAGAGTCATCTATGTTAACTTTATGCATCTAGGCAGTAACTAAAATTCTGCCTTTGAAAGTTGTCAAAGGGCAACCGGTCTCATTCTATCTAAATGAACTTTACAATCTGTAACTGTCTTTAATCAATTATTTCTGGGAAAGAAACAGGAATAAAAGAACTTATTATTGTTTTCTTTTAAGAAAAGTGAAAACATGTTCATTGTTGTATTTGGTTTCTGGATTTTTTAAAGATTTTATTTATTTATTTGACAGCAAGAGCGAGAGAGCACAAGCAGGGGGACCAGCAGAAGGATAAGGAGAACCAGGCTCCTCGCTGAGGAGGGAGCCAGATATGGGGCTCGACCCCAGGACCCTGGGATCATGACCTCGGCTGAAGGCAGACGCTTAACTGACTGAGCCACCTAGGCGACCCACTTTTGCTTATGGGGGGCAGGTATAGAGGACTGTTTTTTATTAGGGATATTTATTTCCAAAGTATAACCTTCCAGCAGCTTTACTCGGCAAAAAGGATACCTATATGATAAAAGTCTTTGTCTTCACTCTGTCACTATACCCCAACCTGAGGGTCCATACTTTGCTTTCAGATTTCATTGCCATAAGTGAAACACAATGAAAAAAAATAAAATGTTACTGCAGGTATACACACTGGCACCAGGTCGCCAACAAGTGAGAAGAGAAACAAGTGAGCAGACTGCAGCAGCTCTGCCATTAACTCCCTGCTGGGACCAAGTCTGCAGACTCCCTGTGGAAAGTATGAGCAGTGCGAGCTCCACGGAGGGTCACTCGGCTGCGCAGCGTACCTCAACAAGACGGACAGAGCGCCTAACAATGTAAAAGTCTTTCTCATCCCAGTCTGGGTCTCATCATTACAAAACAACAAGTTACATTCTTCCAAAAAGGTACAATTTAGACTTTGTAAGTGAGGAACCCCGAAGATTAAAAGATAAAATTAAAATGAACAATTCTCAACAGTAGTCTATAATTCTTTTTTACCATACTGCTCCCTCTTTAGTATTAATCCCGCAAATGCTAAGAAAAATAACAACCTCCAGTTCACCCTTCAAGTTCTCTGGTGATTATCAAATCAATAAAAATAAGATAGTGAATGTTAATCATAAACTTCATACTCAGACATGAAAACAACACAAACCCAGATAAGTGGGTGGAACACCAATCAGGATATTTTTTAACTGCTATTTTCTGCCTTTCAACTTCCTGTAATATCCAGACTCAACAGAAAAAGATTTTTTGAGGAAAATACTTCAATAAACACTAAGTACATGCTTATGTTCATGTACCAGCCATAAGCACAATGCAAAACTAAAGGAAAAAGAACACAGAATACTTTCATATTTTAAAAGATTTCTTTTTCCAGTAACTGGGGAAGTAAGGATTTTTCCACATCAGATAAATATAAATCATCCCTTTAGAACATCAAAATGTTTTTAAAAATTAAGAACTAGATCACTTCTCTGGATTATTTATTATAGTAGAGGAAAAACAACTTCCCATCACCCCTCATGATCAGTGCCATGCCCACCAGTGTACTGTACAGAGAGTTATCTAAAGAGCTATGAGCCTTCAGGTTGCTCGATGCTGGTAAAAGAATCTTCTTTCTGCTCCCTCCCAATTAGTCCAAGAGAAAAATACTCGTAGAAGGAGCAGCAAGAAAGAACTAGCTTTTCATCTTCGCTGAAGTAGATTACGTAACATGTTTATAGTCTTGGGGCTCAACTGTAAAATGGAGATAATACCTTCATCATATGAATATTTTCAAGATTAAATAAGATACCAAATGTAGGGGGCACCTGGGTGGCTCAATCGGTTAAGTCTCTACCCTCCGTTCAGGTTGTAATCCCAGGGTCCTGGGATCGAGCCTCATGTCCTGCTCAGTGGGGAGACTGTTTCTCCCTCTCCTCCCTGCTTGTGCTCACTCTCACTGTCTCCCTCTCTCAAATAAATAAATAAAATCTTTAAAAAAAGGTATCAAATGTAAACGCAACCTAACATACAGAAGCTGTAATAAATACACTCTAATTCTCGTTTCCTTCTCTTTTTTTAAAAAAAAGTCACTCCAGCCACTTCCCAGATGCTAGGTCTGCCCTAGCAAAATACCCCTCCCCAATCCATTCAACTTCTATTCCATAAAAGAAATGAGTAACAAGTTATTGCAGGCCAAAGGGTGTATCTGGTTAAGAAAGAGACCATTTACCTTTCCTCAAAATTTATTACCAAATTACTTAATATTACTAGAAAGTCTCTTGAATATAAAGTTAAATGCCCCATTTTACATTATGTTTGGTAGATTTCTTTTCATCAACCAAGTCTAAAGGGCAATTTGCTTTTGTTTCCACAATACAGTTTAGTGTTTATGCCCAGGCTATAGGTTAAACAGCCTAGAATAATACCTTGATTTCTTGTTAGCTGTGAGACATTAAGCAAGCTACTTAAACTTTTCATTTCTCACTATCAGTCTGTAAAACTAAGATAATACTTACCTCATTGTATTGTGAGGACTAAGTAAGTTAGTAAGTATAAAGCACTTATAACACTGCCTACACCTCAAAATATTCAACCAATGTAAACTATTATTTTTTTCCTAACATGTTTCAACTCTGTTGTCTGATTAGGCAAAGTAGGTTAAAAATGTTGTTCCCTAGTTCAAACAAATCACTTCAGTCAGAGTCCCCCTGGGGCCCTGTGATCTCCCAGGTTTCAGACTAATTTAGTCCCAATGGTCCTAAGCTGTGTCTCCCCCAGTTTCTATCTTCCCAGGATGCATTTCTCAAGTGCCAGAAGAAGAAATAATAAAAAGATTAAATGGTGAGCAAAAAAAGTAGTCACTAAACATATATGCTCTCATTTACTCCCCTGGCTCATGTCCTCTATTCTATTAGGCAAAGGTAAGACAATTTAAAGGAAAATGATTTCACCCTCCTTCCTGGTTGTCATCCCTCAAATCCTCACTACTAACCCCCATACTTTTCCTCCACAAATCCTCTTACCTGAGAGTTCTGAATATAATCTATACAGTTGCTACCTTGCTCCTAATAGGTTACCAGAGTGACCCACAACATTTGTACTTGACCCAAAACTTTTCTACTTGAGGAAAAGACTCTCCACCCACTTTTATCAGACTGAAATTGATTTCAAAACAATTTTGTTCACCATTTCAATGCAAAACACCTCTCTGTAACTAAACAAATATAAATTAAACAGGCTGAAGTGGTCACAAAGCATTAAGGGGAATCCCAATTAGTAAGAGTTACTTTATATATATGTTATATACTGCACCTTTTAAAATTTTTAGAGACTCGGGGTGCCTGGGTGGCTCAGTGGGTTAAAGCCTCTGCCTTCCGCTCAGGTCATGATCTCAGGGTCCTCAGATAGAGCCCTGTATTGGGCTCTCTGCTCAGCAGGGAGCCTGCTTCCCCCTCTCCCTTGCCTCTCTGCCTACTTGTGATCTGTCAAATAAATAAATAAAATCTTAAAAAAAAATTTTTTTTAGAGACTCAATGCTCTCTCTACATTGAATATTGAATGTAAGAGCATAATTTCCCCAAGTATACAATGGGAAATAGGGGGAAACAAAAATGAACTGTTAGATATTAAAGGACATGACTCGAGGTATAAATTTCTGCCAAGCTTGCAAACAATCTAGTCTATTTTGATCTTTGTTTAGGGATAGAGTAGAGAAACTATTTAGATTTCTATTCATTTGAGGGGTGCCTGGTAGCCCAGTCAGTTAAGCAACTGACTCTTAGATTTCAGCTCAGGTCTTGATCTCAAGAGTCATGAGTTCCAGACCCATGTTGGGCCCTATGCTCAGCATGGAGTCTACTTAAAAAAAAAAAAAGATTAATATTCATTTGAAATAAAATGTGGTCCCATGCTTTCCCTTTTCTAGTGAAATAATTTATCATGCACATGGAATCTAGCAGGGTGCTATGCAAATGACACTGAAACCTCTGAGTATACCTAATAGCCAAAAATGTTTAAATGAAAATTAGCAAGTGCCTACCACATTCAATACCTCCTTCCAACTGTTCCTTCATCTCAACACAGCCATTCAATCTAGTTACTCCAGCCAAAAAACTAGGAATCACTCATAATACTCCTTCCTTCCCTCTCAACATCCACACATCACCATCCACTCAATCACAGGTTCTCGTCACTCTACCTCCAATATCCAATTCTCTCACTCTTTACTGCCAAAGTCTGAGTCTATCATTCTCTCTTACCTGGTTTATCACAACAGCCTAACTGGTCTCCGAAAATCTACATCCATTTCACTCTTCACACAATTACAAGAGGTTTAAAAAAAAAAAAAAATCCAATGATGTTTAAGCATCATTGGCTCCACAACTAACATTTTATTAAATGTGAGATAACCCACAAAAACACCCATATGACTTGGCCTCTAACTACCTCTCTGACTCACTTCTCATCAGTCTCCTTAAACTGTGCCCCGTTTTTGAAAGTGTCAAGCACCTCCCTTTCCCAAGGCCTTAGCATATGCTATTGCTGCAGTCTGTAGCACACTCCCCTTCTTTACCACCAATGATTTCTCATCATTCAGGTCTCAGCTTACATATTACTTCTTCAGTATACTTGCTATAATATCCCCACCCATTGTAATTAGCTGTTCCTGATATGCACCCTTCAAAGCTCTCTAAACTTTATTCTGTAGCACCCACAACCACAGTAAATACATCATTAAACTATGTGATTTCTTGCTTAAATAATTAATCTCTTTCTAATCTATATTGTCCACAAGGACAGTGCAGGGATTTTATCTTACTCACCACTATATACCCCTTCCACCTAGCACACCTCAGTAGGCATTCAATACATCCAATAAATGAATTCATCCATTCCAAAGTCCCCAGTGTAAGGCTTTGAGGTACAGGTTAACTCTTTACTCTCTGTTTATACAAGATCACTTGGAAGCCCATTTCCTGATTTTTAACGCTTGCTGGAATGTGTAAAGGAATACAGAAATATTCATTTTTAAGACACTAGTGAAGAATCTGGACCTTCATGTGCAATTAGGGTTATTTTGCAAAATGTATTCTTAAAGTCGCCCACGGCTTGAAATTTCATCTATGATATCCCTCCTTCACTGTCCCCCGACAACCACTGTTATTAAGCCCCACTAACTCTGGAACGCCTGGGTGGCTCAGTCAGTTAAGCATTTGCTTTCAGCTGAGGTCATGATCCAAGGGTCCTGGGACAGAGCCCCACGTTGGGCTCCCTGCTCAGCAGGAAATCTGTTTCTCCCTCTCCCTCTGCCCCTCCCAGTTTGTGCGCGCGCTCTCTCTCTCAATAAATAAAATCTTTAAAAAGTAAAGTAAAATTAAATTAAATTAAATTTAATTTATATAAAAAGTACTACTTGGGCTTCCTATCCTTAGTAGGCCACAACCAAAGGAAAACTTCCTACCAAAATCCTAGCTCATTCTAATATCCTTTTTTTCCAGTTGCATCGACCAACTGTGATCTCTTCCTGTTTTATTTATGTCATCTAAAATTTGCCTTCTATCAATGTGAGCCAGGCACTGTTCTAAATATTCATCTTTGTCTTACCATTTATTCACATCTAAAGCATAAACTTCTTGAAGATAATCATTTATTACCTATCTCATCTCTTGCCTCTTACACACTTGCTCATTTAGTAAATACTTATTTTATGGCCACTTTAGCACTACCACAAGAGTCCTTTCACTCAATTTTAGAGAATGAAAACACCAGTCAAAAGGCCACAGAAAATATCTGTAGCAACTAGCTCTGCAGCAAATGGGTAACCCTCAAATTCCTTGTTGCTTAACTTCCTTCCTTCAGAATCACACAAGAAACACCTAGAATAAATTCTACCTACATACCCTAGAAAAAAAGAAAAGGGGGACGGAAAGGGGAAAAATACAGAAGCTCCCATTTCTGCCACTGGATGTCGTATGGAGGCTAGCAGAAAAACAAGGGGCATTAAATCACAGATGTTCTACAATGAGTTCACTCACTTCTGAAGGAAGTCCTATAAGAACACAATGGAATTATTCCCAAGTATGTATCTCACACAGTAACAAATCCAATAGTCACTTTAGTGGACTATCAAAAAAAAAAAAAAAACAACAACAAAAAACAGTGCTCACTTCAGCAGCACATATACTAAAATTGGAACGATACAGAGATTAGCATGGCCCCTGTGCAAGGAAGATA
This sequence comes from Nasua narica, assembly GCA_028533885.1. Taxonomy (NCBI): domain Eukaryota; kingdom Metazoa; phylum Chordata; class Mammalia; order Carnivora; family Procyonidae; genus Nasua; species Nasua narica. The sequence goes on along the minus strand of CM052804.1, from coordinate 14,312,153 downwards.
CACAAATTCGTGAAGCATTTTGTTTTAAAAACACAAAAACAAAACACACACACACACACACAGGCATTAAAAGAATTAACGCTGTAAGTCACAAGTCAAGATGGCTGTTTTGCTTGAAGTTACACCAGTGACTTATTGGGACTTTTGCTTCCCCAAATGCAAAAACAACAAACCAGTGCTGAGAACAGCTCCATCAATCCATGTTATTTAAAGATAGAATATTCACAATTTAAAGTAGTTTGGGCCTCAAAAATTATCTAGTCAATTTCTTCATTTTCTCATGAAAGTAGTTACATGATTAGCCCTATAGCTAGTCTATAGCAGAGAAGGGTTAGATATGACTTAGTTCTGGCTAATACTACTCTCGTTCCATCACTCTGTGAAAGAATAAGGAATAGGAAAATATGGACAAATCAAGCCAACTACCTTCTTTGGCAACATCATTTGTGTATACTTAAATTGGAAGCTACAACACAAAGCATTCCCTGATACCGAAAAAGCAAAACCTACACACACACTATTATTTCACTATACACTGAAACATACACTATACACTGAAATCTTTATTAACAATTCCAAGATGATGGAATTCCCCAGAACAAAAGTCACTGCAATCAAGATAATCCAAAATTCAAGTAATTTCTTTAATGTCACTAAATTGAACATCTAGTTTATTTTTACCCAACCTTGATCTGAAACAGACTACAGGAGGCTATCAAATAAAACACAGGATTAGCATAAATTAGGCCAGAAATAAAAGCATGAAAATAAAACAAGAACAAGGAGAACAAAATGAAGCCAAGAATAAAGCTTAAAAAAAGGTACAAGACCTACAAGCTTGGTTCTAAACTTCCAAAAGCCAACAGGAAAATAGAAACCTAGTAAACAACACAAATTATAGCATCCACGTAATAGATACAGACTTAAAAGTTTAAGAAAAAACTTAGTTTGGTTGTGTATCTTTCTCCCTGAGGTGCTTATAAAGGCAATGTGTAATATAAAGATATGTGTAACATACGTAAAACAACATATATTTCAGTAGTACTAATGAAACATTTTATGAGATTCTTTTTTTTTTTCTTTTATTTACTTGAGAGAGAGGGACAGAGACAGAGACAGCACAAGCAGGGGGAGGGGCAGAGGGAGAGGGAGAAGCAGACTCCCTGCTGAGCAAGGAGCCCAGTGCAGGACTCCACCCCAGGACACTGGATCTGAAGGCAGACACTTAACCAACTGAGCCACCCATGTGATCTTTGGGATTCTTTTTATAATGACCACCAAGATAAGCCTATAGTAACAGTTCAGAAAGAAAAAATACATATACTTTCTCTAGAAAACAGAGGTTTATATAATTAATGTCCAGGTACCCAGTACACTGCTATCCACGAACACATTTAAGAGAATATCTGAAAAAAGTTATTTTCTTAACAGCAAGTAGTCACTACAGAAGTTTATTAAGTACAAAGGCAAAGAAAATGAAAACCAAATTTAGCAAAATGAGATTATCAGTCTAAGAATTCACAACAAAACAGCAGAATAAAACTCTCAAAGGGAAAAGAGAGGAAGGAATATAAAGGAAAACTAAAGTGGAAAAGAGAGAACGTACGTGCGTGCTCTATGTGCGTACTCAACATGCGCATGCTCAACAATTATACTGTGTACACATGAGATAACTAAATGCTTTTATTTCTATGGTTAAGAATTAAAAATTAAGAGGCGCCTGTGTGGCTCAGATGGTTGAGCATCTGCTTTCAGCTCGGGTCATGGTCTCCAGGTCCAGGGATGGAGCCTCCTGTGCGGCTTTCTGCCCAGCGGGGAGTCTGCTTCTCCCTCTCCCCCTGCTTGTGCTCTGTCTGTTCTCTCTCTCAAATGAATTAAAAAAAAAAAAAAAAAAACTTAAAAAAAATTAAAAATTAAGATGATTGCTGAAACATACACCTTTCTTGCTAGTTGGCCCCTCCATCAAGGAGATAATGTTTAAATTCCCGCCCCTTCCACGATATTACTAAACAACGATGCAGGTCAAACCCAGTATAGTGCAGAATTTCAGAAGTAATTAATGCACCAAGACAGGAAGATATATGAAACATTTTGGGATGATTTTCCAAAAAGCACTTAAAATAAAAAGGTGTAACAACAGTTTTAAACTAAATAAAATCAGTGACCCAAAAAAATTAATCAAGAAAAGGGAAAGAATTTCTTTAAGTTCTATCTCTGGCAATACAAAATTTACTAACTGTAAAGTATAATACGATGATAAATACACAATTTGTCAAAAATTCAACAACATATAAAAGTCAATCATTCCACTACTGCTAGCATGTGCCTATGACTTACAATGGATCACTGTTTTTCCTCGTGGAGATAAGAAGAAAAACACAAATAAATTATTGGTGAAGGCTTGTAATTTTCACAGAACCACTCACTTATAATTTAAGCACCATCCTTTAAAAACAATTCATTTCGACAGCCTCCTCTGCTAAATATCTTCATCACGGCTGCCTTGGCTAAATCTAGCCAATTTTATCTTTGGCAGGAGTACTTCAGCAAAGGAGTGAAATATTAAGCTACCTTAGGGAAAAAAGTTGAAATTCACCAGCTGGGTCAAGCTCCTGAACAGTTAACTAACTTCTTATTCTAGGACACAAGAATTATAAATGTGGTTAGGAGATTTGGGAAGAACTATTAAATCACAAAGAAAAGGCTTCTCAGTGTCCAAAGAACACTCCATCCGCCCCCTTGTCTTCTTTTTTAGTCAAAGTAATGCCTCCATTCTCATTGTCTGGCCAATTACTGAAAACCTTTAATAAAATACTCAGAAGGTCAACGAACACCTGGCTAAATACCAGCCGTAGGAGTCAGTCTGGTGACCTTGCTTGACAAAAACTTTAAAGTACTTATCCTTTATTGGTGGTTTCAATTTAAATTTAATCATATATCATGAGCAAAAAGTACATATACTTCACAGTACTTTTAGTGCCTCAATTTCCTTACTTTAATATGATCAGATACTTGGAGATTCAACTTTTTAAAGCATTGTTTAGTTGATTTAATTTGAAGAGGATTCAAATGATTCCAAAAAAGTTTCCTAAAGCGATCCCTTAGCTGTCCTTACACTATGCAACCTTCCCATCAACAAACCATTATGTGATTAAGAATGCTCAGAACTAAGCGGTGAGTGAATGGACTAAGCCTAAGGAGTCTTTTCAAATCACTAGATTATTTATTCCACAGAACAAGAAAAGTTCTCACTTAGGTATTTTGATTTCACTGAATTGGAACAGTTTCCCACATTACAAAAACTTAGAAATGTTTTCAGTACAAAGTATCTTGAAAACAGTAAGCTTACAGATTCTAATTTTTTTCAAATATACAAAAGTACATGAAACTTAAAATGGATCAACTACAGTATGCTTCATGAAATTACTCTTAAAACACAAAATATTTAACATTAACCAAGATTTTTTTAGAGCAGTGGCTTATGCAGTAAAGTCAGTAGGATAATGCCACAAATATTTGAAAGCTGGTTTAAGTCACTAATCCATTTAAAGAAAGATAACCATGTTAACAGCAGTAGCTAGCCTCTGAAATGTATCTGCTTTAGATGTGAATACAGACGTGGACTCTTAAGTACAGTAAGCTAATAAAAGAAAATGAACCAGGTCTACCAGGGAGAAATTCAGCAAAATTATCCAGACTTTTCCCTTGAAATAGAAACATAAGCCAAAACTTCATCTTCAGAAAAAGCACAGTTGTCCAAGTAAATAATATAAACAAAACTGAGAAAAAAGATTTACTTATGCTTAAAAAGCATGGCTGTCTCAACAGACTTCAGTGAAAATCTTAGTCACCTTTTTACTACAGGCAAGGAAAAATTAAATATTCCAACATAACCACCTATTTCAGCCTACTTTAGCAATCTAACCTTTGTAACATCCCTGGCCCAAAAAGGGAAATGAAAGAGGATATACTAGTCAACTCCCCTGACCTTCTTTTCCAACATCTCGCGCTCCCCTCTCTCGTAAGTCTAACACTTACTTTAAGTAAACAAATGTTTACTTAATAAATTGGTTTATTTTTAAGGAGATATACTATACTTCCTTGTTTATCTGTAAGGAGCCACTAAAGGAAGGAAGGACATGAGTAAAGTACCCCTGGATTCACCATGCCAATTTGGAGTACCACCCAAAGCTTGTGCAGAATTTTCCTCAAAACAACAGACTTGGAAAAACCAGAAAATTTTTATCTCAAATACATCAATACATTAAATTTAACTAAAAAAAAAGTAATAATAAAATTCAATTCTGGAAAAAAAAAATTCAATTCTGATAAAGATGGGCTCTTTGAGGAAGTAATTAAGTTGTGAAAGTGAACTGTACTTGGAGGCAACCTATAAAATACTCTGAAACATCTTCTGATTATTAGTCCTTATAAAGTAAGGAAATCTCAAGTATTAAAACTGAAAACTGGGTACATTCTCTGCTGAAAGTTTAACTAAAAGCAACTATGGGGCACCTGGCTAGCTCAGTCAGTAGAGCATGCAATTCCTGACCCCTGGATAGTGAGTTCAAGACCCATGTTCGGGGTGGAGTTTATGCTTAAAAAATAAATAAATAATAAAAGTGACTATAAATTCCAACAACATTAACGAAGTCAACTAAACTTCTGTCCCCACTTAACCAGAAACAAGAGAATCTGAAGTCAAGCCAGAGACTTACAAAAAATACCCTACAGTTTCAAAAGAAACCTAACTTTATTCCAAAAGAAGTACACTGTTTTACAAATAGGATATCTTCTGGGTTTTTTCTTAATCTACAGCAACGCACCACTATGCCAGAAATATCTTTCATTTCTTCACTAGCAAGTATATGCAACCACGTACCTAAAATCAGAAAAAAGTCAAATGGAACACACGCACACCTATATTCTGCCCACGATGGGAATTCACTAATTCTTTCTCCCTTGTCCTAACGTTTCTCCACATCGACACTATGCACGAGTTTTACTCACAGGGGCACATGGCGCTGCTCAGGATCAGCTCTGGTCAGTTCTTCCTCTTCGATATCAGACTCTCCGCCTGAACTACTGTCGGTGATGTCTGAATCAAATGCTCGTTCACTGCACCTCAAGTTGGCTATACCACTAGCTGTAAATCTCTCCAATTCTTCGGAAATCGAATCGTTTTTCAGGAAATTGCTAAGTCCCTCTGAAGTGGTGGTCTCACTGGCAGCTTTTCTCAATGCAGCTTCAGCCTTTCGAGTCAGCATCAACTGGCTCCGGGGCCTCAAGGATTCCAAGTTTGGCAGTTTGCTCAAAGTTTTCTCTAAAAATCCACCCAGCTGATGCTGTATGTGCCTCTCCACCTGCTTGGCCTGCACAACCTGCAAGCGCTTCTGTAGCCTGCGGGCACGGCTCTCAATATCAGCCTGCCTCCGTAGTAAAGCTGTTATCCTTGTGTCAGAATCTAAAGCACTGAAAAGAATGGAAGACAGGGGAGACTTTTTATCCTCTAACTTGACACCCCCCAAGTTAGAACTGGAGTCTGTGCCAGGTGATAATCTACTGCTTCCTTGAAGTGCCGGCTGTTCCATGGAATTTACAGAAGATTTGTTTGCAGTGCTATTATTGCTAAATATAGTTGTGTGTTCTACATCAAGGCTTCTATGTGGAAGAGTGCAATTGGTCATACCCCCCTTCAAGTCCCCAGATTCAGATGCCACCACTTCACCCCCTTGAAGAGAAGATGAAGTGAGAGCTCGTTTTCCCCCATTGAGGGGATTGGAATTGTCATGATCAGAATGTGTTGAACTTTTAGTCAATTTCTTAGCCAACCCATTTACAGGTGCTTGTGGCAGAGCTGTCTGACCACTCGTATTCATGGTTCTAAGATTTTCTAAGGAAAACTCCAAAACTGGCTGTCTCCCCAACAGCTCAGCTCGGAGTTCATAGGACTGAGATAAGAGAGGATGAGATTTCAGGACTGTCTGCTTGCTGAAGACACCTTGCAATTTCAACGACTCCTTTGAGGGCACAGATGTTACATCGGAGCAGAGATAAGATGCCACCAGTGGTTGCAGCTTTCCCAAATCTTCCTTGGTAGGATTATTTCGGAAGTCTAGACTGGGATCCTCTGCAGCAATGGCTTTTCTTTTGGTTCCGTTGGCAGCAATAAGGATGTTGGCGTTGCCGTTATTTTCGGCACTGCCAGGGGACAAAGTGGAGGATGGGGGAGCCAGTTTGAACCGGATATGGTGTGCTTCAGCTGCTGCGTCAGTGAGAGCGGGCGCCATCGCAGCCATTCAGCACAGAGAGACAGGAAGTCCAGCCTCTCCCGGTGCCGAGGCCAGCTCCTCGGCCCCTTACTGCCTCCCCAGAGAACAGACTAAAAGAGAAAAAAGAAAAGGACGTTAGAAATATATGCACATTAGAAAACAACTCACATGCTTTTAATACAAACACTACTTGAGGCTGTAATCCAAACTCTGCCTCCAGAAAGAAAAACACTACGACTATTCTGGGTACCTGAATACGCAAATATGGGGGAGGGGTTGATAATCGTAGTACAGAGAAAGAATTCCACCCTTCTTTTTTGTCACTTGTTACCATAGATTGAAAATAGCCAAAACAGAAGTTCCATTCTGAAAAGAATCAGACTGTTAAAGTTAAATCATCTGCATAAAAAAAATTCACTATAAAACTTCTTGAAACTAGTGGATTTAAAGCAAATGTATTGGGATGCCTGGGTGCCTCAGTTGGTTGAGCGTCTGACTCTTGATTTCAGCTCAGGTTCTGACCTCAGGGTTGTGAGATCAAGCCCTGCATCCCTCTCTTCTCTACCTCTGCCCCTAACCCTGTTCGGGCGCTCTGTCTCTAAAATAAATAAATCTTTAAAAATAAAACAAAGCAAATGTATCAAACCAAACACTTAGCAAGCAAATAAAAGAAATAGTAAGGCACTCCCCATTCCTACCAAAAAGTTTGTATGCTAAATAGGTCTGTGCATTTCTCTAGCCAGAGAATCCAGTGCTCATCTCTCACTTCTCTGAAAGACGGCTCACACTACAAACTGTATCACACCTGTCTTTTTGCTTCATTCAATTTCTCTTCTTTCACTGTCCTCATTACAGCCCACCTCTGAAACTGCCCAACACATTTTTTTCCTTTACCCCAAAACTTTTTAAGTTATTAATCTCTACATCCAATGTGAGGCTCAACTCATGACCCCAAGATCAAGAGTCGTATGCACCTCTGAGCTAGCAGGGCACCCCTTTACCTGAAAACTTCTTGAAAGAATAACATAAACAGCTGCCTCCGCACTCCTCACTCATAATCTGGCTTCTAATCCTACTGCTCTGGCAAAGGGCACTAGTAATCTCATTATCAAATCCAAAGGTCAAGTCTCAGTCCCCATTCTATAGGACTTCTCTGAAGCATTAGGTAGTGCTGACCACCTCATTCTTCTTGAAATGCTCCTTTCCTGATGTCCTTGACACCAAGGTCCCTTCTGCCCTCTTCTCTCTCAACTCACTTCCTTGGTAATAAACACCTAGTATAGCGAGGCCTCCTAACACTCAGAAAAACTTACTGAGCTTCACAAACTGACATTCGCACCACCATGATCCTCAAGCTCCCTGAAACTCAAAATTCACTCTCTACCAATACACTCTTCACCCTGTTTTATTACCTCAGGGAATAGCATTGCTTGCATTTAATAGTCCAAGCTAAAAACCTCCGTCATTTGCCTCTTCTACATCACCATGGACTAACTTGGTCTGAGAGCAAAAGGGAATTTATATAAAGAGCTAAGCCAAGCATTTTTTAAGTTGCTTTTAATTCCAATGTAGTTAACACAGTGTTATATTGGTTTCAGGTGTATAATATAGTGTACATCCATACATCACTCAGTGCCCATCACAACAAATGCCCTCCTTAATCCCTATCAACTATTTACCCAACCCCTCATCCACTTCCCATCTGATAACCATCAACTTGTTCTTTATAATTAAGAGTGTTTCTTGGGGCGCCTGGGTGGCTCAGTTGTTAAGCGTCTACCCTCAGTTCAGGTCATGATCCTAGCATCCTGGGATCGAGGCCCACACTGGACTCCCTGCTCAGCGGGAAGCCTGCTTCTCCCTTTCCAGCTCCCCTATGCTTGTGTTCCCTCTCTCGCTATCTCCATCATAAATAAATAAAATCTTAAAAAAAAAAGTGTTTATTGATTTATCTCTTATTTTTTCCCTTGCTTAATTTGTCTTGTTTCCTAAATCCACAGGAAATCATATGGTATTTGTCTTTCTCTGATGGACTTTTTTCTTCGGCATTATACTCCAGCTCTTATCCATATTGTCACAATGGCAAGATTTCATTCTTTTTTGTGGCTGAATAATATTCCATTGTATATATACACCACATATATGAATGGACTTGACCCATTCATCAATGAACACCTGGGCTGCTTCCATATCTTGGCTATTGCAAATAATGCTGCTATAAACATACAGGTTAAAAGCCAGTTATTCTTAAAGCATGGTCTACAGACTTCTTAGGAGCTTGCATTTCAGGGGTCCACAAGACCAAAGCTATTTTCATGTTAACTTTAAAACATCATTTGTCTCTTCTCACTGCACAGAAGTTTGCAATGAGGGTGCAAAAACAAAGTTGAGCAAAACTGTGGGTACATTCACATAAATCAAGGCAAAGGCACTGAAATGTACTAACAGTCATTGGTCATTGTATGCTCTACTCATTTACAATTAAAAAAAAAACAAACCCCATTCCATCTAACAATGTCTTTGATGAAATTATGAATCTTATTTAAATCTCCAATTTGAGGGGCACCTGGGTGGCTCAGTGGGTTAAGCCTCTGCCTTCGGCTCGGGTCATGATTTCGGGGTCCTGGGATCGAGCCCCGCATTGGGCTCTTTGCTCAGCGGGGAGCCTGCTTCCCCCTCTCCCTCTCTGCCTACTTGTGATCTCTTTCTCTCTGTGAAATAAATAAATAAACTCTTTCAAAAAAAAATCTCCAATTTGAGTATATTCTTTTTTGAGTATACATTTTAAATAGAAAAGTACACATAAAACAACTTTTGTGCTTTAAGAAGTCTGAGAAAAAGCATTATACAACTGATTTGCAAGCTGAACTGGAAGCATTTTTCACAGAACACTATTTTTACTTGGCAGAACAACTGACAAACTATGGTTATTCAGACTTGAGTAGTTAGCAGATATTTTCTCAAAAATGAACAAAGTGAACTTGTCACTTCAAGGAAAACCACCGATGTTTGTTGCCAATGATAAAATCTGAGTTTTCAAGCAAAAGTAAGTATTCTGAAAACCTGTGTCTACCACAAGCTCAAACATTTTCCCAGTAATTAAAAATTGTTTCCAATTAAATAGATTACTTCTAATATCAGTGAATGTGAAATTTTTAATACCACCTAACAGAATGTATCAACATCTGGAAGATCTGCATAATTTAAGGAATGACCAAATGACCAATATATGTTGGAAACTCACCCATGGGTAAAAGCAAATGCAAGACAGATCGATGGATTTTAATGTAACAGAACACAAAAAAATTCACTGACGTAGTTTTTGATTCCATAGTGCAACTAACCTTTACGAAACTACCACTTGTCAAGTATGGGTGTAGTGTCAAAGAATACCCACATTTATCTAAAAAGGCTATTAAAATATTCCTCTATTTTCCAGCTACATATCTCTGTGATGCCCGATTTTTTTAATATACTTCAACCAAAACAACTTATCACAATAGAATGTATGCTGAAGCAGATATGAGAACCTGTTTTCTATGAAGCCAAACATTAAAGAGTTTTGCAAAAACATATAATACCATTCACTAGATTTTTCTGCTCTGATAAAAAGTTATTTTTCATAATATGTAATGGGTTTGTCATTTTAAAATGAATAAGTAATTATTTTTAGAATTTCTCGAAGTTTCTAATACAGCAACTATTGATAACCCAAGAAAACTTTGTGGTTCTCAACATTTTCTAAGCGTAAAAAAGGGCCTTGAAACCAAAAAATTTGTGTATCACTGAACACAACCTCCTCCCCAGTCAAAAAAAAAAAGGGCAACTTCCAAGTTAGTCAAACATTTTTATCTCTAGATCAATAACACAGGAAAACAGGCCCTAGAGGAATACACTAAGATTCTTTAAAGTATGACAATTCAAATTACTAATATTGAAATAGTTAAGCAAATGACTGAGAAAACGATCTATACAAATACCAGTACACTTAAAAGTTAATTATGTCTATTCCTCTATATAATTTACCAAAAGTTTCTTGTTCTAAGATTGTATTTTAATAAACATCCTAGGAAATAAATAGATCTTCTAGGGCTTAAAAAGACCTTTATCCTTAGGGACTTTTCTGGCATATGGCATTCTATGTGTCACAAACTGTTCTATGTCCACTTTCCCTATCTGATTTTAAATTTAGTAATAATTCCTAATATAGTATAAACAGTTGTGCTACAGACCAAATTGCAAATGAACCAATGTTCACGTTATTTGTTCAAAATACACTGAGTTAGTTTTATAACATCCAAAGGATTTTCTTCCATAAACAAAAATCACTATCAGGTCTTTCCCATCAAAAATGTCTCCTCTTTTGAACTGACATCAATCCACAGGTGGTAACAGCAATGGAGGAAGGCATGTTATCAGTATAAAATGATCAATACAACAACTGAGAAGAGTACTTGTGAGTAGTTGTAGTCTACTAACCCAGAGCTCTGCAGTAAGTCTCAGCCATCGCAGGAAACAATCTCCCCAAAGAGACCCAGGCAAGGACACAGATGTTACATAGCTTACACAAAACTTACTCAGGAAAACCCAGGCTCACCCAGCACACATAAAAAGGGTCATAATTAACATCACACCACAGAAGGTACTTAAGCAGTAAACATTCCAAAGTTATTTTAGAATTATACAATTCCTTAAAGTTCACAACTTAAAAATCTGCTGGCTCAAATCCCAACTCTTTCAAGATTTCTCTGACCCTCTGAAAGTACATCTGTGAACTTGACATTAATCACGTACATCTCTAAGGCAAGAGTTTATTTTGTTTACACACGCTCTCCTTGGTCTCAATATCCCCACAGGATCCAATGGAAAGAGTAGTTACTAAAATAATCATCTAAGTAAGTAGGGAGGGTGAAAAGGAGAAGGGGAAAAGCAACCTCTTCAGAAGGAATTCCATTCCTAACCCCTAAATCTTTATCTTTCTGTATCAGAACAATACTGTTAAAAAAAAAAATGAAATCTTCATCCTTCCTCTTTCCTGACTTGAAATATTATGCTGAGATTCAGTATTACCCCCAAAGGCACTCACTTTGTAAGTAAGGGGAACAGGTCCAGCTTCGCATTCTGGCTCTACCCTCATTTAAATTATTTATGTTGTTCCTCAATTTCCTCATCTGCAAATGACACAGCCTACCACACAAGGCTGATGATTACATAAAATACTTTCAATTACTTACCCTAGTGCCTGACACAAATACCCATTATTTGCACTATTATTATAATCCATAGACAAAAAGTAAATATAAAAGGAATAAATTTCAGTAAGACTTTTTAGTGCACAAGAAAAACATAAAGCGAATAGTTCCCTAAAACATCACTGTACTTGAGGACCCAGGCACATAAAAATGGACATGGCAAATCCAGTTAGCACTCAATACTAGCTGCAACTGCCATAAAGTACCAAAGCTTAAAACTTTTAATTTTTGCTATATGTTTAGATTTACTTTTTGGGGAGGCAGGTGGAAAGCACAAGTGGGGAGTGGAAGGGGAGAGAGAGAATCCTAAGCAGGCTCCATGCCCAGGGTGGAGCCCTATGCGGAGCTTGATCTCACAACCCTGAAATCATGACCTGAGCCAAAATCAAGACTTGGACACCTTACCAACTGAGCCACCCAGGCACCCCTAGATCTACTTTTAATAATTCATGATGTTGCTTACAATAAAAAGTAAACCAAATGCCCAACCATTTACTTAAATTATGCACTAGCCATCCAACAGAATACTATGCAACCATAAATAACAATGTAGAACTATGATTTACTGACTTGAAAAAGTGCTTGCTCCACTGTTAAATGAAAAAAACAAGGTGTTACAAAAAACAAAACTCCTACTATGGGCTCATTTTTGTTTAAAGAAAGTAGATGGTAAGATTCTTTTGTCTTTTGTTTTCTAGTATTTATAATGTCTCTACCACTTGCATAATAAAAGGAAAAGCAGCGATAAGAAAATAATGTAAATTCTTAACCAAAAAAATGAGTAAAGGAAAATGTCCTGTTAACTTTCATAAATTAAACATACTGAGCAAAATGTTCATTAAAACAATGATTCCCATCCCACCTGAATCCCAAAAGCTTCACTCTTCAACAATTTAACGCAGAGAAAGACTCTCAAACTTAAGCAGTTTTACAAAAACAGAACAGCTTATGATAAATAACCTTTCTCCAAAGAATACAAAGCATTAAAAGCTATAATTAACTTATTAATCCTCATAACAACCTGGGCAGTAGGTTTCAGGATGGGATTATAACTTCTAATTTACTACTGGGGACAGCTAATAAAGTTGTACTATACATTCAGAATAAAGAAACCTAAAATACCTGAATTTTTAGTTCATCTAATAAACCACAATCTGACACATAAATACAGATGAGCTAAGGTACCTGCTGCCATAGACATTAATTCAGATCCTGCTGTAAGTTTGAAGAGACCCCCCAAAAAAAGGGCTATAAAAGATTGAGTTAGGTATTAATGGTTCTCCTCCCAGTTCCAAGAAGTATTTTGGGGACTAGAAGATGTAAGATGGGTTCAGCAGGAAAACACATTTGGGGAAAACCGTCCTGAAGGAGTTCACAGTGCCCTTCATCAGACTGAATACTTAAATATTTGCCTTTACCCAATGAACACTTCCCCTGCCCTCCCAGTATACCTTTTAGTATCTTGCAGAACACTGTTCTGAGGGATACAAGTTGGCATAAAGTTCAAATATGTGACCTTCAGGATCTCTTCCTATGCTTATTGATTCTGTTGGTCTAAACTGAAATACAGGTTCAAGGAAAAACTTCCACCTAACACAAGTAGCAGTTGGGAAGCAAAAATATACCCGTAGGGCAGTTTCTCAACCCCAGCACTATTGCCATCTTGTGCCAAAAAATTTTTGTGATGGGGGAAGGGCTTCTCCTGTGTTTCGTGCGACATTTAGCAGCATCCCTGGCTCCACCCCCTAGATGCCAGTAGCGCCCTTCTACCAGACACGACAAACCCAAATTGCCTCCAGACACATCAAATATCCCCTAGGGAGCAAAATCACATGTTCTAATAGAAAACCACTGCCTAGATACAGACTGTATACATACATATAGATGTACTTTTTTTTTTTTTAACTATTGTCCACATAAATGTTCTTTCTAGAAAGCAAAACATACCCAGTTGCTTCAAATACCGCGAGTCAGGACGAACTCCACATGAAATGAGGAGTTTACAAATCAAATTACAAATGTAATTTCATTTACAAATGAAAACCTTGCCTTATTCCTTTAGAGTTCCCAAGACAGGACACCAGGTATACAAAAACAATCCAGCAGCACCCACTCAGCAAAAATGCTGGTAAGCTGCAGAGACCCAAGGGGTTTGGACGTTTGGCTGGCCAACAAACCATACCTCCACTGGAAACAGCAGCACAAATCAGATGGGAAAAAAAGTCTGCCCATAATGTGGCTTCTATTAGCCTCTTCCCCACCATTACCTCATTAATTTGCACAAAGTAAAGAAATAGGAGCAGGAAAGATGGTTAGGGAAGTGCCCATAAGGTTGTCAAAATTTCAACTGAAACTTGAAAATTAGCTAAAATGTCATCATGCAAAAGGCCAAGGCAAGAGAATGGTAATGTGGCATTCCAGTGAAAGGAAATAGCATGGGAAAAGGCAAGACTGTGGGAAAACATAGGACACCTTGGAAGCTAAAAGAAAGGATCAATTTGCTTGAAAAATTAAGCATATTTTAATGGAGGAAACAGCACAGAAAAAAATGGAAAGGCAGTCTGAAGCCAGATCATTAATGAATAGCCAGCCTTTACTCACACTTAAAGGCAGCAGAATGTCATTAAAGGTTTTTCAAATAGGGAGTGACACATCGGAACTGTGCTTTAGAGACCAGGTGAACAGGATGGATTATAAGGAAGTAAAAAGGTTAAGAGCACTGATGAAGCTGCTGCAGTAACCCAGACAGGATGCAGCAAGGAGGGAAACTAAGGTGGTCACCACAGCAGAACCAGCCAAGCTTCCTCCAAGCTTAAATACAGAAGTTGGAAGGGGCTAAAGTTTGCAGAAGGGCCAAATAAATGACACAAACAAAATGTGAAGGCTCTTGATGCTTTGCATCTTCATAACTTCATCTCCTTCATGATGAAATCCTTCCATTTCTCATAAGGCTATTCCGGTAGTATATCCTTTCTATTCCTAACCTGATCAACCCAAACGCAGTCTGGGGCCTCATTCACCCTCTCCTAAATTATGCTAACAACTTCCTGACAGCCTTGGTCCTTCAATCCAGTCCATACCTTATTATTACCTCACTTCTCTACTCTGGAATAGCTCCTCATGCCTTTCTCAGGAGGCCAAATTCTCCAAGATGAAATTTAATACATTTATCACAGCAAGTGGATCCTGGCAAATGGACCTCGAACTCGCCCAGATTCCCAACTCCATAAACTCTGCCTATGCTTCAGCTTCCGCCTGGATGACCCTTCTAACCTTTAGGCCAAGATTTAATTAATACTTCAATACCATGGCATTTCCACAAAAACTTTTCCAGACTGTTTAGATTCACATCACTCTCTTCCTACTTAAATTGTACAATGCACTTAAAGTCAACATCACTCAATTCAAATTACCTGAATGTTTCCCACCTGTCAACTTATGAATTCTATTTCCATGATGGCAAAGTTCCTTAGCATCCTTCTTCGGCATGCTCACTCACTTTATCTAAAGCTTGGAACACAGTAAACACTGTGGGTACTTACTGACTGGGCTAGAGTAGTCAAAAGACAACACTTTGCTACGGCGAGAGAAAGATGAGGAAATTCTAACCAAGAAACTAACAAAGTTGAAATAATGGGAAAGGATTTGAGAGATGATCCACAGAACACCTTGTATGAACCAAGTGGCACATGTACAGCTTCTCCAGAAGAAGGAAAGAGGAAGAATGCAGCTATGCAGTGATCTCTGATAAAGTACTGAAAGCTACATAATGGAACACAATGGAAAGTATTTCTTTTACATGGAAACAAATGTTTTGTTACGGAATACAACCAAGAATAGGAGGCAAAATTTTTATCATAAAATGAACTAATGGGGGCTGCACACCACCCTAGTCCCTAACATGTTCCCATGCCAACAGTTTCTTATAAATGAATACAGTTTTAGTTTATAAATACAAAGGGAAAAACACAGCTCTGACCGAAGGATAGGTTATTATTACAACTGCTGTTCACTAACATTAACTGACCTTTCACTATGTCATTGTACTGTTTTATATATATGCTCTCATTTAATCCTCACAACATTAAAAAGCAATTTACTCTTACTCTCATTTTATAGATGAGGAACCTTGATGCTCAAAAGTTAAGTAATGTGCCCAAGATCAAACAACTACTAGGCTGCTGAAGGAGGATTCCAATTTAAATCTCTAGTTGAAAGCCCATGCTTTCAACTACTATCCTATGCAGCTGAAGGCTAGGTTTAAACTGGAAGGGCCTTAATTGCTAGATACTAGACTTAGAATTTGAGTCTTTAGATGAAAGTCAGTGAGGGAACACCAACTGATGATCTCCAATAAACATTTTATGAAAATGCCTACAAACAGTCAAATCACCACACTAAGTGCCTACAAGAATGACAAGGACCACTCTAGACAGAGTGATCAGGGAATCCCAGAGAACCACATTAACAGGCCCTCACACAAGCTGAGTCAGTAGTCATAAAAGGATTCCCACAGGAAGCAATTCTTAGTTGAAACCTAAATAAGTAGGGTCCAGCATCACTCATATGGCTACTTCAAGAATTCCATACCCAGGAGCACCTGGGTGGCTCAGTGGGTTGAAGCCTCTGCCTTCGGCTCGGGTCGTGGCCTCGGGGTCCTGGGATCCAACCCCCGCACTGGGCTCTCTGCTCGGCAGGGAACCTGCTTCCCCCCTTCTCTCTGCCTGCCTTTCTGCCTATGTGTGATCTCTCTGTCAAATAAATAAACAAAATCTTAAAAAAAAAAAAAAAAAAGAATTCCATACCCAAATCCATTCCCTGCCCTCAACACCAAATCCAAAACCAATTCCTGTCTCTCACATTCCCCATGTGAGTGAATACTGATCCCAACTACTGATTTACCATCTGTCATAGATATCTCATTTAAGCAAACACTAGTGCCACAAACAATAAAAAGACTATAGGAGCAGTTTCATTAACGCTAAAGATAAGACGATAGAAAGTAGGTGCAAAAGTAAGCCCAAATGATAAAGCATTGTGCTTTGCCCGAAGGGGTCAAAGAAGGCTTCCAGAAAGAAAGAATACTCTGACGGAATTTTGAAGGCTCAATAGGGAGGGTTCAATAGGTAGAATCATAGGCACATTCATTCCATTCTTAATGCCACTGCCTCAGTTCAGAGCTTCATTATGTACTACAGTAATTCAGGCAGTAATAATCTCCCAACTGTTCTTTCTTCCTGTCTCAGCAAGCCTTCAATCTAGTGTCCACTACCAAAATGATTAGAAAGGAAGGGGAAAGAGAACATAAATCTGACATGCTGTGCTTCTCTTAAAAACCCTCAGGAACTCCGAAGGTGAGGATTCATCCTCAGGGTGAGGATGAGGTGAGGATGAATCCAAACTCCCCACACAGCATATATCTGGCCCCTTTTTACACTCAGCCTCATCTCCAACCTGTCCCCACTCCAGCCACCTGAATCTTATTTATAGTTCCAGGCTCTTTCCATGCCCTTGCACCTTTGCCCGCACAATTCTTTCTTTTCAAGGTTCACCTCCAAGATGACATGCTCTATCAAGTATTCCCCACTCATTTCTGGTTGAGTTGGGGTCCCTCTCTAGGGTCTTATCTGTGCTCACATGACACCCTGGGCAACAGCGCATAATGTAATATAAACTCCCAATCTTGTCCCTCCCCTCCTTCCCTAGATTGTACACTTAAAAAAAAAAAAAAAAAAAAAAAGGAGGGGGAGGGTTATGGCATGTTTTATCTCTATCCCCTACATGCAGCAAGGTGCCTGGCAGAAAGAAGACCAACACACCTTAGGTAACCTGAGAATTGTATGTTAAATGCATCAGATGGAGATCCATTATGAAGTTAACCAGGATGTCTGATCATAAAGTGATAACCTAATGAGAAGCAGGCAACAACTGAATCTAGGACAGACTTCATCTACCTCAGGTTCCAGTCATTTACAATGCCAAGCACCTGTACTCAGACTGGCAAACTTTTTAAATGTACTTTTTAAAGTATTAAATTTGGTTACATAAGCCTTTTGAAAGCAGTATCTATCAAATATTTTAATGCAATTACCCAAACATTTACCTAGTAATTGCACTTCTAGGAACCTACCCAAAAGAAATACTCTCATAGATAAAAAGACATACATAATTCTTTCACTGAAGAATTGTAATACAAAAAAAACACAAACCTTAAAGACACACTAGAATACTATGCAGTTATTTAAAAAAAAGAGAACTGCATAATTTAATTTGAAAAAGCTCTATGATATACAGCTAGATAAAAAAAAAAACAAGCCACATAACAAGTATAATCCCATTTGTGTTTAAAAACATATAAAGGGAAAATTGTTTCAAAAGATGACTATGTATCAAACTATTTATTGGAGTTTATCCTATTTCTACCCTACCTCTTGAATTCAAATTTCCTACCAATCTAGCTCACAAAAGAAAAATGTATTTTAATCTTATTTCTAACAAACTCTAATACAAGTGTTTCTAAACAATCCTAAAACCAGACACTGCTTGAAGGGTCCAGCAATTCCAAAGCAAACAGGTGATTTGGGGAGGGAGCAGTCCTTGATTAGATTCTAAGGATCTCACTGAAACCTACCTTATCCTTTAAGAGTTTTGAATTAATGATAAAAAAATTAACTTTTCCTATGCCAGGAAAATGTTAAAATTTAACACTAACATCCTTCTTTCATTCCCTTGGGAAGCCAAAGGGAAAATTAAGAGGTAAGCATTAATCAGTAACTGAAAAACAGCAGTCCAAGTTTTTTGATATATTCTTGAGGTCTTCAAACATCCTCAGTTCTCCATGGTAATATATGAACAGTTCAATGAAACTTCCCTGACAGTTCAACTTAATCAACTAGTATTTCCACAAAGCCGCTCTACTAGCAAACATCAGAAACTAAACTAATTAGCTTTCACCTCTATCCCTTCACACCCTCCAGGGGAGGTGCTAATAAGCAGTCACAAAGGCCAAATAGCAAGTAGCAAAAGAAAGCCTACTTATCAGTTTTTAGCAATTTTTGGTTTAACATCCTAACAACTAAATTGTTATTCAGCTTTCTATTTCTCAACACTTGCCCTCCAACTGAATTTAACCAGGTCTGACCTTAAGCCACTCCTTTTTTAAAAAATTAAAAGGGGAGGGGCTCCATTAAGTTTGATGCCACTCAAGCAACTTTTTTCAAACAAGGGAAGAATATGCTGTACTTAAAATTCAGAATGAGATCTCATTTGGGATTCCTGTTTAAGTAACAAGAACCAGAGTTTTTGATAACATTTAGATAAAACTGCACTGAATTTATCTCCACCTTACATTTCCTGACTCTCAAAAGCCTGGGGTGGCAAACGTGATTCTAAAAAAATTAGAACTAGAGAAAAAAGGGCAAGTTTACAATCAACAACAATAAAATGTACAGCTAAATAACTCTCTAGGAGGGCTGGACATTCAAATGTTAAAATTTATGGAGCTAGCCTGAAATCTTGGTAAAGCAAGGCTTGCAGAAGGTACCATTTACTGAACAGCTACTATTTGCCAGACACCACTACCCAACAACAACAAAAAACAAGAACTTAAAACATCTCCACATTGAAGTCCTCCTGGGATAAAAAAAAGTTTAAAATCTTCATATATGCTCTTCAAGTTTCTCTTTCAGACTACCCAAGCTTGTTTTTCATTCATGAATATGAGTTGTGCTCTCTACACTGAAGTTTCCTCAGATTCTGAATTTTTAGCTTTATTTTTATTCTATCAGACATGAAAAAGGTTAACACACGTAAAAGATTACCTATTTCAGTTCTTTTTAGAAAATCACATCAACTGGCTTATTATTTTATTCAATACATTTTACCCTACGTTGTAAAAGACAAGCACATGGTATAATAGGAACAAATGATAACTAATAACCAACAGAGACCCTTCCACACATTATATCTTTTTCTTATGACCCACAATCTGCAAGTGACACCCAAGAATACCACTTACTTTCTACACCTTCTTGTGGCCTTCAAAATTGAGCTGGTGACCTCTGGTAGAGTGGGATATTTGTCTTTTCTAATTCATACTGTCCTTTCTAATCATTATTGTGGTCCACTGAGTTTTGTTCTCACATTCCAGGGAATAGGAAGTACTGATGAAAGAGTCTTATTTTGTGTTATAAATTACTGCACTCAGGCAGGAGTATTTTTGCACTTTTATTATGCCCAGAGGCTAGTAAGTATTTATTAGGACAGAAACTATAATTCAAACATACATCCTCAGAATCAACATGAAGACTCAAAAAACTAGTCTGAATTTAGATTTCCAGAAAGTATTTCAAGTCCTATTTTAGGGGAAGTACAAAGTATTCACTACACTGACACAGTAGGCAGGCCAGGTGTTTGGGCCATTTTATTAGAGACACCTGCACTGTACTCCTTCATAAAGTGATCAAGTAAAAAGGCACGGAAGTAAAACATGCTTCCTAAGATAGGCAACAGTTTGACCAATCAAGGCAGAAACTTAACTAGAATAGAGAAAGAGGGTGGTGAAAAGGTACCTGAAAACTCTAAATAAACCACTCAATGAGGAGATTTGTTCTGGGGCAATCCACCAAAGACCACAAACTCAGTGTGTACTATTCCGTCCTTTCCAAACTCAGGGGAGAGATCCTTTGGGGTGGGAAGATCAATGATTTTTAAAAATCTCTCTCCAGGAAGGAAGTCACTTAGTTTCTGTATCTTAATAGCTTCACGAAGAAAAAATAACCCCTACCAACCCTCCCAAGGAAGCGGACTAAATATAAAAGGAATAAGCATTACTCTTTAAACAAAGGATTTTCAATAACTGTTTTGAAAATCCAATACGGACTAGCATGTTTTTTACATTTTAAAATTGCTTTTCCAGTATAACAAGGCAACTAAACCTTACTCCACTCAATGCTAAAATACCTTCTCAAACCAGCATCATCACCCATAATGGCCCTATGTTTACAGATTACATAATTCAGGTTATGTCAAATAGAACAAATCTAAAACTTGTTATTCACCTTAAAATACGATTATAATCTGTGGTCAACCCAATAAAATGGAGATGATGTAGAGCCACT
Source organism: Nasua narica (assembly GCA_028533885.1). NCBI lineage: Eukaryota > Metazoa > Chordata > Mammalia > Carnivora > Procyonidae > Nasua > Nasua narica. The sequence continues at coordinate 14,291,510 of CM052804.1, read as the reverse complement.
GGTTACACTGTAGCATTACTTAAGAAGGAAGAGTATTGGCAGTGTTTGAAGAAGAAAAAAATGGGAGTATTTTCCTTTCTTCCCTTTCTTCCCACCTTGATAAAAGCTCAAAAGTGAACGAGGCTTACTCATTTTCCAGCTTCCAGAATTTTCCTGAACAGGATAATGATAAGTCTAACAATCAAAGTATGTTCTGCAGGTTTAACCACAGAAATAACGTGTGTAGGCAGGAATAAAGAAAATCAGACAAAATTTAACATCTCACTTTGGTAAAGCACAAAAGTCAAATACTAATGTTCTGAATAAAGATTTCAGGAAAGAAGCAAGGACACTTCTAAATACTTCATTCAACAGATTCATATAAGTGGAAGGACCAAAAACCCTGCCTTACTGCACTCTTTCAAGAATTAATTGATCACTCAACTGTCTACAGACACAAATCAAAAATATTTTACATATACTTAAATGCAGTAGTCCTCAGAAACCAACCATCTTCACCATAATACAGATGTTAAGAATCTTTGTCACATCTAATGTTTCCCTCCAAATAGTGCATACTTGAGAAATAAAAAGTTAACCACCTCAAATCATGAGATCGCTAACAAATACATCAAATATGGGAAAGGTCAAAGAAATTGCATACTTTTTTGGAGAAACAAAGTGGAAATTAAAATCAAAATTCCATAACTGAGGACAGTTACCCCACATATAATACATTTTTTAAATTCCCAAGGGATGAGCTTTTACCTTGCCTTATTTTTAGAACTACACATCACACTGTACATATCACATGACATGATGTAACTGTTAGCAAAGAAAATGGCCCAAACCATTAAAAATATACATGATAAGAGGAAATGAATCAATGCATACTTAAGAATCACTACATTTTTACTTTTTTTTCTTTAAATTTTTTCTTTAAATATTTACTAACTCATTATGGACTTTTTAAATTGGAAAAGTGGCTAGGAACCTACTTAAAACAAGAGAAAAAGGTACTTTATAAAAAGGTATTTTATAATTTAGGAATTTACCTAATTATTGGGAAAACTGATATGAAGAAATAAAAATTCTTCTAAAACTCAAGGATTAAAAGCAAAAATTCTCTAGATCAAAAATGCAACAGAAACATAACAAAATACCTTTAGGTGGAAAACAATTATTACTCAGAAGTATTCCCTGTTGCTGGGAGAAAAAAAATAGTTTTAACTGACAATGGCTGCAGACAACTGAAAATTTCTAAATTGGTCAGGCAGTTTATTAGAAAAGGAACCAAGTATATCGTATAGAAGGGGGGAGGGGAAAACACACCCACTTAAGCCTTTGTAAACAGTGGTACTTAAAAGACCCAAGAAGGTAGGAAAAATCAAAACTACAAACTATTCTAAAAAATGCGAAACATACTCCAATGTACTACTTTCCATACTTGAAAGTGCTTTAGAGACAAAGTTCAGTAACAATCTATAACTATATCATCATTATGCAAGGCAAAGATTATGTAATTTTCTCATTTATTATAAATATTCTCCACTAAAACTAAAACAACTAAAATGTTTTGATCTCTTCAATGGGGAGGGGGTAGGTTCTTCTGGACTACAATTTAAAAATATAAACACACACCCCAAAACAAACAAAAAAACACAATGATTGCTAGCCACGTGACAAAGGAGATGGCAACACCAGGATTGTGAATGGAGGGGAGGGAGGCGAGGCAGGACTAGGAAGGTTTCTCGGAACTTTGGGGAGCTCGGGACTCGGGTCTCCCGACCCTTAAGGTACCAAACTCCAGCCCTACAAGTTGTATCGTTAACATTCTCAAATATAGTTTTATTAATAGATCACAAAAAATGCTCTAGTGACCTCCAGAATAAAAAGGGAAAAATCAGAGGAAAGAGCAATTTAAAGTGGCGCCATCATGTCACCCCTTTTCCCCTAAGGCAATCAATAAGCAATAGTTAAGTAACGTGTCTCTCCAAAAAACCACACTGGGATCCTGACAATGGAAAAAAGGATTTTTAAGTAAAACATGAGGGTAAGGTTGTTTATCGTATGGAAAACAATCAAACTATTTGCTGAAGAATCAAAAGACAGCCGGAAAAGAGGCCCCCCAAACTCACTTAAAACCAAATAAATGCCTCTTCCTCTTTAGTTTTTTTTTAAAAAAACAAACAAACACGTCGCCCTGAAGGAGACTAGATCTGAAAACGTAAGTGACCTCAATATACAGGCAACAAAAATAATAAATACATGAAACAAATAACCATCTGACTTAACAATCAGAGTTGTGATACACACCGTGAAACGCGCAAGATGTGTGTTTCGAGCAGAGAAAGGCCTTCTCCAGTCAAGAGAAGTTCAAGGCGAGAGCCAGAGTTTGTTTGGGGTGTATTTTAACGGGAATAAACCTTGTTCTTAAGGCCGCATTTTTAAATAGAACGCCAAAGGAAAAGCTGGCGAACGAGGCGGCAGCTGGTGGAGAAGGGCCCCCGCACACCCCCGCCCTTGGGGCGACTCCCAGCCCCGGACCCGCAGCGGGGAAGCCCGGAGAGGCCATTTAAAGTTCCGGGGATTTTTCCTGCCCTGCCCTGCCTTTCTAGTTACAACTAACAAAGAGAGAGAGAAATGGGAGCCACAGGGAGAGCGAGGAGAAGGAGAAAGGGCAGCGGGAGGAGGAGGAGGAGAGGAGCAGCAGCAGCAGCACCTACCACGTGATGGAGGAGCGTTGCCCGGGCGGATTCAGCCCCACAAAATGGGCGCAGTTTGCAAACAGCCCCCGGCCTGGGCGCCGAGGGCCGGCGGCAGCAGGCGGGGGCGCGCGGCGGCGGCTCCGGCCCGGGCCCGCCGCTCTCCTCCCCCCCGGCGCCCGGAGCCGCCCTGACTTTCCGGGCGGGGGGGGGGGGGGGGGCGAGGCGGAGGGGGAGGGGAAGGCGGCGGCGGCGGGGAGCGGCCGCTTTTTCTTCTCTTTCGGGCCCCTTCTCCGGCCTTCCTCGGCTCCGGCGGGGCCTGGGCACGGCCGGGGACCGCAGCCCAGCCGGGAGGACTAGCGGGCGGGGGCAGAGGGTGAAGCCGCCCCCCCGCCCCGCACAAACAAGCGCCGCCGTCTGCAGCCCGAGCCCGCACCCCGGTCGCCACCCCCGCACGCCTCTTCCCGGCTGGGGAGCGCGCTCCGGCTGCCCCCCGCGCCGCCGCGGTGAGACGAGTCGGCTTCGCTACGGTGCTCGGTTCTCCCGCCGGCTCGGCGAGCGGTGGCGGCGGTGGCGGCGGCACTGGGAAAATGGCGGCCGAGCTCCTTTTCCCTCCCCCCCTTTAATCTGAAGCGGAGGGAGAATGGAGCGAGCGAGCGAGCGGGCGAGCGCCGGGGACACGGGGAGGAGGGACAGCAGCGCCTCCGCCGGCTGCGGCTGCGGCGGCGAAGGGCCGCTCCGCCCCGGCGCGCCGCCAGGGGGCGCCCGCCGCGCCGCCCCCGCGGGCCGCCAGGAGGCGCGGCCGCCGCCGCCGCCGCCTCAGTCATGGCTTCTCGCCGCGGCCGCTGTTTCTGCACCTCCATCTGCGGAGGCCGCGGAGCCGGGACCCAGCTGCTCCCAGACGTGCGGTGACGCCACGCGGCACTGCGGCAGGCGGGAGCGGGCCCTCGCTCCGGCGGAGGTGAGGCTAACCTGAGGCACTGGCGCCGTCACATTCCCTCCGCGCTGGGGCTGGCGGGGCCGCGCGCCGGCTATGAGGGGGCAAGGCGGGCAGGCGCGGCGGGGCAAGAGGACGTGAGCGAGGAACTGCTTGCACTGTGTAGTTAACAGGCTAATGCCGTCGGTGCCACACTATTCCACGGCTAAACGCGCGCTGAATCGGGTAGGAAGCTCCCTGACCAGTGAAGCGCTTTCTACGGCCCTTTGTCCTAGCCGACTGCCTCCGTACACTGCAGCACGCCTGGGCACTAGCCCCCGTGCAGCGCTCCGCAGCCGCCAAGGTGGAAAAAAAAAAAAAAAAAAAGGCGCACGTCGTCACTGCGCAGGCGCAGGCCAGGGCCCGCGCCGGGCCAGCCCGGGAAGGGACAGCCGGGAGCGAGAGGGGAAGTGATGGCCCACCCGCGCCGGGCCCGCTGGGAACTGTAGTTTTCGTTAAGAAGCACGCGTCTTGTTTTGGGTGTCATGGCTTGGGAGATCCGCCAAAGCAGGCAAATGGCATTACACAATGAGTATTTATGCTTCCTGTCGCCACCAAAAGGAAGTTCACTGCTATGCTAAAAGTTTAACAAAGAACTCTACAGAGAAACCCAAATCTCACAACAAAACTTCCCACTTTCCTACCAGAGTTGATTGAAAGTGGTGGCACTTTATCCTTTCTCATGACCACTTTGTCGGCACAGTATTTTATTCCTCTCCCAAAACAGGGCCTTAAAATAATGGAACCTTTTCTAGATCAAAGAAGTTAAGCAATATAATGCAAAGAATAACAAAGTATAATTCCACTATCCTTTAAAACCAAAGAAAAAGTTACCAAAAGATTCAGTGCTTTGAGATTTTAAAAAGGAATTCTGGGGCTCATCAGAATTTAAATGACTGAACAACAACAAATAAAACGATTCCAACAATTAAATCATCAAATGCAGCAAGATAGAAAGGGCATGCTCTACTGAGAAAAAGGAAGATGAGAAATGCTCAATACTGTTCTGTGGCTTACCAGAACCAATATCCGGTGGTATGCGTCACTTCCGCTAGTCAAAAAAACACCCTCAGTTTTAGTCCTCCACAAAGTTACAATAACCCATCAGCTCCTAGCATCTCACCTATATTTCCATCAGTTTCCATTTGTACTCTTAAAATCACACTATCAATCATATAGTCATGGTTCTCAAATATAAAAAGCAAGCAGCTAATAATGAAGTCACAAATTACACAAAAAATAAGATATGTGTACATATTTGAATACACATCCAAAAGAGATGCTAGTCTTGGCTTTTTATAATCCTGGGAAAGAAAATTTAGTTGATTAAAAAATGTATATGTACCTCCACATAAATAGTAATTCCCAAAATATAGAAGGGTGTTAAACACATCTATTCGCCAATAGATGGCGAACTAGAGCCCTAATCTAAGGATTCTGAAATCAAAATGAGCAGAATGAAAAACACCAAATAAGGCAAAGCCCCTTGCGGTGTATACCTAAAAACAATACGTTCAAAGACACCCACCCACAAAATAATTAATCTTACTACTGATTAGTGAGTAGACTGCTAACTCCTAAAACTCAACTGCCAGATTTAATTAGGCCCCCAAATAATCAAGATTATACATTTTTTCAGTGGATTAGAAGGTAGAAATGCTCATTTTAAAACATGCAGTTTGGGGGCGCCTGGGTGGCTCAGTCGGTTAAGCATCTGCCTTTGGCTCAGGTCATGATCCCAGGGTCCTGGGATGAGCCCTGCTTTGGGCTCCCTGCTCAGCGGGGAGCTTCCTTCTCCCTCTCCCTTTCCTTCCCCCTCATGCTTGCTCTTTCTCTCTCTCTAATAAAATCTTTTTTAAAAATTAAAAAAAAAAAAAACCATGCATTTGAAGGAAAAACAAAATTCCAACTTTCTCATTCTCTCATTGCTTAACCCAAGACTTGGGAGTTCAGTGTTTATGGCATTTAAATCAGTCAACATGTTTTATATTCTTATCTCAAACCAGATGTCTTTTTGCTGAGGCACCAATTTTTACAAATAAGGACATTCAAAGGTGAGCCACTACAGATGCAAAACTCTTAAGAAGAGAAGTACATTTTCTTAAAATTTACCCCAGAAACACAGCGGATGTCAAGGCTGATTAAACATACACACACAGACACAGACACACACACACTCATACACACCTTACTGTGCAAATCACTTTTGGAGTAGTTATTGTGGTTGACTCTCAAATATCCACTTTATCCTAATGGATTAATTTAACCCATCCTCTCTGCCAATGATTGGTTAGGAATGGGCATGAAACCCAATCCTGGCCAATGAGACATGAGCTTCCGGAAGCCCATTGGAAGGCCTGCAAGAGAGAATTGTGAGAAAAGCTTCGTTCCTAAAGATGAAATGAGGAAGAAATAGTTCCCTCTTCTTCAGACAAGGCTAAACATAACACCTCAAAATGCTACAGTCAGTCCCCCTACAGCAAGCCTAACCCAACATCATCAAAGGGGGCAGAATGGAGAGCTAGCAGGAACCTGTGTCCTTGGTGACAACATGAAGCCATTACATCAAATAATACTGACTTCTGCAAGACTTTTGGACTTCCAGCTACATGAGAACAATGTAACAACAAACATTTCTTTATTGTTTCCGCCAATTTGAGTTAGCTTTTCTATACCTGAAATTTAAAAAAATTCTAATTTCTTATATTTTAGATTATCTGTGTAACTTTGATTATTCATATTCTATAAAACCTTATTTATTCTTTAGCAAAGTCCTTCCCTTCCATATATAATTCTGTACCCACCCATGTGTTTATATGTTCTTTCCACCTAGAAAAAGAGGACCATCCCTCCTCTCAATCATTCCTTGTTCGTTCCTCTCCCCAATATACTGCCACTTATTTTTCCTTCAAGATATGTTTCACCAGACCATCATTATCATTTACATATTTAACAGTAATATAGATAACTGGCACTATATTACCCTGATCTTGATTAAGTGCTTTCTGATAATTCCTTTGAGATTGTTTTCATATATCAGTCTTACTTCTGAAGCTGGCTAAAAAGCCCTAAAAGGCAGGAACTATGGTTCAGATGTATAACTCTCACCTATACAATAAACATAGAGTGTCATTCCAAGAAGACACTCTCTAATAACTTTCCCACCATATATCTCTTTTTTCCCCCCACCATATATCTCTTAACAAGCCAGATATTAAGCAGAATGTTCTATCACAAATTCAGTACTTCATGTGTACAAACTAATCTCAAAAAGACAAGGGATTATTTTGTTTTGATTATTCTGTTTCACTTAAAAAATATATATATATATATGTATTAACTCAGAGGGTGAGTAGGTGGTACAGTTGGTTAAGCGTCTGACTCTTGGTTACAGCTAAGATCCTGATCTCAAGGTCGTGGAATCAAACCCTGCCTCTGGCTCAGGGCAGAGTCGGCTTGAGATTCTCTTTTTCTCATTGCCCCTCCCACTTGTGCTCACGTACCCTCTCTCTCTCAAATAAATAAATAAATCTTTATATATATATAACTCAGGAGAGAACATCCTAAACCATTTAGTGTCAAATGAACAAGGTCCCAGTTTCTCTTATTTATCATTGCATCATTACATCCCGGGGACCTAGTCCAGAGCCTTGCAAAAGGCGGCACTTTGTAAGAATTTGCTGAAAAAAATGAATAAAAGGTATAGTGTGATAGCTAAGAGTAAAGGATGCAGGGGTAGCCCTAGATTTTATCTGCCTCCTTTAATTATCAGCTGTGTTACTCTGGGCAAAGTATTTAACTTGTAAGCCCCAGTTTCTGCTCTGTAAAAAGGAGATAGTAGTGCCTACTTCATAAATCTATTAAAGTTATTTTCCAAAGTTCCATAATTAAGAATTAAAATATGAGATAAGGTCAGCACCTCTTCCCTAATTCAAAATTCAGATCCCTAACTACTCCAGCAAACAATGTTTTTATTCATAAACTCAGATAACACTACCCATAAAAATACTTTTTTTCCCCATAAAAATACTTTGAGCTCCCTATAAGCATATTCTAATTCTGAAAAAGATTATTTACATTTATAAAACCAAAGACACAAAAAAAGGTAAAAATTCATTTATTCAATAAAAATTTAGTGAGTACCTATTAAGCTCAAGACCCTGTTCCAGATAACACAGAAATGAATGCATCAATCTATTTAAGACAACATTAAATTATATCAAGAAAGAAACATCTTTAAAACTGAAATTGGCTCATGCTCTCATGTTAATATTTAACCAGCTAAATATTAAGTAGAAAGCCATAATGAACTGAGCCAAAGGTAAGAAATTTAAATCAAAGAATTTTGGACGTAGAAGGAGTATGGAAGGTCATCTAGTTAAACCTCCAAATTTTATTAGTGCAAAAATGAAGTGAGGCCAAGAGAGAACAGTTAGGATTCTGTCCTAAAACCTATAGCAGATGGACACGCTGGGATCAGAGGTCAAGTCTCCAATTCTCACTTTCCCCTTTGCCTTCCAGAGTTACATCCCCTCAACAAAAACAGGCTACTCACTTGATAAATAAGAAGTACAAGCATGATAAATGGTATTAAACGCAAACAATACTACCTATTTCACAGTTTCACAAGTATCAAGATTTAGCCAAATATAAGTAAAAGAAAATCTTCACAGTGACTACAATGACTGTAAAGGCTCAAAAATCAATATTTTTTTAAAAATTAAATGGAGGTCTCAACTGATTCCAAATATATATTCTTATGTACTCAGTCCAGTAGCAAACTTTCAATAAGATTAAACAACTTAAGGCATGTAAAAAACTTTTGTAAATGGTAAAGTATTATAAGAATGCATGGCATTCCTTAGTTTCAATCCCACCTCAAAACAAGATAATTTTCTTCATACTAGAGAAAGGCTCCCAGATTTACATAAAGTTGTTAACCTTACCATTTCACCATAGAAATGATTCAGTAATTCTGTGAAAAGAAAAACTAATCTTTGGCAGACTCGTGATTTAACTGTGTTAGTAATAAGAACAATAACTAAAGTTACAGGTTAACTTTGAAAGCACTCCTATATCAAGAAATACTTTATTTGGGGAAAATTCAGAAGATAGCACTAAAATTCAACTGAATACAACTATACCACTAAAAGAAACAGGTCTGGTTCTTTCAGGCCATCAGCTACAATAGGATCTAACATCCAACATCGATGGTTTTCTCCTCTGTGGAGAAGCACGCAAGCACTGACTTCTGCTGCATGCAGTTTAACAAGGACTCTATATGACTATTTTAATAAAGTTTCTCAAGTTGTTAAACAAAAAACTACACTGATTATTAAGGTGGATTTTAATTAATTCTATTGCTTTAAATTTTAGTATAGAACATTAAAGAATTCTCAAATAATTAGAATTAACCAAGAAAGTTAATCGACCAAACATTAGCATATAGTGCTCCAATATACTGATTTTGCATATGAGGCAAAGTCAAATGAAGCAATCTCTCTAGGGCCTAAACACTGTTTCAGATAATAAACTTGAATGTCAGAATTTGCCCCAAATCTGCCAAGAAACCGCCTGGCTTCTTTGCCAAATGAAACAAAGATAAACGTGCAGAAGAACTTCAAGGCAGCCATGAGCAACCAACTTGTAGAGGGCCCCAATGAAGAGAATCAGAGATAAAAAATGTTCAAAGAGAAAAGGAGGGAACAAGTGGATAATGCAAATGTCATTTAAAAAAAAAAATTTAAGCCAGTTGCTGAGTCCAAAGTTAAGGTGCAACTTCTAAAATCTCACTCTGATGGCAAAGCAAACCTAGGGATTTTGGAGACAGTATACCCGTTCCTTCCAATGGAGAAGCACACCATTACCATTCTCAGAAAGAAACATTCCTTTGTAATTCACTAATTCCTGGATTCTTTTTTTTTTTTAAAGATTTCATTTATTTATGTATTTATTAGGAGAGAGAGAGTGAGAGAGAGCATGAGAAGGGAGAAGGTCAGAGTGAGAAGCGGACTCCCCATGGAGCTGGGAGCCCGATGTGGGACTCGATCCCGGGACTCCGGGATCACGACCGGAGCCGAAGGCAGTCGCTCAACCAACTGCGCCACCCAGGGGCCCCTAATTCCTGGATTCTTGCACTGGGTTTTCATATACACTCTGGAGCACAGAGCTATGAACTAGAGAGTAACTGAAGCCAACAAATAAACAGGAGAGACACCTTTCTGGAGTGTCAATTTAATCAAAGACTGTAGTAAAATTGCATACACTTTCTTAAAAACAAATAGATTACAGAGCAAAATGAAAAATTCTCATTTTTTTCAAGCTAGAGGAGTCTTCAGAGAAATGTCTTTTTTGTGACAAGTTGCTCTGGACAACGCCAGACTGAGCGTATTTTAAAGGAAAAGCTGGAAAAACATTGCTTTAGATTATTTATAGATAAATATGCAATCCCCCCCCTAAATCCTGAACATAATCCCTCTATACAAATAATGAAACTTGCAAAGATCTAATGTAAAAATTGTCATGGACACAATAGTATAAATGAGACCATAAAGCTACTGAGAAAATGACTAGAATTCCAGAAATGCTAAAGTCCCTGTCTTATCTCTGTCACTCATTTACTAAGAAATCATATATAATTTCCTTAACAACAACCTTTTCTCATTTCTGAATAAGACAAAAAGAATACAATATTCAGTATTTTCAGCCATATTCCAAATTAATCCCCACAATCAAATTTAGGCAAATTTATCTAAGAAAACTTGTCCCAAATGAACTTTAACTAGCAGACCAAACAGAAATTAAAAAAAAAAATTTTTTTTAACTGCTAAATGAAACCTATCTTCTGTGATATAAAAAAGAAAAAAACTTTCTGTGTAGGGGAGGGGGCAAAACTCACATTTCTAATTATATATATCTATCCTGGCAATATCAAAATGTGATCTTGCTGGTAATATTTAGGCTAAACCACTAAATTTTTGTAATATGACAACAGTAATATTAATATTCCTGCCTTGAATGACCTTCTTTGATTTTTAGTAAAACTGGAAAATCCCCTTAAAGCCCTAACATTCATTCCCATTCATTCATAAACATTTACTGAGGTCCTAGCAGATCCTAATCACTGTAGTACCCACTAGAAGAAAATACTGAGTCACTCTCATAAGTTATATGGCAGCAAAGAAAAACCCCTTCTATTCACTGACATTTTAAATGGTTAAAAATTGGGACGCCTGGGTGGCTCAGTTGGTTAAGCAGCTGCCTTTGGCTCAGGTCATGATCCCAGCATCTTGGGATCGAGTCCCGCATCGGGCTCCTTGCTCCGCAGGGAGCCTGCTCCTCTCTCTGCCTCTGCCTGCCTCTCTGCCTGCTTGTGTTCTCTCTCTGTTAAACAAATAAATAAAATCTTTAAAAAAAAAAAAAAAAAAAGATTTAAATGGTTGAAAATTCAAAACGAAGAAGTAATGAGAATGATTAGCAAAATTTTAGTACTTTATACTTCCAATTACACTCTCTTCTGATCCCTTCTGTGAAGCTTGCCTAAACCACCCCCAAGAATGCTAAATTTGGGTATTATTTATGGCATAACCAGAATGAGGTAAAATGCAATTACCCCAAAATAAAACCAAGGTTAAGGGAACAAAGTAAGAGGTGAAGAACTAAAGTACTGGACTTAGAACCTCTACCCTGAATATCTAAAGATAGGCAGAGGTCTAGAAAAAGAAAATTTGTAACCTAATCCAATTGTATTTACTTCTGCGTCCCATCTTTCACTCTCAAATATTTTCTGTTGCACCAGGGGGAAACTTTTAGGTCTCTTCTGACTGCCACAAATTTAAATTCATTTCTTAAACATCAGTTATATTAACTATTATCTTCATTCAGTAATTAAGCAATTAGAATTTACTACTGCTAAATGAATGTCCAAAGTTAAGCCACAATTATTTCAAGATGAAGTCAAGAACACATTCCAATTCATATAATACTGTTATTAAACTAATACCTAAAAATATTTCAAAACAAAACACTACAGAGCAGTATCCCTTGTGGATATAGATATAAAAATCCCCCAAAAAACACTAGCAAATGAATCCAGCAACATATAAATAGGACAGTACACCTTTGCTAAGTGTGATTAATCTTAAGAATTAATACCTGAAAGTCAATTAATGTAATACTTAAGTCCCTGACAATCACTAAGTAAGTAAATACTTACTCAGTTGATGCAGAAAAAGCACTTGATTAAATCCAATATACCCTTGCATGATAAAAACATATAAGAAACCAGGAATTGAAGAAAACTTCAACCTGGCAAAAGGCATATCTACAAAAAAAAAACCACAGCTAACATCATAGTTAACCGAGGAAGACTAAATACTTTCAAAGATCAAAAACAAAACAAGGATGTCTGCTCTCACCACTTCAACATTGTACTAGAGATTCTAGCCAGGGCAATTAGCCAAGAAAAAGAACTAAAAAGCATTCAGGTTACAAAGGAAAAAGTAAAACTAGTTTATTTTTACATAACATAATGTTGTATATAAAAAAATCCTCAAGGAACCCAGAAATAAACTATTAGAGCTAAAAAACCAAGTCCATCAATATTAAAAGATATAAGATCACTCTACAGACATCAGTTATATTTCAATACACTAACAATGAACAATCTGAAAATCAAATTAAAAACAATTCCATCTATACTAGCATCAAAAAGGATAAAATACTTAAAATAAATTTAATGAAAGTATAAAATTCATACTCTGAAAACTATAAAAACTGTCAAAAGAACTTAAAGAAGTCCTAAGTAGAAAGATATCCCATGTTCATGGATTGGAAGATCTAACATTGTTAAAATGGCAATTTCCCCCTAAATTAATCTAGAGATTCAATTTAATCCCAGAATATCTAAGATAATCTTGAAAAGGAAGATTGAGGTTGGAAGACTCACACTTACTGATTTCAAAACCTAACTCAAAGCCACAGAAATCAAGACAGTGTGGTACCGGCATAAAGACAGACATATAGATCAATAAAATATAGGTGAGAGTCCAGAAATAAGACCTCACATTTACAGTCAACTGATTTTTTTTCTTTTTCTTTTCTTTTTTTTAAGATTTTATTTATTCATTTGACAGAGAGAGAGCGAGCACAAGCAGGGGGAGCAGCAGGCCAAGAGACAAGCAGGTCCCCCACTAAGCAGGAAGCCTAATGCAGGGCTTGATGCCACTGGGATCACAACCTGAGCTTAAGGCAGATGCTTAACCAACTGAGCCAACCAGGTGCCCTACAGTCAACTGATTTTTGACAAGGGTACCACAATAATTCAAGAGGGGGTAGGGGGATAGTCTTTTCAGTAAACAGTATGAAGACAACTAGATAGTCACATGCAGTAAATGAAGTTGGACCCTTATCTCACCCCTTAGACAAAAATTAACTCAAAATGAATCATAGACCAAAAATCATAAAATTCTTAGAAGAAAACAGAGTAAAATCGTCATTATACTGGGTTAGGCCATAGTTTTTAGATATAGCACCAAAGTACAAGTGACAAGAAAAAACATGTAGCTTAGACTTCATGAGAATTATAAATTTTGTGCATTAAAGTACCCCATCAAGGGACATCTGTGTGGCTCAATCGGTTAAGTGTCCAACTCTTGATTTCAGCTCAGGTCATGATCTCAGGGTTGTGAGATCAAGCTCCTACTAAGCCCAGAGTCTACTTGAGATTCCCTCTCTCTCCCTTTCCCTCTGCCCCTCCACCCACTCATGCTTGCTTGTGCCTGCTCTCTCTCTCTCTCTCTCTAAAAATAAATAAATATTTTTAAAAAGTAAATAAAGGACCTCATCAAAAAAGTGAAAACATAACCTACAGAGTGGGAGAAAATATTTGAAAATCATATGTGACAAAGGACTTCGTTTTCAGAATATATAAAGAACTCTTATAACTCGACAATAAAAAGACAATCTAGTTTAAAAAATGGGCAAGGGGCGCTCAGTGGGTTAAAGCCTCTGCCTTCAGCTCAGGTCATGATCTCAGAGTCCTGGGATCAAGCCCGCATCAGGCTCTCTGCTCAGCAGGGAGCCTGCTTCCCCCCTCTCTCTGCCTGCCTCTCTGCCTACTTGTGATCTCTCTCTCTCTCTCTAATAAATAAATAAAATCTTTAAAATAAAAAATAAAAAAAATTAAAAATGGGCAAAAGTTTTGACAGAAAAATCTTCTACAGAGATATCCAAATAGCTAACAGGCACATGAAAACATCTCATCATCATTAGTCATCAGGAGAATGAATTCAAAGCCACAATGAGACACCACTTCACATCTCCCAGCATGGTTATAATCAAAATGATGGACGGTTAAAAGCGTTGACAAGGATGTGGAGAGATTGAACCCTCATACATTGCAGGTATGAATGTAAAGGGTGTACCTACCTTGGAAAACAGTTTGGTAGTTCCTTAAAAAGTTAAACAGAGTTACCGTATAACTTAGTAATTCTACCCCTAGGTATATACTCAAAAGAACTGAAAAGAAGTGTCCAAACAAAAACTTATACAAGAATGTTTATAGCAGCATTATTCATAATAGCCAAAAGATAGTAACAACCCAGGAGTGCCTGGGTGGCTCAGTGGGTTAAAGCCTCTGCCTTCAGCTCGGGTTATGGTCTCAGGGTCCTGGGATCGAACCCCACATCGGGCTCTCTGCTCAGCAGGGAGCCTGCTTCCCCCTCTCCCTCTGCCTGGCTCTCTGCCTACTTGTGATCTCTTTCTCTCTGTCAAATAAATAAATAAAATCTTAAAAAAAAAAAAAAAAAAAAGTAACAACCCAAAGGTCCACCAATTGATTAACAGATAAGCAAAATGGGGCATAGTCATACAATGAAATATTATTTACCCTTAAAAAGGAATAAAGTACTGATCTATGCTACAACATAGATGAACTTTGAAAACATGCTAAGTGAAAGAAGCCAGTCACAAAAGAGTACATATTGTATGATTTTATTTATATGAGTGTCCAGCATAGGCAAAGTAGATTAGTGATTGTCAGGGACTGAAGGACAAAAGGGAATAGGGGGTGACTGCTAATAGTTATAGAGTTTCTTTTTGGGGTGTTGAAAAATGTTCTAAAATTGGATTTTGGTGACAGATGCACAACCGTGTCAATACATTAAAAGAAAACAGCTGTACATTTTAAATGGGTAACTTTTATAAAGCTGTAAAAAAAAAAATGGATGGAGCCAAAATAATACCTAATTTCTAAACAATTACACTTTCAAAAAAAAAGCTGAACCACTTGCAAAAATCTCAAGAAAGGGTAAGTCATAATTCTTTTATTTCCCCTTAGAGATTACCTCAGAGCACTAATTTGCCTTCATGTAACATTTGCAAACTCATTACCAGCAATATACATAAGCAAAAAATGAGGTTCCCATCAACCTTACCTTACTCTAATTAACTCTATGTGAGAATGAATAGAGGAAAACCCAATATGTCAGCAATACAAACAGTTATCTATAGGTAGATACAAACTAGATCAGTGAGGGAAGAGTTTAAGGAACACAAAATCCTGTTCCTGGAAAGGTTATCTTCAATGAGACAGGATTGGAATGTATTACTATTTTAAAAGCTTAAAGAAAAGCAATGATATTATACTCTGCCCTGAGAATTTTATAACAGATGGTTGACAAGGCTTCTATAAATGGGTAGTTCAAAGAGAAAAAATGTGGCTCTGTCATCCCCAGCACTATTCGGAGTGTAAAGAAGATGCCCTGAACCACAGCTACAGGATCTGAGAGGAAGAGTATGTGCTGAACAGAGAAGTATGCTGATCAGTCAAGCCAGATTTCCAAGCCAGATTAATCATTTGTTTTTCTCCCCCATCAATCAACAATTCTTTTTTGTTTGCATATCCAGTACAAATGTGTTTATAAGTCTATCCCCAGTAATCATCAGACTGATAAAATTAATGCTGAAGTGGCATTCGAGTTTTAACTCTGCTACTTGGTAGCTATGTGACTTTGGGCAAATGGCGGCACCACTCCGTTTCTTCACGTAGAAAACCAGGGAGCTTGACTAGTTTGAATCAAGATTTCTTTTCAACTCTAATGCTCAATGATTCAGAAACCTGAAAACTACAATAACAGTAATGTGGGGTTCAACAATCTATGTGTTTGCTGACACAAAACTTCTTTGAGAGGGAACTGATAAAATTTTAAGTAATTACAACAATGCTTTCTCAAAAATTATTAGAACATGGGCGCCTGGGTGGCTCAGTAGGTTAAAGGCTCTGCCTTTGGCTCAGGTCGTGATCTCAAGGTCCTGGGATCGAGCCCCGCATCGGGCTCTCTGCTCAGCAGGGAGCCTGCTTCCCCTCTCTCTCTGCCTGCCTCTCTGCCTACTTGTGATCTCTCTCTGTCAAATAAATAAATAAAATCTTTTTAAATAAATAAATTATAATCAGAAACTGACATACATGATCCATAGGTTAACAGAGATACAAAACACACTTAACCAACGTTCTGTAAAGTGAGAGAAAAATAAAAATATTTATATGAATACCTTCACCTTCCTGCCTCCTCGCCTTTCTGCCCACCCCTTTCTATCCTAAATACATTAATAAATAATGTGCTTATAAAAAAATTATATGGTTACCTAATTTTAGAAAAAAAATACAGACTTCAGTTAGATATAATTAAAATTGCTTATAAAGCAAGTGAGTAATACAAAACATAGAGGTGGACTTTATAATACTGTACTGAGCGCGAGAGATTAAAAAAGTCAGAAAAAAAAAAGTCAGGAACTCAACCCAAATTTTTTTAAATGTTTAAATTTTAAATTGCTAACTAGCGTGGGGATGGAGTTTGGGAGAGAAGGGGTAGGTGGAAGAAGGGGAAAGCTTTGCTCAAAATAGAACAACAAAAATGAGGAAAAGCAATAAAAGACCGTAAATTGTAGCTGATCAGGAACACTAAGGGTGCAGCTGGTTGAGTGCCCATTCTTGGTTTCCACTGGGGTGGTGATCTCAGGGTCATGAGATCAAGTTACAATTCAGGCTCCATGCTGATGCAGAGTCGGCTTAGGATGGTCTCTCCCTCTCCCTCTGCCAACCCCCCATGCTATAAATCTTTAAAAACAAAAAACAAAAAGAAACAAGAAAACCTTGCAAGAAAATGCAAAGCCACAAATAGGTGGTTTAAATATATATTAAAAAAAATATGCCAAGGGACGCCTGGGTGGCTCAGTTGGTTAAGCAGCTGCCTTCAGCTCGGGTCATGATCCCAGGGTCCTGGGATCGAGTCCCACGTCGGGCTCCTTGCTCAGCAGGAAGCCTGCTTCTGCCTCTGCCTGCCACTCTGCCTGCTTGTGCTCTCTCTCTCTCTCTGACAAATATATAAATAAAATCTTTAAAAAAAATATGCCAAATAAATACTGGATGGGTCACTTGATAAATAGGGTATAAACAGTGATAAAAGCAAGATAGCTGATAGCTGATAACTTTAATTTGCTTCAATATTTACAAAGGAAGACATGAGGAAGAAAACCTATTTCTAAATTAAAGCATATAAATCACTGATGGTCAATCAAATTCATCATTAAAAAAACCAGATGCTTCCAAACTAATATATTGAATGTTAGGTAGTCATGGAATCCCAAAGAATTCTCTGCATTTTAAAACAAGGAAAGTATAAAATTATAAAACTTCAGGGCAGAACTTAACTCACTGTCATGAGAGGAGTGACCTCCTATTAAGCCCCAGAAGGATGGAATCCAGATCTGCTTCCCTCATCAACATTTATCCAGCCCTATGCTCAACGGCTGGCATATGTAGGCACTCAGTAAATATTTGTTGAACAAAAATGAACAGAAACATGCCATCAATATAACTCCCATGTACTCAAGAGAAGGGCTCTGGCTGCAACCTTTCGATCAGCCAAACTGGCAAATCTCTAATAGAAGATGGGATCAGAAGACATATCAGCATGAATAACCTTCTGAGGAAAACGCATCACGGCTTCTAAAAGAGGAAATCACACCATACCAGTCTACCCAAATTCTCTAAGAAGAAAGTAAGTATGTGAATATGGTTTATGTGGGCTTTTATAAAAGTCTTGACAAGATTCTAAGTAAAAGTTTATTTAAAAAAAACAAACCCCAAGTGACCACAAAATTGAGAATATTTACCAAATATGGGTTATAAATTAGACAGAAAATTATGATGGGTGCCGAGGCACTTCCCCAAATGAAAAAGTATGAGCACAAGACTGATATTAGGTAACATTTTAGAAATGCTACATTTAACATTTGAATAAATTATATTAAAAGACATATAGAAAATTCCCCATTTTAAAAAAAAAAAAAAGAAAGAAAATTCCCCATTTTGCAGATGGAAGGATAAACTTCCTGATAGTGAAATAATACAGAGCTGGAAAAATTACGGAACTGAGAGGTGGAAAGGATTCTTAAGTGTACCAAATGAGAAACATCTGCAAAAAGTAGATTCATTTTCAGCTTAGAGAATACTTTGGCACGCATGAAGGTTGTCTAAATACCTAAAAGATCTGTCCAGAAGAGAAACTAGAGTTGCTCTAGGCAGTTCCTGTGTAGACAAAATTAGGCCCAAAGTGGAAACTGCAGAGGGGCAGATTTCAACCCAACATAAGGTCAAGCTTTCTAACCATCAAACCTAACTAAGAAGGTGCTTCTTACCCTGAATTAGTTCTAAGAGCCGGGTAAGCTAGAGAAAGCCAAGATACCATAGACAGGAAAATGGCAGGTGTCACAGCATGGACAAATGAAAGTAGAGCATCTACAGGAAAAAACCCAAGTAGTACCTAAAGAATTTATGGCTTCCAGTAAAAAAAAAAAAAAAAATGAATTTTTGAGTAATTATAGAATGTTCCTCTAAAGAGACTGTGATGTTCTGTGCAAAGGCGGGGGATGGAGGGTGGTTGGAAATTCTATTGACAACGAGGAAAAGACTATAAATAGAACATATTTTCCTATCCTAACAAATCACGATTTAGCTAATTCTGAAATGTAGTTCTGACTGGTTACCATAAATCCGGAAAGGCAAAGCAATGTCGACTAGGATCCAAAGAAATGTAAATGGAATGACTAAGAGGCTGAAGGAGGTTTCACAGGAGATTACATTTTAAAATCATCATCTTCAACTGAGAAATGTGAAAGCTAACAAGCACTATGATCAGATCAGAAAATATATCAATGTGACAAAAATACTAATTTATTCACCCCATCTTGGTACAATATATCAAGCTTTTCAACTTGAAAAGGTAGTCTTTTTTCTTCCACAACAGAAAAAAAGAAATGTGTGGCACCCCAATGTTCATAGCAGCAATATCCACAATAGCCAAATGATGGAAGGAGCTGAGCTGTCCTTCAACAGATGAATGAATAAAGATGTGGTTCAGATGTACAATGGAATATTACTCAGCCATCAGAAAGGATGAATACCCACCATTTGCATCGACATGGATGGAACTAGAGGGGATAATCCTAAGTGAAATAAGTCAAGCAGAGAAAGACAATTATCAAATGGTTTCACTCATGTGGAACATAAGGAATAGTGCTGAGGACCACAGGGGAAGGGAGGGGAAAACTGAAAGGGAAGAAATCAGGGAGGGAGACAAACCACAAGAGACTCTGGACTCTGGGAAACAAATTAAGGGTTACGAAAGGGAGGAGGGTGGATGCCTGGGTGGCTCGGTCGGTTAAGAGTCTGCCTTTGGCTCAGGTCACGATCCCAGGGTCCTGAGATCAAGTCCCGCATTGGGCTCCCTGCTCAGCGGAGCATCTGCTTCTCCCTCTACCCTTCCCCTCTACTCATGATCTCTCTCTTTCCCTCTCTCTCAAATAAATAAATTAAAAATCTTAAAAAAAAAAAAAAGAGGGGGTGATGGGTATTAAGGAGGGCGTGTGGTAATGAGCACTGGGTGTTATACACAACTAATGAATCATTGAAAACTACATCCAAAACTAATGATGTACTAAATGCTGGCTAAAGGAACATAAAAAAAAAATTATTAAGTATAAAAAAAAGAAATGTGTGCAATGTGTTATCATCAAGAGGTATTTAGGATGAAGAATACTCAAGGAGTGCATAAATTTATGTATATTAAGTCCATTCTGGGGTCCTACAGGATATCTTAGGTGGGGCCCTAAATTTCTGGGATTAACAGCTTATAAGGTAACAAAGCCTCACCTCCTACTTGTGATCTCTCTCTGTCAAATAAATAAATAAAATCTTAAAAAAAAAAAAAAGGGACGCCTGGGTGACTCAGTTGGTTAAGCAGCTGCCTTCGGCTCAGGTCATGATCCCAGTGTCCTGGGATCAAGTCCCACATCGGGCTCCTTGCTCGGTGGGGAGCCTGCTCCTCTCTCTGCCTCTGCCTGCCTCTCTGCCTGCTTGTGTTCTCTCTTTGTTAAAATAAATAAACAAAATCTTAAAAAAAAAAACACTTTATTAAAAAACAACAACAACAACAAAGCCTCACCTCAAAACACCTCTTGGTAACAAAACAATTGGCTGATGACCCGTGTCTAATAGGCTCGGTAAGGTTTATTGCTATAGTTTCTTTCATTCTTTTATTTATGTATGTGTTTTTATATTTTTTCTTTATCTTTTATACATTTAGAATCCTTATATAGCTCTATATCCTGAATTTTTCATTTATCAAATAGTCAACATTCTAAGATATTAAAAGTTCCTCAAAAATACTATTTTATGGCTATATAATCATCCATCCTTAAATATGCCATAATGTACCTATTTTTTTTAAGATCTTATTTTTATATAATCTCTATACCCAACATGAGGTTCAAACTTAAAACCCCAAGATCAAGAATCTAATACTCTACTGACTGAGCCAGCCAGGCACCCCATAACGTATTCATTAATCTCACTGCTCATTTAAGTTTATTCTATATATCTCTATTTTTCTCCCCTAAACGTATATTTCTAGAGGAGGAAAAAGCTAAGTTAAAGGACATCTTTAGGCTTTTTGATATAAATTGCCAGAATACCTTCCAGAAAAATTGGGCCCAATGTACACTTCAACTCGTAATTATGGAGACTGCCCCCTTACTACCTTTGACAGCACAGTTCAACTGCCAATTTGATAGGTTAAGATAAAAATACTAACTGGGGCACCTGGCTAGATCAGTCGATAGTACTTACGACTCTTGGTCTTGGGGTCATGAGTTCAAACCCTACATTAGGGGTAGAGTTTACTCAAAAAATTAAAAAAAATTTTTAAAGAGTATATCATTTTAATCTGCATTCCTGATTACTTATCAAAATAAAATGTTTCCCATATGCCTCTTGGCAATTATATTTCTTCCTTATAAACTTTGATTAGTTCTCTGTCAGTAAGGCTTTTCTTTACTTTTCTTTTTTTTAAATTTTTTTTAATTCAAATTCAATTGGCCAAACATAATAAGTACATCATTAGTTTTAGATGTAGTGTCATTCGAAAACCAGTTGAGATGTAGTCATATATCAGTGGCTTCAGCTCCCCCTGCTGGCCAAAAGTTACTATATGATTAAGACCTAGATAAAAATAAACCACAGGCTACAATTACAGTTGACCCTTGAACAAGGGTTTGAAGTGCACTAAGCCACTTACACACAGATTTTCTTCAATAAGTATAATGGAAAAACTTTTGAAGATTTTAAACCATTGAAAAAACTGGCAGATGAACCATAAACTCTAGAAATATCAAAAAAATTAAGAAAATGTTAGGTAAATCATGAATGCATAAAATGTATGTAGATACTAGTTTATCACTACCATAAAATATATACAAATTATAAATAACTAAAATTTATTAAAACTTAATATACACAAACACAGACTACATTATCTTTTCACTTCTGATGTCTAGTGTTAGTAATACATATAACATCTACAGCAATTTGTGTCATAAAAGACAATACTGATGTATTTGATAGACACATGATTCATTTTATAAAGAGACAGGGTAAACTGACAGCATCTAGAAATATAGTACAGTCTTGTAAATGTATTTTATTTTCCTTATGATTTTCTTAACATTTTCTTTTCTCTAGCTTTTAAGTACACATTTTGAAATACATGTAACATAGAAAATACATGTTAATCAACTGTTCATGTTATCAGTAAGGCTTCTGGCTAACAGTAGGCTATCAGTACTTAAGTTGTGGAGGAATCAAAAGTTATACTTTTGATTGGATTTTCGACTGCACAGGATTGACACTCCTAATCCCTGCATTGCTCAAGAGTCAACTGTCTAAGCTTGTCCATATTCTGGATTGTTGCTAAAAACACAATTTATATACAATGGTAAAAGGTAAAACAGTATGTTGTCTAAATGCAACAGAACAGTAATGAGAAAGGAAGGGACATCTGATCACTAGTAAAGCATTCCAAAATTATAATCAGTTAACTGCCAAATATACTACCTGGTTAGAACATCATAAGCTAAATCTATTCATTTCCTTATACTTTATTCTAATAATGTGAAAACATTCTAATTACCAGATGACACTGGGTTGTCAGCAAATTGGCCTCTTTTTCAAAAGCAAAACTAAGAAGACGAGAACACCTATGCCCTTCATCATTCATTGGAAATTTGTAACAAAAATTCCTTGTAATCTTTACTCCAAGCTACACAGCTGCTCACACTGCAAAGGTTAAGTCCTACGATTCCAAAGGGGAAGGCCAGGCCTGGTGAATAGATGTAACTAACTCGACTTTTCCACTCATACCCTCCTAAAGGCGTACTTCACAGATTAAACAATGTAGTCCTTAGACCACTCGTTCAACACACAGTCACTCAATGCCATCACATGGCAAGCGATGATAAAAGACAAGACACGACCTCTACTCTCAAAGGACTTGGAGACCAGCTGTGGGAGCAGCAAACCTGCAATCCCCATACAGCCGAAGTGCCAGGCGCGTGCACACACACGCAAAGCAATGCGTATGAGGCAAGCTCAGTGTCAGCCACTACTGCTGGTACTCTTCTTCTCACCCGTTATTATAAAGATCTAGGGGCGGATGCCATTTTAAACAGAAGCAAGTGCTCATGTGAAGGCCCAGGGGCAAAGAAGCAAGAAGCAATCGGGTGTGCAGCAGAAACCGCAAGCAGGTCAGCACCGTCGAGGGCAGGGTGCTCAGGAAGGAGAAAGATGACCTGGCAGGGGCCCATTACCAAGGCCTGGATGCTTGCCAAGAGCATTTGAATTCTACCTTGAAAGCCAGGTAGGCCAGGGGGAGAAGGCATATGATCAGATGATGAGATCGACATTTTACAAGGATCACTATGGCAGCAACTTGAAAGAAAGCAGACAAGTAGAAAATCAGAAGGCGACGGACCTCGTGTGGGCAAAGGGTGGCAAAGGTCTGAACTTGGGAGAGAGAAGTAGAGGTGACTAAGGAAACATTACAAGTTAGGATCTCAAGAACATGGTAACCATTGGGCCAGAAGAAGGAATCCTGACTTGAGTGACTGGGTGGGTGAATGCACCACTCGCAGGGACATGAAGATGGGAAGAGGCTGGACTTGGGGGCGTAGCGTGATTAGGTCACTTTGAAATGAACATGGGACAACCAATTGTAGATGTCCAGGAGGCAGCTGTGTGGCTGGGATCAGAGATGCTAAGACCACGTGGAGCCGGAAAAAACAGAGATACAAATTATCAGTATATGGATGGAGAGTGAGACACAAACTTCTCTAAGATGCCCCCCAGGAAATGCAGAGGTTAAGAGAAGAGAGGGCCAAGGTAAGGCAAACAGTGATGTGAAAGAGGAAAAAAAATCTACAAAACAAACACAAAGAGAAGCCAGACAGGACAGTGATGACAGAAAGAGTCTGCACTCCCATCGTTTGTACTTGACTGTGCCAAAAACCTTTCCATGCACTTTTCACACATTGACTCATTTCCTCCTCACAAGAGTCCTTTGAGGGAGATGCTATTATTTTTATTATTTTCCCCATTTTTAAAGGCAGTAACTGAGGCACAGAGATGTTAAATTATTTTCCCAAGGTCACACAGTAAGTGGCAGGGCTGAAACGTCAATCTAGGATTCTGGATCTGGAGTGTATGTTCTATTATCACCCTTCCACGTTGCTTCTCAGAAATGATGATAAGAGGCCAGGGGGGACCATTGCCACCACAGCCAGGGGGAATGGTCCACAGTGCTAAACACTATGAGGAGGGCTCCGAAGATGTGGGCAAAAAGGGATGCTCTAAATGTGGCAACAGAGATGAATCTGTAAGGGTACACATAGGTAGAAGCTATGAGAGGACCAACAGTTGGTCGTAATGTAGGGATTCTGTATTCTTAAAACATGAAAGAGACTTGAGAGTATTTATAAGCTGAAGAACAAGAGCCAACAGGGAATAGGAGGTTGAAAATTGGTTGGGAAAAGAGACAACTGACAGCCAGAGGTCCCTACAAGGAGGAAGAAAATAGCTCAAGAGGCCAGGGGTGGGGCCTAACATGGGAAGAGGCAAGACAGACACAGGGATGCACCAAGAGGTCCACTTTCCTGTCAGGATTTTCGTGCTCCCTGACCCAAGAGGCAAAGTCCCTGGGGGAAAGGCGATTTCCTTCATAAGCAAGGCAGCTGTTTAACTTCTGAAGAAACCCCCACAGTAAGATGCTTTTAGAATTATAATGCTAATTAAATTTTTATTTGATTCCTCTACCCCTGTTTTCACTCTTATCTGGCTGTCTCACTTACCAAATTATGAGCCAGGTTGCAAACATTTTACAAGATGATTTTTAAAGAAGAAAAAAAATCTAGCAAAAACTTAAATCACTAGACTGTTCAGAATAAAAAGATAATTTTTAGAAAATATTTTTCTCGGGCACCTGGGTGGCACAGACGGTTAAGCGGCTGCCTTCGGCTCGGGTCATGATCCCAGTGTCCTGGGATCGAGCCCCACATTGGGCTCCCTGCTTGGCAGAGAGCATGCTTCTCCCTCTCCCTCTGCCTGCCACTCTGCTTTGTGCTCTCTACCTCTCTGTCAAATAAATAAACAAATGAATAAATAAAATTTTAGAAAAAAAATTTTTTTTCTCAACTTCTTCAAGTACCTGCATATATTTTCTGAGCTTCCAGAATTACTATTCTGGAATATTACTATTGGCTATTCCCTTTATCCTCTGGAGCAAACCAGCCAACAAAGCCCAGTGCTGCTCTCACACCCTCTACCTGACTTCTCTCCCCGACACCAGCCCCTGCCTCTGGTGCTCTGCCTCGGCCTGGGCAGCACTCTCTGACCTAGCTGAATGGCCCTTCCTCCCATAGTCCAAACAATTACCCAACACCGGGAACTCCTTCACCCCAGGGTAGGGGGCTAGGAGAAGGAATTTAGGAACTGACCTCTGATGACAACTCACAAAGCAATTTCACAACACATATTTATCTAAAACAGTCCCAGACCACGGTAAAAATCTGATGAAAGCAATGGACCCTTCCTCTCTGTAAAATGCACACAAGCAAAACCAAGTCATTTTATATCAGACTGCCAGAAAACTGTCACTCTTCACGTTATTTTATCCATAGAAAAGTCCCTCCAGTCATCACTAAAGATCTATTTACTTTTCCGTGGCAAATAATTCATATAAGCTTAGTTTGCTGGTATCCTAGCCTACTGCAGAAAGAAAGCATTAAGATAGAGGGGAGAGCTGCTGGAGGCTGGAACAAGGACAGTAACTTCATGACACTTAGGTAGGAGATCATGAAAGTAGACAATAACAGACAAAAGAATATAAAGAATAACCCAAGAGTGGGGCGCCTCACTGGCTCAGTCAGACGAGTATGTGGCTCGTGATCTCAGGGTCCTAGGTCTAAACCCCACACGGGTGTAGAGATGACTTTAAATAAATAAAACTAAAGAAAAAGAAATACCCAAGAATTTAGAATACATACATACTAGTCCATTTATAGGGTATGTTTTATGGTCTCCAAAGGCACATTATAGTTCAGCCCAGTACGGTAATTGCTGGGCACAGTGAGGATCTTTAATAATTTTGGATTATTACTGAAAGATAAAAAACCCTGACTTTCACCTAAATACTAACTGTTTAAGTCTTAACACTAGAAGTTTCAGGACAAGGAAACTATCAAACAAAGGTACATACAGGGCAGTGGTGAAAGGTAAGGTGTAAAAACAAAACAGAAAGGTCAACAGCAGCTGGATCATCTGGAGTCTATACACTACGTTAAAAAGTTCGAACTTTACCCTAATGGCAAACAGGAAGGGAATGGAAGCAGAGGGCTGACCAAAGTAGTCAGGCTACCGGAGGAACTTCCTCAAGGTCTTGCTACTTCTGGGGGTGACCCATACTGTCTACCCCGAAAATGACAATTTGAAGCCAAATGTTAGAGGATAACCATGCCAGCTCCTTCAAATACGGCATCTGATTGCATATAAAACACACAGGGAAGGAAGGTGTTAATTCCTCACTGGGTAGCCTTAGCTCCCAAACCCCTAGAGACAGACACCTGTGCCTAATTCTTACAGATTAAAGAAATCCCAAGGTTCTCCCAATTTCCAAAAGGACAAGACAGAGAACAAATAAGACTGTAATTTTGACCTTAATTTTTCAAGTTTAAATTTTACTGATGACCATAAAAAAAAAAAAGAATAATCTAACCTTGTAAAGTTTTGATTTTATGTAAATCTAAAATTTCAATGGCAACAAAAATCTATACATAATAAAGATAAATCCATTAGGAGCCTAAAGAAACAATCTACTTCTTTAAATCATGTTATTAATTTGCACCGAAATTTTCATTTCCTATGTACCGGTGTTGAGGGTCCCCATGTTGAGCGACAAGGCTACTGGATGTTGTTATGGATTGAAATGTATCCTCAAAAAGATATTTTGGACTCCTAATGCTCAGTACAGCAAAATTGGAGAGAGTCTTTACAGAAGTAATCAAGTTAAAATGAGGTCACTGGGGTGGGTCCTAATCCAGTATGGCTGTTGTCCTTTTTAAAAAGGAGAAATTTTAAACATAAAGACATGCACAAAGAGAGAACTCTATATTAAAAACTGAAGTCATGTGGCCATGGGCCATGGAACTACCAGAAGCTGGAAGAGAGTCCTGAGCAGATCCTGACCCGGCGCCTTCAGAGGGAGCACGTCCCTGCCCTCAGACTTCTAGCCTCCAGAACTGTGACACAACCCATTTCCACTCACTCTGTGGCACTTTGTTATGGGAGCCCTGGCAGACAGATGTCACGGAGAGAATTAGCAGCCCGTGTTTACTGAGCACATATGAAGTGTCAGTCGAAGCATTTTGCAGCAACAAACTCATTTAGTTCTTCCAAAGTCCACCCGGGGATCTAGATACTAGAATCATGACCTTTTTACATATGAGGACACCAAGGTTCTAAGAGGTTAAGGAATCTGCCCATCAGCCAGAGCCCTCACTCTTACCACCAGGCTATAAGGAACTATTATTAATGGCAATTGTTGTAATAACTGTAGTAGTTTACTAAGCCAGACACCATGTCCCTTACAGCTATGATTTACGCAACAATCCTGTGAAGTGAATGTTAATATTCTTTCCAATACAAAGGAGGACTCTGAATCTCAGAGAGATTAAGAAATTGCCCAAGATCACACAATCAAGAACATGATAGTGTATCTAACTGCCAACATGAGAGAGTAAACAATGAAAATCTTTTTACTAAAACTTAAAGAGCAAGTAAAAATTTTAAATGTCTGACCTTCCAATTCAAGCCTAGAAATATACATCTATAAGTTCAAAATGCTTTACGATCTCAGGAGAATGTGTGTCCTAGGTGACAGTACCCTTTGTGTATGTGCCCCTTCAGCCACTGTTCAAGGGCTCTCTGCTCTCTCCATGGCAGCCCTGGCTATTTCTCTGACTTCCAGACACTGGAGGGGAAGAGACGTTAAGGACCGAAATACTGTTTTTTAAGGGTTTTTTAAATTTTGTATTAAATTTTTAAATTCTGATACAAATATCACACAGTAAAAAAAAAATATAATACAGTGAGAAGTCTCCTTCCCACCCTGTCCTCGATCCACCTAGTTCCTAGACCTAACAGGTGACCAATGTCACCATTTTGTTTATTCTTCTAAAGTTTTTTTTTAATGCATATACACCGAGCCAATACAAATTTTCTTTTCTCCTTTCTGCCACCCCCCCAAAACCACGCACACTAAAGGGTGTAACATACCACACACATTATTCTACATCTTGCTTTTATTTTATCACTTAACTACGTATCTTGGAGACCTTGCCATATCGTATTGAATTATATTTTAATTCTGTCCTTTTGTCAAGAATACTTTTTTACTTGCCTTCCATCATAGTTCAGTCTAGCACATGAGGCAACCAGCAATCCATAAAGCTACCTGAGAGAAGCGACGGTGGCGCCATAGCATCGGCCAGAGCCCATATATCCATTCTCTCTGCCACCTCAGCTTCTCTTTACTCTTGTCTCCAGCTTGCCCATTTCTCCTCCTCCTCCCTGTTCCTCTTCCATCTTACCCATGCCCCAACCCTGACAACTGGATCTAAGAACATCAAACGTTATCCAAAATGCTTAGTCATGGCTAGCGATGACAAAGCTGTAGATCCCTGACATACAGAAGACGGGTAAGTAATCTCCATGGGAATTCATAATTAACAAGAGTGCCTTAAATTGAGGAGTATTTGTTTGGAGTTCTTTTGCCTTTGTTACTTAACCTTCCTTTGGTACTTTGGTTTTTGAAAAGGGTGCTTAATGTCGCTATTTTCTATATGCATTGGAAACAAGCACATACTCTGGTCTAACATGTAAGTAATGCCTGATAGAACTAAGAGTTCATTCTGAAATAAGAGAATCAGAAACAAAGAGTAAGATCTATAAAAAATGAACACTTTGGCTCCAAAGTATTCATTAAAATACATTTAAGACACATCTTAAGGATATTCACAATGAAAAAGAGAATAAAGTTCTCTCTCCCTTTTATTTTCCATCCTTTAAAGTCAATACTATCCTCTTCCTCCCAAAAGGTGCCCTTTTCCTCCCAAAAGGTCTCCAACACAACAAGTTTCAAGGTATTTTTTTTAAGGTAATAAAAAGTATAGGAAAATGTCAGCAAATAAAAAATTTGTTTAGACTCAGAAGAGGTCTCCTACTGATCAAAGGATTGTTAGGGAACATAAAATTAAGGCAGCCACAACTAAATTCTTAAGTAGGTAACTCACATCGTACGGAACACTGATTTCCATTCTGTTTTCCTGCCAAGCCAGAAAAGCCTTTCATACAACTTCAGGGGTTACTGTGGAACTATATCATAACATCCCAGATTCAGAGATTTAGACTCAAAATCTTAAACATCATATACATGTTAAATAGCAGGACTCTATGTACCTAATACATTAGTTACAACTAAGGTGACTAAAAAATAATATCTGATATATTGGTCTCAATGTCCTCAGGTTTCTAGAGCACTAGTACCCATCCGTATCTCCTTGTTTACTTCTTAAAGAGAACAGAGGCCACCAGATCCTGGCACTAAACACTTGGTACCAAAGAGAAATATTCTTAAACAAGGTCCTTCAATTCTTATGAGTTCGGGACTTCTGGCTGGATTCCCCACGCAACCCCTCCAACTCTACTAGGAGAATGGCTGAAAACTGTGTCACTTTGGATTCCTTTATACGAATATAAGCACTCCTTATCCAACAACAGCAGCTGGAACATAAATGAAGATGAGAATTCAGTCTACATTTACCACAGTCTGAAGATTTCCCACAGTCCTAGATTTAAGTTACCCAGACTGCATTTATTCTCTGATTTATTGATTGCATAAACTTGGAATTCCACAGGACAGACTACCACACAACAGTCTTAACTACACTAGTATCTAGCTCTGAAGGAAGGCAACCTGTGCCCTCCCGGTAAAGCTTTACCCTCTGTTTAGGCCTAATGGAAAGTCCTTTGGCTACCTCTGTATAAGAAATTGGAAGGAAACAAGGGACTGGAGAACCATCATATCAATGACGGCTTTTAAATCTCAAGATCAGATGTCCACACTGACCAAAAAGTTTATCCTGTGAGATGAAACTTGGCACAAAATGCTACCTGTTGAGAAAAACAGTGTAAATTCGAGTGCAAAGGACTAGGGGGCAGCAGGAGGACTCTCCTACAGAGTTACACACAGAAACCAACAGGTCTTAGAATGTTCTGATCTACTATATGAAGTCTCAAGTAAACAAATAGTTAATGACACATCTTTTGTAACACATGAATCAGCTACAGATTTGAAAGAATGGGGCACACCCTAGTACCTATGACTCTAAAGTACCTGCTTGAAAGTGGACCTGGACGTCTGATTACCAATCCATCCTACTGAGACTGGAACAGAATTTTACAACTATGTAGGCTGTCATCACTTAAAGTTAAAAAGTAAACGCATCATTATAATGGAAGTTAATTGAAGAACTTCACTAATACTTTAACATCAATAATCAAGAACAGGAGCAATACAAAGTAAGGAGTAACAATCAGTCCTGGAAGCAAACAGAATAGTACTTTTGGAGGGGAAAGGAATGTCAGGTAAGAGAGTTGAAGAACTGCAAATTCAAGGATTCGAATATTCTCAATTCTAAAGAAAAAAAAATAAAATGAGAACTTGAATTTTAAAAATAACACATCCTACCTTGAGAGGCATCCAAGTAGCATTCATAGTGTCAGAAGAGTTGAGACAGTACTCAGAAATGAGCAAGAAGGGAATCTTAGTAATCCCTCAGTCACCAAGTATGAGCAGGTAGGAAAATTTTTTGTTTCAAGAAGGTATCTGAAAGAGAGGACTTTCCATTAGACTAAAAACTAATCAAGGATAACCAAATAGTTTGAGCTATTGGGACAGAAATTTGAAGTACTATTTGCATTACCACCCTAAAAAGAGGTACAGATCACAGTCCCCTTAGTAAAGGGCAAATGTGTCTACATATAGCTCCATATATATGTAGAAATATATTTTACATAAAATGTGGACTAAATGTCTAACACATGTTTTAGAGAATATAAAATTGCTTATCAAGTAATCAGAAAACCAAAATCCCAAATAAAAAAAAAATGACTATTCAGGGTACTTCAAAAACACTATTGAAAAGTGATCTGTTAATTGATCATCTAAAAAGACCCTTGCCACATTTAATTTTATTTCATAAATTAAAAACTCTCTGATCATCCTGATTGTCCTAAATTTTATTAAATTTAAGTTTCAGAGCCCATTCTACATGAAAAAGAAAACCTATTCTTGTTCGACACGCTACAAGCAAATAAAAGACCCTTCTTTCCTACAGATATTTAAAAGCAGACCAAACAACTTAATTTTGAGTTTGGGAGGGAGGTATGTTTGCGTGGAGGAAGGAGGGTCGATTAAATGACCTCTTGTAGGATCCTTGTTCAAGTCCTAGGCCTGAATGAAAATTCCAGCTTAACCAGTTACCGCTTCGCTTAAAATGGAGGCTTGCCCGAGTAGAGAAAAAAATAACAGCACACCCCCCCGCCCCGTAAAATAAATTTTTGAAAAATCAAAGACGACAATACCCTCATTTTTAAGAAAAATTAAAAATAAAAAACCTCTGGAGTGGATTTGTTCTTTCTATGCGCTTGTCACTTCTGCTTCGAAGACTTGGCATCACTTTCCTTACCGCTCATCGGCTTTTTAGGGGGTTGGGGGGTTAAAGTGGGGAGGAGTTTGACTCTTGACCTAAGTCTCAGGAGGTTTAATAGCCCCTCCATGATCCCCACCGCAAAAGCCAAGGAGAGAAGAGAAAGGGGAGAGCCCGAGTTCCCACCCCTCCCCCCGCCTTGGACCCTAGTCCCAAACCTACCCCCTGCTCCTTCCTGCTGTGGGGCGACTCCTTCTGCCCCATCCCCATTGTTAGGACGGGGGCGAGTGGGGGAGTGGGCTCAGGGTAGGGGCGCCTGCGGCCGCTGCTCCGGCTTGCTTCAGGAGGGGCGGCCCGCGGGATGCAGCTTCCCTTCCTCCCCGCGTCGGTCCGTCCCACCTCGGCTCGGCCTGGCGCCCTGGGCTCTGCTCGGCGCCCCCGGCCCCGGGCCCGACGCGGGCCCGCCCCCGGACAGTAAGGCCCCCCGGGCCCTCGGCCCGCAGCCCTCGGCCCAGGCCTTCGGGTGGGCGCGGGGCGGGGGTCCCGGTGCCCCACACACGCGTCCCCGCTCCCCCAACCCAGCCGCTTCCAGGGCCCTCGGCGGCGCCCGCTCCCCGGGCCCTTCGGCCCCCCGCCTCCCGGCCGGGCCACCCCCTCAGGCTCCCGAAGTCTGGGCCGCCTCCCCTTCCCCACCATCATCCCTACCGACTCGCGCCCCCACCCCCCCGGGTACCAGTGCCAACGGCGGCTCCCCCGGCCCCGGACCTACCTGCACGGCTCAACCAAGCCTAGAAGTGGGGGCGGGGAAATCTTCCGCCCTCCTCTGTCTCCCATTGGTCCTTCCGGGGCACATCGTGAGTACCATTGGTTGATAGAGGATGTCCGTCAGAGCGCTGGGGCGGGACAGAAGGGGGGCCGAGGGATGCTGGTGCCTCGGCGTCTCAGTCTCTCTGTATCTCGCTGTCTCTGTCTCTGTCTCGGCTCTTGGAAATGAGAGACATTTGGACAAGAGGACGGAAAGGGGGCCGAGGCGGGAAGAATAGAAAGAAGAACCCCATCAGAGCTTCCCACCAGTCTACCACTCAAAGCCCCCTACCTAAGTGCCCTGTAGATCCTCTTCTCCATCACCCCCCACCCCGGCCCCTCACCCCTGTAGGTTCCTCATCCAGGAAGCGACGTGATGAAAACTCTAGGCCGGAAGGCCACAGGGGGAGATTTTTTGTATGTACATAAAATATACACATACCAATACTTATATATAAAGTCAAACACATATATGGTCATGAGGGCGTGGAGAGGAAAGGGCACTCATCTTACAGACAGGGAAGGACTTGAGATAAAGCCAAAAATAAGAAAGAATCAAAAATCACTCTAAGAGCTAGTAACAGTGGTTTCCTCCTGGGAGGGGAACTGAGCGCCTAGGAGACCAGAGGGAGGAAGACTTGCGTTCCCCTGCACATCCTTTTGTATCTTTTGAATTTTGTACCCTTCTCAAAGATTCCAGTTTTTTTAATTAATTGATTTATACTTTTTAATAATTCCAAGGCCACAAAAACAGGGGGACAGACAAGAAGGTCATCCAGGCAAAGTGGGACAAAATGCAGATGTGGGGAGAAATCTTAGTTTTTAATTTGTTCCTTCCCGATGTCAGGGATAAAAGCCAGTGGATGTGTCCCAGAGGCAGCCGAGGTTATGGAATTGGGGAAAGGGTGAGCAATCTGGACTAGGGGAGATTTCCACTTCTCTACCTAATACAGTGGCCTATGACATGCTAAAAGATATACTCCCCATACAAATGTAAAAACGCAACCACAATCACAGTCAATGAAAAGAAACAGAAACATGGTGAGTGATATAAGAAAAACAATACATGTTGAAGAGGCATGAAAAGTAAGGGAGGGAGGATACCTGGAAAAAATAGACTAATAAAACCACGAGAGCCTCACAGGCCTTGAAGTTCCCCTCAGGAACCCTCTTTACGCTCATTTAAGAAAAAAGCAAGCCAAGAAAATACTGGTAAGGCAGAGTTCGTAACGTTTTCAAATCATGGACCGTTTTGGCATTCCAGTGAAACATATGGACCCCTTCTCAGAATATTTTAAATGCATACGAAGCATAACTACAAAAAGGAAACCAATTATATTAAAACACAATTTTCAAAATATTTTATAAGTGTGGTATAGTAATATATGTGCTTTATATTAATGTATTAAATAATAAGATCTAATGGCAGGCCTAATCACCATAATTTTGAGGCAGTAGATGAGCGTAAATAATATTTCAAGATACTTGCAACAACTGTCATATAACAAGAAAATACCTGTGATTTCTATTATTGACAAGATCACAGTTAATACTAATACTGCTTGGTTTATTTCTTCACTTGGAATTGACAATAATGCTAATTTTCATTAGACCTTAGCACAAATAAAGGCGTATTACTTTTCCTGATCTAAGTTCATTAATTTCCTAATCTGTGGATCACAGTTTAAAAAACTATACCGTAGGGCACCTGGGTGGCCTAGTCGGTGAAGCATCTGCCTTCGGCTGAGGTCATGAACTCAGGATCAGGGGATCCAGCCGCATCAGTCTCCATGCTTAGCAAAGCATCTACTTGAGATCCTTCCCCCCACCCCACCTCCCACCCCTAACCCCGCTCATGCACACACTCTCTCTCTCTCTCTAAAATAAATCAACAAAATCTTTAAAAAAAAATCTGTATCAGCGAAGAAAAAACATTTTCTCTGAATTGATTCATTTTGCTTAAACCAGCCCTAGAAAACATCTTTAATTCAGCTTCTTATTTCATATATCTGCAAAATGGGGGAAAAATAGTACCTATCTCCTAGGATTTTAAATTAGTCAATACATATAATGGATGTAAAATAATACCTGATGTGGCTAAACACTCAATTTTTAACTATTATTATTATTATATTTGGCATCTTGTAATCCAGGCCATTCTACAAAAACTTGTGGTATGATTATTTAATAGCAAATGAAAAGCAAAAAGGAGTTAACCCAGAACACTTGTTTTTCATTTAATGCTTCAAAATTAGAAGACTCCACTTCCACCAGCTACATTTTCGTTTCTCCAGTGGGAAAAAACATCAGTACCTCTTTAAACGGATTGTAAACTCAAGAAGATATTTTGGCTACTCATATTACAAAAGGGCTAATTTCCATAATTCTGTATCTAAAAACTTCCTACCAATCAGTAAAGACCAACAATCCTGTACAATGCTAGTGAGAATGTAAACTAGTACGCCACTTTGGAAGATGGACATAATCTAAGAAAATTTAAGATATGCATACTCTATTCCAGCAACCCCTCTACTATATATATATTAGAAGGAAAAGCAGGGTTAGAATTGCTGTATTAGACTATTCACAGCACCATCACTCCTCAGTGCCCCAGACTAGAAACATCCCAAATGTCTACCAAGCATAAAATGGTTAAAATGTGGTATATATGTACAATGAAAATTAATAAGCAATGGTTATTTTCAACAACACGAATAAATTCTTACAAAGATGATATTGAACACACAAAAAAGCAAAATACAAAACATATATATATAGTCTGATTCCATTTATATAAAGTTCACAAGCAGGCAAAACTAAATCATATTGTTGAGGGATGCATATGTAGGTGGTAAAATTCCAAGGTAAAGGAAGTGAACACAACAAAAGTCAGGAGAGCCAGTAGAGGGCAGACGGAGTTTTGTTTAATTGGGAGTGGGGGTTGTTCTCAGGGGCTGGCAATGTCCTACTTTTCGATCAGGTAATGGGTACACAAGTGTTTGCTCTGTAACTATTTGTCAGAATGCACCGGAAAAGTTGTATGTATTCTTCTGTGTGTATGTTACATTTCACAGTGAAAATATTTGTTAAAACAACATCTCTTTAGAAAAATTGACAAAGAGGGGCGCCTGGGTGGCTCAGTGGGTTGAAGCCTCTGCCTTCAGCTCAGGTCATGATCTCGGGGTCATGGGATCGAGCCCCGCATCAGGCTCTCTGCTCGGCGGGGAGCCTGCTTCCCCCTCTCTCTCTGCCTGCCTCTCTGCCTACTTGTGATCTCTCTGTCAAATAAATAAAATAAAATAAAATAAAATAAAATAAAATAAAAAAGAAAAATTGACAAAGAATATGACAGAAATTTCACAAAGAGGAAAATAGTAAATAAAGGCTCTTAAACTAGAGATGTTCCACTTCTTTAAAAAACATGCATTTAAAGCTCCACTGTGTTCATCTAACAGGTCATGAAGATAAACAACATTTGCTAAAACTTTGTGTTGGCAGGGGAGGAGAAAATAGCTATTTTTATATATCACTGGAGAAAATATAAGTTGTTCCAATACCTACTGAGGGCAGTTGGGCAATAGCCATCAAAATTACAAATGCAAATACCCTTTAATTCGGCAATCCTATTTCTAGACACATATTCATTTATTCTCCAAATAGTTATTGAGTACCTACTATGTAGCAGGCACTGTTTTATGCTCTAGAACTTAATTTACTGATGTAGTCTCTGAAAAGTCTGGAAACATGAGACTGTTTATTTCATTCTTATCATGGATGGGTTCATGAGGAAGAAGGCTTGAATCTCAACGGGAGAACATACTTCTGATTAGATCAGAACACCTTAAACAAAGTGAAAAAAGTGTAACAAATTGTTTCACTACTTTCAAATTTTTCAATAATCTCTATAAACAGTTATCGGTTTGTTTGTTTTTATTTGTAATAACCAAAGATGAGGAAGATAAAAGTTAAGTGCCCATCATTATAGGACTGGTTAAATAAATTATGATTCGTTCCCTGCTCTGTTACCAGGGCAAGCAGGCTTCATTTGCATGTTACCTGTGTAAGCATACAGGGTCCCACACTCAGAATGACCCCCCAACACACACACACACACACACACACACACACACACACACACACACTCTACTGCTGCCATTTTGAAACTCTTAACAATTTTACTTTTGGACTTGGGTTTTGTATGTGGAGTAGGATACAGCCTGAAGCAAATTCATGAGCAGAGGACAAGGGCACAATGAATTCCTTGCCACCCCACTCACGAATAGCATCGGTGATGCCCCATGAACACAGAATTCTGGAGGGCCCATGATGCACAGGAGCGTGGCCAAACTCAAAGTGACTGCAAGATAAGTCTGTTACATGGATGAAAGCCCCGAGAGGCCGTGCTTTCCATTCAAACTAGAACTTGCTTCACACCCAGCAAGAAGACATATTCTAAGAAACACGGAAAACCAAGGACCTGTATCCTATCTTTTCTTACTCATGTTACTTCTCTGTATGAGCCCATTGCTCATGCTAAAAATGATGACACAGAAGGAAAAGATAAGTCAACCCTGAGTTCCTTACCCTTTCAGTCCTTCTTTCCTCATCAGTAAGTGGAAAGCTTATATAATATATATATAATATAAAATATAATAATTGAAGTGCTGGTAGGATGTGCGTGTATCAAAAAGAGAAATCAAAATGTTTGAGTTACTTTATCCAGAGTTCTCACAGTCCTGGTAAGAACAAAATACATGTGCAAGTACAAGCTACAAAATACAAATTATATAAAGTCAGTGGTTCAACATAGGAATTAGATGTCTTTAAAAATGGCATCACACAGTATAAAGACAGATGGTAAGAGTCATACTAATGATTTAAATTTTTAATCGATCTTTACTTAGATGACATCTCGAATGAAAAACACCATAAGTCAAGACAGAGACAATGAAAGGAAACGAAAGGCTTTATACATTTTAGTACCTTTAATGTTATCTCTTTCCTGCTTTTTGAATAAAGGTGTCCACATTTTCATTTTGCATTGGGTTCCTCAAATTAGGTAGCTGGTCCTGTCCATTGCCTACTGATTTTGTGACATTGGGGGCGCCAGGGTGGCTCAGCCAGTTCAGCGGCTGCCTTGGGCTCAGGTCACAACCCCAGGGTCTTGGGATCGAGCCTCACATTGGGCTCCCTTCTTAGTGGAGAGCCTGCTTCTCTCCCTCTCCCGCTCCCCCTGCTTGTGCTCTCCCACTCACTCTCTCTCTCTCTCTGTCAAATAAATAAATAAAATCTTTAAAAGCAAATTTTTTGTGACATTGGGAAAGTTATTTAACTTTTTTTTTCAAAGATTTTATTTCTTTATTTAACAGAGAGAGAGACAGAGTGAGTGGGAGAGTACAAGCAGGGGTGCTGCAGAGAGAGGGAGAAGCAGGCTCCTCACTGAGTGGGAAGCCAGATGTGGGGCTCGATCCCAAGACCCTGAGATTGTGACCTGAGCACAAGGCAGCTGTTGAACCGGTTGAGCCACCCGGGTGTCCCTGGGCAAGTGATTTAAATGCTGGGGGCCCGTGTTTGTCTCTCTGCAAAATGGGATTTAATAAGCGTACCTATCTTACAGTATTGTTGAGAGGTTTAAATACGCTAATTAAAGACAATTAGAATAGTGTTTAGCTACTATCTACGTATTAAATCTTATGATTATTGCTGTGTTTCTATTAGCAAATATACAATGGAATAGTATCTAGCCATAAAAAAGGAAGTCTTACTCACATGTCCTGCTAGAGAATTATCTCTAAAATATATTAAGTGAGAAAACAAAAAAAGTATCAAACAACGTTTATGACATGATTCCATGTGTGGAAGGAAGGAGAGGAAAAACATACCTCTTCATATATACTTGTATACTCTTTTTTTTTTAAGATTTTATTTTTTTATTTATTTGACAGAGAGAGATCACAAGTAGGCAGAGAGGCAGGCAGAGAGAGAGGGGGAAGCAGGCTCCCCGCTGAGCAGAGAGCCTGATGCGGGGGCTCAATCCCAGAACCCTGAGATCATGACCTGAGCTGAAGGCAGAGGTTTTAACCCTCTGAGCCACCCATGTGCCCCTAGACTTGTATACTCTTGAAACATGTTCCCGGAAGGGCACACAAATAACACGGGTTGCTTCCAAGCCACTGGAAGATGAGGTAAGGGAAGGATTTTTCTCTCTTTAAGCTTTTGAACCATGTCAAAGTGTCACTTATTCAAACAAAAATAAATAAATCAAGTTAAACATTTTAAATGTCTTCTATATTTTATTTTGCACAGTGCACTGCCAGGCACAGAAGCACAATTAAATAAATAATTGTTGTCCGAAATAGTTCTTAAAAATTGTAAAGGGATACACATAGGTATCTAATGTGACATTCCAAAGTCAGAACAGGAGTTTAAATTCTAAACTACACTATCTAGAGTAAACTTGGACTTTCCGTTCTTTTTTTTTTTTTTTTTAAGTTTCCATACAAAGAAAGCTATATGGTACTTTACAGAGCCACTAAGAGAAACTCTTTGTGATCAGGCAGAGCAGGCGAGGTTTAGGAGCTTGTGTTAGTCCCAGACCGGTTTGTTTGGCACTAGATTGTGGTGCCTAAACCTTCTAGGTTCTGGGCTGGAGTAGGTGTAGGGATGGGGTAAAACAAATGCCATCCTTACCAAGTGATTACACTACTCTGTGTTGAGAATGAGGGTAATGGAGGTTCCGGTGACCATGGGTGCAGATCTTTGGGGAGCACAGAGCCCACTTCCCCAGGACCCAGGGCTCCATCCCACCACCATGAGATCCTGATCTGAACAGAAATCAAGACTCTGAAGCTCAACCGACTGAGCCACGCAGGTGCCCCCAGGTGTTTTTTCCCCTTGACTGAGTCATTGGCCTAGTTGCTGTAAGCTTCTGATTTGTCTTCAGACTCTTGATCTCAGGGTAGTGAGTTCGAGACCCACGTTGGGCAAGGACCCTACTTAAGGGAAAAAAAGAGATATATATATTACAAAAAACACTCTTTACCCAGATTCACCTATTGTTAATATGTACCTTATTTGCTCTCCTTTTCTCTCTCTTTCTCTCTCCACACACACACATATACTTATATATGAAAGTGCCTATAGATTTAGTTATATCTGTATATATACATATTATACATATGTGTGTGTGTATATATATATGTATATATTCTTTTTTCTGAGACTTTCAGGAGTAAATTATAAATAACGTGGCCCTTTAACGCCTCAATACTTCAGTGTATATTTCTTAAAAATAGGGATATTCT
This sequence comes from Nasua narica, assembly GCA_028533885.1. Taxonomy (NCBI): domain Eukaryota; kingdom Metazoa; phylum Chordata; class Mammalia; order Carnivora; family Procyonidae; genus Nasua; species Nasua narica. Next base: position 14,252,088 of record CM052804.1, on the reverse strand, counting down.
CTTACATAACAGTTCATAAATTTATAATACCATACTGTACCATACATATTCTTTTTTTAAAGTTTTATTTATTTAAGTAATCTCTACACTCAACGTGGGACTTAAACTCTCGATTCCGAGATCAAGTATTGCACACTCTTCGAATGAGCCAGCTAGGCACCCCTACCGTACATATTCTAAATTTGTTATTTGACCTCATGATGTCCTTTAGAAGATTTTTTTTCCTTCCAGGGCAGGATCCAGTCTAGGATCAGGTATTGCATTTAGTTATCATATGTGTTTTGTTTTGTTTTCTTAATTCCATCGACTATATTCCCTATCCCATACTTATTCTTGTGATTCATTTGTTCCATGACAGACCTGTACCTCCCACTTCCCTTCACCCATTTTGCCCATTCCCCATTCCCTCTCCCCTCTGGCAACCCCCAGTCTCTTCTCTGTATTTATGGCCCATTTCTGCAGTTGTCATGTCTTTAATCACTTTTAATTTGGAACATTTCCACAGACAACTTTTATATGACATTAACATTCTTGAAGAATGTCTTCCCCTACCCCTGATGCTTTATTCTGTTTTGTTTTTTAAGAAACAACAGATGTAGGCAAGGATGTAGAGAAAGGGAATCCTCTTGCACAGCTGGTGGGAATGCAAACTAGTGTAGCCAGTTTAGAAAACAGTATGGAGGTTCTTCCAAAAAAAGTTTTGTTTTTTAAAATAGCATGTTCTTTGTTTTGTATTTGTCCAATGTTTCCTTTGTTTAAATTAAGGTTATGCAACCGCGGTTAGAATACTGTATAGGTAATGTGTCTCTTTCGGGATGTTATACCTAGAGGCACACGTTATCTAGCTGTCCTTCATTGGATGTGATTTTGACTATCCAGTTGAAGAGCTATCTAATTTCTCCACAGTTGATTCTTCTTTCTCCTTTGCAATTAATAAACGGCGTGGAGGAAGCAATTTAAAACCATGCAAATATAGTGCTTGTCATCAAAATTCCCCTCTAGCTTCATCATCCATTGATGATTCTTGTCTCATTCAATCATTAATATCATTGTTACAGGATGAGTCTAGCACTTCCTCAATACATTTAGTAGGTAGGCAGCCTTTGGCTGTGGGAACGACATTGCCACTGGTGGGTCTGGAAGGCAGAGGATCGAGCTGCAAGGATTAGCCTCAATTATCCTAAGGTCTAAGGAAATTTGCCCTATTAGGTTTTGGACTTGCTTGGGCCCATTCATTTTTTTTTTTTTCCCCCTATTTCTCGCTCTTGGAGTGAGTATGTCTAGCCTATGCCTGTCTTCTCATTGCATTTTGGAAGCACACAACTTGTATGATTTCACAGGTTCACAACTGGAGAGGAATTTGCTTCAGGATAAACTGTACCCTCCATATTTGATTTAGATATTTAGAGGAGACTTGGGATTTTAGACGTTTGAGTTGATATGGGAACAAAATAAGACTTTGGGGCTGTTAGGAAGGATGTCAGCAGGGCATGAATTTGGGGGCCAGAGGAAGAATTCAATGGATTGAATATGTCCTTCCCAAATTCGTATGTTGAAATCCTATCCCTCAATGTGATGGTTTTAGGAGTTGGAGCCCTGGGAGGCAATTAGATCAGCACGGTGGAGCCCTCATGACTGGGATTAGTGCCATTATAAAAGAGGTCCCAGTGAGCTCCCTCACTCCTTCAGCCATGTGAGGATATAGCTAGATGACTACCATGTATGAACCAGAAAGTAGACCCTCATTAGACACTGAATCTTCTGGCACCTTGATTTTGAACTTTATAGCTCCAGAACTGTGAGAATGTTGTCTGAGCCATCTGGTCTATGGTGTTCCTATTACTATAGCCTGAACACCCACCCTCCTTTTCTTCTCTCCTTCACCTTTCCTTCCTTCTTTCCTTCCTTCCACTGTCCCTCCCTCCCTTCCTTCCCCCCTCCCTTCCTCCCTTCCTTCATCCCTCCCTCTCTTCCTTCCTTCCCTCTTTCTTAATTATTAACATGGGTTCACGAATTCTCATTTTTCTCCAAATGACTTGTAATTCATTATTATATTTATCTGGGGATCAAATGTCTCAGGTTTGGCCAGTGGGAGACCCTTCAGGTTGGCTCCTGCATCCTCGTAATACAACTCCATCTTTTTTTTTGTTTGGTTTGGTTTTATTTTTTAGCTCTTTCTTACTTTCTGGCATAGCAAAATGTGTACTTTCCCCTGTCCTAACCCTATAATCAGGCATTTCTCTGGACCCTGGTTCTTTTAGTGGGGAAAGGTATGAGATCAAGATAGGAACACTAAATGTGCTCATTGCTACTGGGATGTCTTTACTTTTCGGCCCTTTCAGAGGAGAGGTTTGAAAATATATGCGTGTGTGTACACAAATACACACACACACCCCTACAAATATACATATAACGCATAAATGTGTATACATAACATGTATATATGCATATACATATACATATTTTAGAAATCGTGAGTTCAAAACAATAATTTCAATTCCAATTAATCTCCACAGCATTGTTTCTTGCTTTCTTCCTCTCCATAGTTACATGTATCTTCCTCTACAGTGAGAACTCTGATCACTAGGGATATCGATGTGTTTATTCGTTTGTTCGACACCATAAGATATTTAAAATAGTCTCCCAATCGCTTTACCCACCACTAAAGCACACCTCTAAGGAGTTCAGGATTTGTACTTTTCCCCCCTATCCCCGCACACACATCCTTCCGTGTCCAAGACAAATACTGTGTTCCTAGGTCACTTTGATTAATTCTTCTTAGTCCCACTCTGCACTCCTCTTCCCAGGATGGTTATGCTACTCATTTGCAATATAGTTAGATTCATTTGTTTTATTTCAACTTCAGTTCCCCCCTTCCATTCTTGTTTTCTGAATGTGTGAAAAATTAATACGCTCTCAGAAGTAAAAATATTACAAAAAGTCTACTCAGAGAGGCGTCACTCTCCTTGAATCCATTCCACTACATTCCCCCTCATCCCTTATCAGTAACCGGCTTCACTATTTTCAGGTTTGTCCTTCCGAGTGTTTCCTTTTGTGAAGATAAGCAGAGAGATGTATACTTTTATTTCCCCTTTTTTCTTACATAAAAAGTAATGCGATCCTTTGCACTTTACTTTTCACTTCCGAAAATCATTCTGTAAGAGTTCATAGAGATCGTTGTCATTTTTTTTGAAGAATCTTTTGAATGCAATTAAACTAGATCTTTGTATTCATGTCTTTCTGATGATTTAATAAGTTTTTGGTTGTAAGGCAGTTAAAAGGAGACTCCAAACAGCTCTGTTACATAGTTGCATATGAAAATTCAAAAGCAGAGAGACGGAGGTGTGTACTTCCTGCTCCAATACCGTGGGCGGACAGCATCGCTATAGGTGACCTTGTTTTCCTGAACAGGGACCAGCTTCTTGGTAAAGTTTCATACAAAGCAGCCTTTTCTCAATTTAGGTGGTAGTTGCATTCCTGGAAGATTTGTTGAGTATGAAAACTCTGCAAGCTGCTGTTGCTGCTTAGGGAGTGGAGAGAGCCAGGAGGGCAGTTTCCTCCATCATTCTTTACAGCTACGTAGTTTTCCATTGTGCGTGTCCCACAGTTTATCCAACTAATCTTCTATGCTTGGGCATTTAGATAGTTCCCAATATTTTGCAATGACAAATAACCCTGTGATAAATATTATACATATGCATTTTCATCCTTTTGAGGTGCAACTTCAGGGTAAATTCCTAGAAGTGGGATCAGTGGGTTGAAAGGTAGACATATATGAAGTTTTGTTCTATATTACCAATTTCCTCTTCATGAGGGTTGTATCGTTTTGCATTCCCATCACCAATGTAGGTGAGGACTCGTTTTCCCACAGCTTTGCCAACTGAATTTATATTCAAATTCTGAAATTTTGCCCATCTATTGGGTGAGAAATTGTATCTTAATGTACATTGTTTTGAACTTTTTGAGTATAGTGGACACACACAAGATTACATGTTTCATGTGTACAACATAGTGACTTGACATCTCTAGGCATTTTTTTTTTTTTAAGGAAACTCTGTGCCCAACATGGAGCTTGAACTCATGACCCTGAGATTGAGTCCATGCTTTACCAACTGAGCCAGCCAGGCGCCTCTCGATGTAGTTTGCATTTCTCTTATTGAGTGAAGGTGAACAATTATACATGGTTGAGAGCCATTTTTTAAATCTTTTTGGGTCTATTAACGTCCTCTCTCAAAATTAAACTTTTTTATGCATCAGGAGTATTCGTCTTTTATTTGTGACATGTGGGCAAATATTTCTTCCCAGTTTGTCATTTGCATTTTTTTTGTCACGCAAAAGGTTTTTAGTGTATTCAAATTCACCATTTTTTGTTCATTTGTTCATGTTTTGTTTTGTTTTGTTTTCTGATGGAGCGTGGCTATTCACTTTCTCAGATGCTTTTGAAAGGATAGGTCTTTTCTTTAGCTTTGCGGTTGTTTGTTGGGAAGACTTTTCACAAGCAGAAAGGCTTTGACATTTTCTGACTTCTTGTAGGATGTGGATGGCTGTACTCTCTTCCAAGTAATTTCGTGGACAGAATTGTTAGCTTCAGAGCCCTTATCTGCCAGTTCCACCCTCTTTCGTGCAGTTTAAGGATTTTGCTGGCAGGGTGGGAAGAAAGGTTGATGTGCTTTCTCGTTTCTGTCAGTCTTACATTTCCACCTTCTCTTTCATTATCTCTTCATTACCCATTTGCCCCCAGAAGCATGGCTTCTGAGGCTGCCACTCCGGGCCCTACACATTTTCAAACCTTTCCCTAAAGTGAAGACTGTGACCTACTGAGTGCCAAACTGTGTTCAGTATTTTGTGTTTATTGTTCCATTTATCCCCCCGGTAGATTCTGCTAATGCTTCTTCTAAATCCACTCCTCCCTTCTGCTGTCCCATGGAGTGATTCAACTCTTTTCCTCACTCTCTACACCCACAGGTTTATGGTAGTAGCAGGATCCCTTCTGGATCTCCCGCTGTTTGCCCCCCGCCCCCCACCCCCTACTACTTACAGGTGATTTGAAGTTACAGGGTTCTAGTAGTGAAGGCATGAACCCTGTGTAGTTTTTATTTCTTCTATTCAATTTGAAAGTTGTTTTGGCAAAGTGAGGGGCAGATTTGTAATCAGGCTATTACCATTGCTTTTCAGCCCCAGAAGTCTCAACATGCTTAATAGAGGGACACATTTCAGGACCTAGTCATGATGAGAGCCATTGAAAATTAGCAACAGAAAGTTATCTCCATTGAGTCCATTGAGTATCAGTGCTTATAAATGGTAGCTGAAGTGGGAGCCGACTGTTGGGGTTGGCAAGGAGATTAGCAAAGGGGACATAATGTGCAACAGTGGCTTGAGACTTTATCGAGTTGAAAATTTGAGAAAGTTTAAGCATTTTCTTTAAGATTGGGAGGAAGAAAAAAAAAAAGATTGGGAGGAAGACAGTGAGTGCTTGCTACTATTAAGGCTGCTACTGCTAAATATAATATTGGTGGTCCTGGCCATAGCAGTTAAAGAGGAAAAAAGAAATGATGTAGGTTATAAAAGTATTACAAAGGAATAAATATTATTTGAAGATAGTATAATCTTAAGTAGAAACCCTATAAACTCTTAGAGGGAGTTTAAGAAAGCTCACTAAGTTGAATACAAGATCAATTGCTAAAAAAGCAAAAATTTCTTTATAGCTGTATGGCAGGGGCTCTTGGCTGTGGAACCAACAGCCATTCCCCCTTCTTTGTTCACAAAATCTATTTCTTTGTGTACGACCCCAGGAGATAAGTCATGATTTATCTAAACCAGTCATAGCAAACTCATTCTGTTTTACCAGATTCTAAATTTACCAGCATCCCCTGCAGCTGGGGATGGTTCTATGCCCAAGTCTTGGCCAGTAGTGTGTGAGCAAAAGTCGGCCAAGTTGTTCCTTGGAGTTTCCACTTTTTGCAAATGTTCTGGTTTCTTTAAGCCTTAGTTTCCTCTTGTATTAGATAGTACATGCCTTACCTTTTAAGAATGTAAAGATGAAGTGAGATTATTCTCATATCAAAGTGATCCACAAATGCAAAATAAAAATAAGTAACTACTAGCATTATTCAAGATTTTGAAATGATTATGGGCATAGATGTAGCATTGGTATAAATGCTACAAACTGGCAATAAGTTTAAGGAGTGCCATTATATACAAGGAAATCCCTTTACCCAATCAAGTCTTATTATTAAAAAACTAAGCAGATTAATTTTTTCTTATGTAGCACCTTTCCCAGTGATTTAACTCACAAAGCATTGAGAAGAATCTAGCACCACAGAGAACATGTGATTTGCAGATGGTTACACCAATACAGCTGTAAGTTCTAGATTAGGGGTTGCAAAATATAAAATGTCAGATAATATGTACAGTATAATCTATACTACATGTATATATGTTTAAAAATATATACACAATACAGATAGTAAATATTGATGCTTTGTAGGCCACATAGTCTCTGTGCAACTATTCAACTGTATCTGAAGCGAGAAAGCAGCCGTGGACATGCAAACGAACAGGCAACAGGCAACGAGTCTATGCAGGCCATAAACAATCCTCATTCTAGATTCAAGTTTACTGTTCTACAGTGAACTCGTCTCACAGGATCATGTCTGGGGATCAACCTAATCAATTTTCCTTGACATCATCTCCACCCTATTATTACCATTGTATTATTATTACCACAGTGCAACCAAAGCACTTTCATGGTGATTTACCACATTTGATCCTCAGTCCTCTGTGAGCTAAGAAGGGTAGATCTCATGTTCTTTGTATTGATCAGAAAGAGGCTTACGTGAACTGTTCAAGGTCACAGGGCCACTGAGGGGCAAAATCTCTATTTCCTAGATTAGTTTAGTGCTTTTTAAAAATACACGATTAGAAACCTTAACGCTACTTCATTGTTCTTCTTAGCTTCTACTGTTAGTCCTTTTCTTACTCAAACTCCTGTGAAGCATTATACATTTTCAAGGACTTGCATTTTCTCCTTAAGTATAGCTTTTAGCATCAAACTGAAAATTCTATTTTGAGGGTACTGAATATAAAAAGAATGCTTGTGATAGGAGAAGAAATTGGTAGTAAAAAATTTGACTTTGTTTTCTAACTTAAAGCAAATTCTAGGCATTCAAGGAGGGATAATACACTTTCAATTTTAGTGTGAGGAAAAAAAACAGAGAGGCAGGATATAGATCAAAGCACCATCAAAAGACTATGCATATGACAGATTTGAATCTACAGTTGATACTAAAGTTTCCTCTGTAAAACCCAAACTTTTATGATACTCTGTCGCAGATAATTTAAAAATGCTGGAGAGGACACCTACCAGTCAACACGAGAGATGATTTGAAACTGCCAGAGGAAGTCCAAAACTGAGTAAAAGGTTTGAACATACCCTATGCCCAAGTGTCCGGCTATATCATCTAATACCTGAAGCCTTTTTCTTTTCTGTAAAAGGAAGTATCACCTAGTTTATAGGGTTGAAGACTGAAAACACTATGGGCAGGTCAAGGAACATAGTACATATGGCAAGATTTCATTAAATGCGGCTATTTAGCAAAGTTTGCACTTATAAAGAAAAAGAAAACTTATATTGAATCATTAATTAGCAGATAAACAAGCCAAAGATTGCTTCCTGTTTACACTTCTACTAGTTATCCCTGTTCAACTGACAGTAAATGGCAGGTCCTAGGGAAGATTATAAAGCCTGTCGTTCGCACTGATCTACCCAACCCATCCCACTTCATTCGTTTTCTCTATTGCTACCCCTTCTTCAAGTCTGAACAAAACCATTCAGCTCTCTATACTTTATCCAAGATAACCAGACCAGGGTAAAATTTAGTTTCTACATTCTACTTTTCTCAGGATTTCCTTTCTTAGGAGACCTGGGTGGCTCAGTTGGTAAAGCATCTGCCTTCAGCTCAGGTCATGATCCCAGAGTCCTGGGATTGAGTCCCATGTAGGGCTCCTTGCTCAGTGAGGAGCCTGCTTCTCTCTCTGCCTACTGCTCCTCCTGCTTATGTGCCCTCTTTGACAAATAAGTAAATAAAATCTAAAGGAAAAAAAAAAGAATCTTTTTTGATTTTTAAAAGATTCCAATTGGAACAAAAAGCTTTGTGTCACTTTTAAATACATTTCAGAAATCATATGATTAAAGAATAAGCAGGTAACTTGCAAAGTAGCAGCTGCTGGCAAGGGGCTTCTGTAGTTTGAAAAAATATATTCTAAAAATTACAACATTTTTGTCATAATATTTTGAAATCCCAAATAATACTAAAAAAAGATGTGAGTTTTTTTCCCCAAAAAGTATACATATGTTATTAGAAGAGGCTCTAAGTTTAAAAAAAAAATTAGAGAAACACTGCCTTCGACTTTTGTGGAGTGTAAAACTGTCAATTTTTCACTATTTTGCTGTGCCTTACTATAAAAATAAAATGGCACAGCTGTCATGTAGCTTCAACAACTTGATTATAAATTGTTTTCAAAAGTAATTTATTTGGATTTTCCGTATCCTTTAATGAATTGCAAATATATTAACAGAAAAGGCTTTCCCCCCCCCCAAGGACTGTACAATTTCTGAAATAAGTCAGGAAAAGCAAAAAAAAAGACACAAAATTACATTGTTTCAATGCAAATAGAACACACACATCACACCCACACTTGCATTTTCCCGGATTTTCACAAAGAAAATGGGTCACCATCTTTCTCAGTGAAGACCCATACTATATTCTGGCTAATCAGAGACTTCCAAACTTTTTTCTTCAAAAAGAGCATTTTTAATAGACTAAATACTGGTTATCACTGAGTTTTTGTTTAAGGTACAACAGCAGCATGGTTCAAATGTAACTTGCAGTTCTTGGAAAAAAACAAAAATTTTAAAATAATGAAATACAGAAAAAGTAGGGACCACCTTTCATTATTTTGAGTACCATTGTTCACTTGAAAAAATATTTCCAACCTTCTAAAATCCCAGAGTTAAGAACCATTTCCAAGGGGGAAAAATATCCAATGCCACAACATAACTTCTGAACAAGTGTGTGTGTGTGTACACATATATGTATGTGTATGAAAAGCTTAAAGAGACTAAAAAGAATGTTAAAGTTCTTAGTATTTTAAATTTCCTTCAAAGTAACTACTGAAATTTCAAGCAAACATTTTGCTTGATCAAAATGTATGTCCTTTTCTGTTTAATTGATCCTCATTCCAGGCAAAAAAGAAAAAAGGAAAAAAAAAAAAAGCAAGCAAGCCAGAAACAGTTACTAGGTGGGAATAGGGCTTCAAATACCTAAACGTTTTGAAAGTAGGTATAAGGAAAATGAAATCAGGCTAAGCTTGGGCTGAGTGTCCCATAGCCAGCCATTGCCATGGTGTGCCTTCCACAACTATCCTTTTATCCTTGGTCTCAAAATTAGTACCAGAAAGGCTCTCACCTCTGGCACAGGACATAAATTCCTACTACAAAAAGATAATTATATATCAGCAAATTATGTTCTAAGCTTAGCTTTCTCCAGGCTTTGTAACAGAGTTCAGGTTGAAATTTGGTATTTGATAGCTGGCTTAGATTTGCCAATTAAAAAAAATAAAGGGATACAAAATTAAATATTATAGAACTAATGAATAAAATGGAATATTTGTTAGAATCCAAGTGCTAGCCTTTGGGAATTTTTAGTGATATTCATTTACTCCCAATCTTTCCTTTTTCTTATAAATTATTTCTTTAAGCAGCACATATTACATGGATTTAGGTAGGAAATTTTGTTAAATACCTCTCTGGCACCCAATACCTAATCTAAGACTCTGACTTGAATTAATTTATGATGGTATCTAATCTACATTCAAATGAACAGATTAATAGTAAATGATAGGAAGTTACTGAATCTACAGGTTAAAATTTTGTTCACATCTTCTGTAATCCACCTTATTTTCACAACTTGACTAGCAAGTACAGGTAACCAGTAGATAAATTTGTCCTTCATCAAATAATCCAAAATAATAACCATAGGCCTGTCATTCATAAGAAACTATAATTTGTTATATTCTGACATTGGCACTTAAAAAAAATGTTAACAACTAAAGTTTCTCTAAAAATTCCAATACATTACAATAAAGGAGATACACAATTTAAGACTTTAAATCTGTTACTGTGAAATTCCAATAATTCCCATTTTATTATGCATAATTAGATCTTTAAAATTGTGGCCATTCCCCAAAGACACCAACTTATATTACGAGAAACTCAGGAGAGAACTCATCTCCTTCATAAGAATGGGGTTCTTTTTTGTAGCTAAAAATTTCTAATATCCTAAACCCAATCACTCTTGGTAAACATTTTGGTAACTCACACTACTGAAAATAATTTGAAGCAGAGAGCTGAAAAGAATGGAAATGACCTCAACCAAAGGTAACTACACATTCTTGCACCCTGCTTAAACACTTAGAAAAGTCAAAGGGATACTTTCTTGAACAAATATAGATTCAAGATTATGGTACAATTTTGATTGTATTAAGGCTTTCACTATCATGATCTCTTAAAGTCTCTCCACTTTAGTGTTCTCATTTTGATTCTTACGGTGAACTTAAATGGTTATTAAGGGCCTTGTTTTGGCTTTTCAGTGGGCAAACACTCTACCATCTCTGAATGTTAAAGGTGATCCCACAGAGCTCAAAGAGAAGAGGCAATATGGTAAAGGGACAACTTTAAAGTTTGCAATACCAAGACAATGATCAACACTTTGAAGCAAGATGAATAAATTAAAATTCTTGGTTAGACATTAAAGCATTCTTGCCAAGAATAAGTGTACACTGTATGGAGGGATATTTGATTCCTACACATGAGTCCCAATGTGCCCACTACATTTGCTTATGGGAGACACTGCAAGTTTAAGGTAATTTACATTCCTTGGCAATCAAGTTACTCTGTTATAGGCAATGTCTTTTTATTGTTCCATCTGGCACTTGCTAACACCATTCTTGAAGAACCTAGAAATGAAGGTCAGTCACTCTGTTAATCAGGAACAGAACCAAATAAAAACAAATTTCTGGAAAAACGACCAAGAAATTCTGGTTCATCACTATTTTCCATATCTAATGGTTCCTTCAAGATAAAGCATAACTCTTCCTTCCATGATAGCTTTCCAACAAAGGGAGATTAAAGAAAAAAAAAGAAAAGAAAGTTCCCCATCCTACCCCCCTAAATTGTCATTCATACTGGTGAAAGAGCCAGTCTTGTTAGCAGCTAAATATTGCACTGCCTTTCATTCTGTGTACAGTCAGGGTCCAATGAAAGCGGCACACTCATGGTGTAAGTGATGGATGATGGCACTGCCGGCTCAAGAGTGAAGACTCAGTATATGGAGGGACAAGAAACATGTCAGCACTAGTCACACATCCAGTTGTAAAAGTCTGATTTCCAGAAGTTAAAATTCATCACTTTCAGCTGCATGAAGTTGTGTGTCGTCTGCATCTGTCATGCTGCTCTCCTGGGATTCATCTGTTCCCACTTTAAAAATAAAAATAAAAGTCTACAGTAAGGCGGCTGACAAATATTTCTTCTTGGTTCACAAAAACAAGTAAGGAAAACTATTCTATGCAGAGAGATGAGATCTTAAATTAAGGCCCTTAAAAATCCTGACATCCTTCAATAAAATGCAACTCAGGTTCCTTGTTTTACAGCATATCTGAGATTAGTTCATTGCATTTAACCTTTAAGAGTTTTAACTATTAAAGCTGCCTCTCCCCCAATGAATTCCTTATTCCTACCCTAGGAATTAGGGCTAATTTTCTGAGACATTAAAAAAAGACTGACATTCCCTACAACTGTTGACCCGACTTTGGGAACAAATTTCTGCTAGTCCACAAAAATATATCTTCAGTTTAAAAAGGGTTATTGCGATTATAGGAATTATGATTTTAATTAAAGCGTTTTGCCAAGTTTTCTGGAACAAAGACGTCTTAGTTCATCTCATCAGAAGTTTCTCAATTCTCCTGTTATTAAAAAATCTTGGGGTGCCTGGGTGGCAGTCAGTTGAGTGACCCACTCTTGGTTTCGGTTCAGGTCGTGATCTCAGTCAGGGTTGTGAGATCAAGCCCTGCATCCAGCTCCATGCTAGGTGTCGATTTGCTTAAGATTCTCTCTCTCCCTCTGCCCCTTCCTCACTCCCCACACCCCTTAGATTTAAAAAGAAAAAATCTTAAAAAAGGACTTAGTTCTCACTAGTTATTTTAAGATATACACTCAGGTTAGGAGTGCCTCAGTCAGTTGACCATCTGACTCCTGGTTTCAGCTCAGGTCATGATCTCATGGTTCCTGGGAAAGAGCCCCATGTAGGGCTCCACGCTCAGCAGGGAGTCTGCTTGAACATTCTCTCCCTCTGCCCCTCCCCCATCTGCATGCTCTCTTAAATAAAAAAAAACTAAAGAAAATCTTTAAAAAATATATATACTCAATTTACGGATAGAGTATTTACTACTGCTTTAAACTACTTTGTTCACTCTTCTTTTCTTGACCCTTCAATTTATATACATTAGCCATATTTTTAGATTTTGAATTTGCTAGAGCTTCGGAGAATAGTCATACTGCAGATCTGTCAATATTTTTTTGGGTCAACACTTTAAAATGTGCACGAATTTATTCTTCATTCACTTAGCACTTACAATGTCTTCAACATATCGTCACATCTATCATCCTTCCCATCCCACCCCACACTAAGAAGCAGGTAAGGTAGGCATTAGTTATGGATTTAAACTTAAATTGAAGTCCTGGTAAAAATCTGCAATGGATTTGTGAAAGTCACATAGCAAATGTGACTTTAAAATCTAAATGGAGATTAGATCTAAAATGGAGGGCGCCTGGGTGGCTCAGTTGGTTGGGCAACTGCCTTCGGCTCAGGTCATGATCCCAGAGTTCTGGGATCAAGTCCCATATCAGGCTCCCATCTCCACGGGGAGTCTGCTTCTCCCTCTGACCTTCTCCCCTCTCATGCGCTCTCTCTCTCTCAAATAAATAAATAAAAATCTTAGAAAAAAAAAACAAAAGACCCAAAATGGAGATTAGTTACCTGACTCCGCATGCACTTTCTTAATATACTGCCCTATTTAATTTCTCTAAAATTCCAGTTGGTATAAAGAATACACCATGGTTAAAAAAAAAATTTAAAAAGCAGCCCACAAATCCTTATGCAGAAGATAGCTTTCTCAATATTCAATACTCAAGAAAATTTCCATGTTTATGTCATAATGAAAATCTGTTCCCCTTTGCCTAACTCTGAGGTGATGTTTTATTAGCTCTCTGATTTGATACACATACAAACCTGATTCTTATGGATGATACTCACTGATCTGTTCTTCTTGGGTTATTGGCTCCTCATCATCTGGAAGGTAGCGCTTATCAATTGCCTCTTTAATCTGGTTATTGGCTCCTTTAGGATCTAAATCCATAGCCCAAGAGAAATTCATCAGGGCGAGGTGCGTTTGACCTAACTTCTTGTAAACCTAAAAATAAACAGCAGCACTACATTTTTCATTAAGTTGTGAGCTTCAATTATAAAATCCTATACATTAGTAATTTAAATAGGCTTCTGATTTACATGCTATAAACCCATTCTGATAAGTAGGCCATTTTCATCCTATAGAAAAACTCAGACTAACCTGAGTTCCTTCTAATATATTCAGATATTTTCAGAACTCCTTGCCTCTGTCTGATAGTGAGCTTCCAATAAATCATACTTTGACTGGATCAATGACAACTGAAAGAAATGGACTATAAGCTGCTTGATTAGCATTTACTTACACTGACTTTAAAGCTGTTATATTAGCTCTCACCACCTGTCCACTGTTCCCAGCTACCTTAACCAGATGGCATCTAGGGGCCAAGTCTGTAAAGTTTTGACTAGTCTGGTCTTGGAAATCTTGGAAGCCAGTTCTTCTAATTAAGACAACACAGAACCATTAATTTTCTTCTTTGGGGGGATGCCTACATATTTTGTTGATAATTGGAAGCTAAGAGCTTTCCAAGATGTAATCTCAGTTATGAACTCATGACTGCCATTGGCTGCAAGTGCTAATATATTTCCAAAACCATGGTATATTTAGGATTATGGGGTGTGTTCTTGCTCCTTCATCAGGATATCTTCTTAAATGTTTTAACTAAATCCATTCTTTATTCCCAGAGCATTTAGTTCAGAGCTCTAGCTGAATGTGCTCAAAAGATGTTGCACAATATGTATTATATTTCTTCTTCAGAAGTTAATATTTGTTATCAAAGTCACAGTTTAGGACCATGGCCCCAATCTTTACCTTTCCTATTAAGAAGTAAACGAGGGATTCTTTGGGAACAATTTGTTTCAATTCTTCAAGTTCTTGTAAAGCAGACTGAAAAAAGCAAAGAAAAACAGAGTAGCAAAATTTTACAAAGTTCTAACTATGCAATTGTCTTTATTTCCCAAATCATTTTAACTAAAGCTTATACTAGATCTTAATCAATCTTAATCAATCAATCCTTATTGCATTAATTCTTGTTGTGAAAATAAAACAGATGAAAATACTATGATAAAAGGAACTAGGAAATGGCAGGAATTCACCAGAGTACACGGAGAACATACGTACATGCAGATGACAATGCTTGCTTTGGTCACCATTTTATTTATTTTATTTAAAATAAAATATTTTATTATTTTATTTAAAATAACAATACTCCGTTACACTGTGTGTGAAAGCGTTTTGAAAACTAAGTTGTAGAAGTCATTAAGCGGCTGTCTTCAGCTCGGGTCATGATCCCAGGGTCCTGGGATCGAGTGCCGCATCAGGCTCCCTGCTCAGCGGGGAGCCTGCTTCTCCCTCTCCCACTCCCCTTGCTTGTTTTCCCTCTCTCACTGTATCTCTCTCTGTCAAAAAAATAAATAAAATCTAAAAAATAAATAAAAAAATAAACCTTCTCCCTGATGCAAACACTTAGCTTTGGATACCAACCTGTCGTTTTAACTAATGATGAAGAGTCTGAAATTTAACCCTCTGAATTAAGTCAAAACTGTCTAGAAATCTTTTGACCATTGCTAAAGGGCTGGGGAAATTGAGAGAAAAGATAGAGAAATAGATTTGTATTTAAAAGACAGAATGATCAAAAATAAAACTGGTTCCCCAAATGAGATACTGTCCATTTTTCACTTAGCAAATGGACCAAAATAAAAATAACTTGATGTTGCATAAAGTTACCATGAGAGAGAGGAATCAGGCATTCTCATCACTGAAGGTAGAATTGTAAACTGATGCAACCTGTTTGTGAGGACAATTTAGCACTATCAAGTTAAAAACTGTACCACTGATTCAGCAATCTCACTGCTAGGAATTTGTCTCAGGGATACATTCAAAAAAGTTCACTAAATCATCTTTGTAAGAACATTCAACCCAACATGCTGCTGCAAATCAGCAGAAGCAATCGAGGTGTGTCTAATCATAGTCTAGTTAAATAAATTGTAGTCCAACCTCTATGGAACACTAGATCTGTAGGTGCTCAACCATATGTTAAAAGAAAAGAAAGAAGCAAAAGCAAGATGCAGAAGAGTACGTGCAATAATACTACTTCTTTCGTAACAAAATAGACACACCACACATACACAAATAGTTATGTGGGTATTCCCACGTATGTTTTTATATTTATGTGAGCATATATATTTTTTTCTGGCAGAAATTAATACATATATGCCCCATATATATGGCTTACCTTTGGGGAGGGGATGATTGAGGTAAAAGGGGAGGAGGGACCTTCTATTTTTTCCTTGGTAGCTTTCTTTTTTTTGAATTTTCTAACATAAATATTATATTTTATTTCTCTTTAATGTCCACAGAGGTTATCTACTTTTCTTCTCTATACCTCTTTGTAGTAAAACCAAAATCCAATATAAGTTAGAATTAAAAAAAAAGGTAAGTATCAAATATCTATCCACAGGAGTGTTAAAGTGAAAAAAGGAAATTATTGAACAGTATGTGTAGTTGTATTAGTTTCCTATTCTGTCATAACAAATTACCACAGTTTTGATGGCTTAAAACAAGACAAATTTTTTTATCTTACTGTCTGTGCGTTAAAAGTCTAACATGAGTCTCACTGGGCTAAAACCAAGGTGTCTTCCTTTCTTGAGGGTATCTGTTTCTCTGCCTTTCTTGGCATCTAGAGACTGCCCACATTTTTTTGACTTGTAGCCTTCTTCCTCCATCTTCAAAGGCTACAAAGGCTGGTTGAGTCCTTCTCATGCTGGTTCTGACTACAGCTGGGAAACATCCTCCACTTTTAAGATTCATGTGATTAGACTAGGACTGCCTGAATAAGGCAGGATACTCTCCCCAACTCAAGGTCCATATCCTTAATCTCATCTGTAAAGTTTCCTCTGCTGTGTAAGGTGACACAGTCACAGGTGCTCACGATTAGGGCATGGACATCCTTGAGAGGTCATTACCCTGCCTACCATACAGGATAAGTCCCCTTTGTTAGGTACAATTAAAAATATATAAATAATGCAAATAAGATCTAAAGAAGTATGTTCTGAGTTGTTAACGCTCTTCCGTGAAGGATCCCCTTATGATAGGCACATTCAACTTCGTATTTTTTTATGCTTTCATATTATTTGAATTCGGGGGTAATAAGCCTATTACTTTCATAAAAAACCCTCAAAGAGATAAAAGGAATAAAAAGCAGTGATCAAAGATAGTGGGCCAGTAAAGGTATCAGAGGATTATATGGGCATTTGGGTAACATAAGGGGATTTATTCATTGATTGGTATAAGACTTTAGTATTATTTCTCTAAGAAGGGTATAAAGAATAAGGAACCAATCTTATTTCACAGTTCTAAAAGAGTTTAATACATTCTT
The DNA here is from genome assembly GCA_028533885.1 of Nasua narica. NCBI lineage: Eukaryota > Metazoa > Chordata > Mammalia > Carnivora > Procyonidae > Nasua > Nasua narica. The sequence goes on along the minus strand of CM052804.1, from coordinate 14,235,191 downwards.
ACCTGACCCTCTCTTAACATAAGGCCAAATGTAATTTCTTGGTTTTTGTTAATTTTTTATTGGCATTATCTAAAATAAAAGATTTACATAAAATATTTTTGTAGGGAGTAGTATGAAAGTAGCTGGGTGGTAGGTTCCATGGACTCATTATCACAGTATAGTGATGCTTGAAATTTTCTCTAAAAAAAAGGAATAAAAAAGAAGAGTAAAGGCACGCACGCACATGCGCGCACACACACACACACGCACTTTCTTAGGGTGTTTGTTTAAAGTGCTGTGTTTTTTACACAAGTATGTAAGGGGCTCCTGTGCATCCTTAACACTTCATTGTCTTTCTAACTGCTGGCGACCTAACAGAAAGAAACTCAAAGTACTGCTGGGCTGAATGGGTCTGAGAATTACACCTGCTTGTCTAGGAATGGAAGACTTATTACATATGATAATTTGACGACAGAGACTGTTCTCTAGTCCTTCCATACTATTATTATAAACTATACATGGAATAAAGAATCAAGATAAAAGATCTGTGGTCATGGATATTATTTACTTACAATCACTGTTAACACCTGTCAGACATTACTGAAAGGGATTGATGAAGCCTGTACCACGACGAAGCAGCCCGAGACTGATTTTAATATTGCAAAAAAGCAATTTTCACACTTGTTGGATCTCCAGACTTCTTTACATTCTTAGAGCTTATTGAGGAACCCAGAGTTTTTGTTAATGTGGATTATAGCTATCAATACTTACTATATCAGAAATTAAAATGTGAAAGGTTTTAAAAACATTTTCCCGTTAATTTAAAAGTAACACCACCAAACCATTACATGTTAACATAGATAATATTTTTTTAATGAAAAATAACTTTTTCCGAACAGTAAGTCAGTAAGAACAGTGGCACTGCTTAACATTTTTGCAAATCTCTGGTTAAAACAGCTGGACTTGCTTATCTGCTTCTATATTCAATCTGTTCGCCATGTAGCTTTTGGGAAATTCCACTGTACATTGGTGAAAGAATAAGAGTGAAAAAGGCAAATAACATCTAAATATTATTATGAAAATAGCTTGACCTTGTCAAGCTATTTCAAGAAATAGTAGACTTCTTGAAAGGATTTCTGGGGACTCCCAGAAGTTCACAGGCCATACTGAAAACCACTGCTTTAAAGAAATCTTAATTGGGACAATGAACCCCAATCCTTCACTACTCACCACACACAGTTCTGAATGGTTAGGGTTTCTTTCTATAACTGCACGTTGTAATTGTTATAAAAATTTCATGCATCTATCATACCTCCCCATCCCGATAATCTAATTACAAAGACTCACTGAGAAACAGTGTCTAACATAGTATCAGAGTTCTCATTTTTGCCTGAAAGACTTAAGACTTACCTGATATCAATGCAGCTCAAGGCTGCATTGAGCACTGAGAGGCTGCCACCATTTGCTTTTCATTTTTCAAGTCAAGACATTTCAGAAGTAATCAGTAACTTTTCCTCATTTTAATAGAGGTATATTGGGTATACCCATGCATCAAGGTAGGCATTATAATTTAACCATACCCTAAGCTGGTAGTCAAAAATGACTGTGACCATTATAGCTTCAACAATGGGTCAGATTAGAATTTGGGCTTCTTGAACCAAGCACAGGGCTGATTTATACGGCATACTTGGGTAGATGTATTGGCATTAAAATGGCCTTGAGAATAATAAATTGAATAAAATCCTTCAACTGAAGAAACTGACCACAAATATAAAGAGGTACAAAGAAGCAAGAACATGAAAACAAATGATGAATTACAATTACAGTACCTCCAAGAGCAAGTTAAAAGTTCAAAAGTGTTTCTTAGATTTAAAAGTAGCTTTTACAGAAGAATAAAAACAGTAGGACTAGACATACACTTCTTAATAAAGAAAAACAGAGTGAAATAGGGGAATCACTGCATAAATGACAAAGAATAAATCAGATGGTTGATTTTATGTATCTTTATTAGTCTGGAAATATTAAGAGTTTATCATTGGTTTTGCATTTTTCAGTTTCGGCCAGTGTCAATGTGTACTCGAAGAACTGATTTCTAGGGACTCTACTGAAATGGATTATTTGGCCCAACATTTTCTGTGCACTTAAATTTTGGAGTTTTTTTGTTTGTTTGGTAAGTTTTTACTCTTTTTAGGAAGAGCCTAAATTTATTAAATAAGTAACCTGAACTTTAAATCAAAATTTCGGATTCACGGTTTATGATTGAGTAAATGATGACAAAAATCCCATGTCACTTCATGTCTCTTTTTTCTTTCTCGATTTTCCTTATCTTCTTTTCTGTTTTTTTTTTTCATGCTATAGCTCCACAATTTGGAAAAAACCGTGTGAGAAGTAAAGAGATAAATACATTAAATACATCAGACTAGACCAAGTATCTCTGTTATCAGCCTTCATAACTCACTATACTTTTTCCTTTATGTACTCAACATGTATTATTTTTGTCATTATTTGATTAATGTCTGTTGCCCCTCTAAAAGGGTACTATATGGTGAGTTCTTCAAAGGCAGGAAATGTGACTGTTTTGCTTGCCACTATACTCCTAGTCCCTGACATGTAATAGGTACTCAGTAAGTTATCTGTTGAATAATGCACGCACATTCATTTGCTACCTACCTGCTCAGATAATTTGGTCCTAAGAGATCGGTTTAGGTTTTCCTTTTAAGATAACTCCCTGATAGAAAAACTGTCCTTCTATACATGGAATCCTTGCGAGGGATAACACATATTCCTAAATATCCATACAACCCATCATACCTATCAGTATTTCATAAAGAAATAAAATCACAAAAGAAAATGATAGCTTCTGAAAATGGGAAAAATAAACTATTAGAGATAAAAAGTATAAATAACTTTTGGTCTATTAAAAGAAGGGGCAAAACTTAAGCAATAAAATGCTGAAAACCATTAAAATATGTATCTTACCTTATATTTTTCATTTGCAAATAAAACTGAGGCTCTGTGAAATTTGCATAGAGGGTTCTTGGGATCAATGACAATGGCTTTGTTTAGGGTATCCAAAGCCTTCTCAGATTTTTTCAGTGCATGCTGAACCTATAAGAAATAAAAATCACATTAATGTTTCCTTTTGACATTGATGAAGAAAGGGAAGAACCAAATACTGTGACTCAAATCAACATGAAGATAATAAAGACTACTGAGGCATCTGGCTGGCTCAGTTGGTAGAGCATGCAACTCTTGATCTCGGGGTCATGAGTTCGAGCCCCACTTGGGCATACAGATTACTTAAAAAAAAAGGTACTAAAACTACTAAAGTTGTATGGTGTAACAGGGTTTTCTACAGAGTTTAAGAGAACTTAATAGTTGATCACCGGACTATTAACAGATTATCTCTAAAACCTCTTCTAATTCTTTTTTTTTTTAAAAGATTTTATTCATCCATTTGACAGAGAGAGAGAGAGAGATCACAGGTAGGCAGAGAAGCAGGCAGAGAGAGAAGGGGGAAGCAGGCTCCCTGGCGAGCAGAGAGCCCAAAGCGGGGCTCGATCCGAGGACCCTGAGATCACCACCTGAGCCAAAGGCAGAGGCTTTTTACCCACTGAGCCACCCAGGCGCCCCCCTACAATCTCCTAATTCTAATTCAACTGCTTAACTTTCAAGGTGAGAATACTGAAATTATGTCGAATAACTTGCTCTGGGACAAGAACCTAGGTCCTCTGGAACTCAATCCTCCATTATGTATCCAAAACAATAATTGATGATTATTTTACTTTTAGAGCAGATATTTAGTACCTTTAAGTTTAAAAGACAAGAAAAACCTTGATTTTTTCCCTCACAAGAAAATCTGTACTATTTAGCTAGAGAATACTCATATTTCAATATGTTTGTTAAATATTAGGCTTTTCAAAACTATATTCAAAGAAACACTAGAGGATTTGGCTCTAAACCCTTACTAGCAGCCCTACTTCACTCAGAACAATTACATTTCTACTTATTTTAGGAATTTATTTTAAAAATAATTCTTGGGAAAAAAAAAATTCTTGGGGCCCCTGGGTGGCTCAGTGGGTTAAAGCCTCTGCCTTCGGCTCAGGTCATGATCTCGGGGTCCTGGGATCGAGCCCCACATCGGGATCTCTGCTCAGCGGGGAGCCTGCTTCCCCCTCTCTCTCTGCCTGCCTCTCTGCCTACTTGTGATCTCTCTCCTCTCTGTCAAATAAATAAATAAAATCTTTAAAAAAATAATTCTTCTGCTTTACATATTTGAAAACCACTGATCTGTAATATGGGGAAGTAAATATTTTAAATAACGTTAAAAACCCCCACACAACCCCAAGCATCACTATTCATTCGTTTGTATATACCCATGCTATGCCATGCTCCTCCTTGGACAAACTGTATATTAAAAAGAAAGTTTAAGTGCATGGATGTGGCTGTGGAACCTGGACAAATACCATTCACTGTAACAAGAAAGTGAAAGTAGGTACTTCCAAAGTCTCATTGCTAAATTCATGTACACGATGATCTTTGTAGAAGGTTATTACTACATGTGGCCAAATATTCTGCCCACCAAGTTGAAATCCTAAACACTAATTCTCTAACAGAGAAAAGCATATTCTATCACCTGAAAACTTCTTCAAATGAACCACACAAAATTTTTAACTGTCTACTTCACAATTACTTTTTTTTTAAAGATTTTATTTTTATTTATTTGACAGAGAGAGAAATCACAAGTAGGCAGAGAGGCAGGCAGAGAGAGAGGAGAAAGCAGGCTCCCTGCTGAGCAGAGAGCCCGATGCAGGGCTCGATCCCAGGACCCTGAGATCATGATCAGAGCCAAAGGCAGAGGCTTTAACCCACTAAGCCACCAATCTTAAAGTAATTGTGAAATAGGGGCACCTGAGTGGCTTTTGTGATCACTAAACCAGCCAGCAAGAAATATTAAAGGGGATCCTTCAAGGGAAAAGAGCCCAAAAGTAACACAGACTACAGAGAAACAGAGACAGTATATAGAAACAGTGACTTTATAGGTAATACAATGGCACTAAATTCATATCTTTCAATAGTTACTCTGAATGTAAATGGGCTAAATGCCCCAAATCAAAAGATACAGGGTATCAGATTGGATAAAAAAGCAAGACCCATGGGGCGCCTGAGTGGCTCAGTGGGTTAGGGCCTTTGCCTTTGACTCAGGTCATGATCCCACCTTCCTGGGATCAAGCCCCACATCGGGCTCTCTGCTCAGCGGGGAGCTTGCTTCTCCCTTTCTCTGCCTGCTTCTCTGCCTACTTGTGATCTCTCTCTCTGCCAAAAAAATAAATAAAATCTTAAAAAAAAAAAAAAAGCAAGACCCATCCATATGCTGTCTGCAGAAGACTCATTTTAGACCCAAAGACACCTCCAGACACCTCCAGATTGAAAGTGAGAGGGTAGAAAACCATTTATCATGCTAATGGACATCAAAAGAAAGCTAGGGTAGCAATCCTTATATCAGACAAATTAGACTTTAATAGACTGTAATAAGAGATGAAGAAGCACACTATATCATAAAGGGTTAATCCAACAAGACCTAAAAATTGTAAATATTTATGGCCCTAATATGGGAGGAGCCAATTACATGAACCAATAAATAACAAAATTAAAGAAACACACTGATAATAATACAATAATAGTAGAAGACTTTAACATCCAACTCACTGGAATGGACAGATTATCTAAGCAGAAGATCAACAAGGAAACAAGGGCTTTGAATGACACACTGGACCAGATGGATTTCACGGATATATTCAGAACATTCCATCCTAAAGCAAAAGAATATGTGTTCTTCGTGAGTACACGTGGAACATTCTCCAGAACGGACCACCTACTAGGTCACAAATCCGGTCTCAACCAGTACCAAAAGACTGGGATCATTCCCTGTATATTTTCAGGCCACAATGCTTTGAAAGTTGACCTCAACCACTAGAAGAAATTTGGAAGAAACTTAAATATTTGGAGGTTAAAGAGCATCCTACTAAGGAATGAATGGTCAACCAGGAATTAAAGAAGAATTAAAAAATTCATGGAAACAAATGGAAATGAAAACAAAACTCTCCAAAACTTTTGGAATGCAGTAAAGGCAGTCCTAAGAGGGAAGTATATAGCAATACAAGGCTTTCTCAAGAAACGAGAAAGGTCTCAAATACACAATCTAACCTTATACCCAAAGGAGCTGGAGAAAGAACAGCAGATGAAGTCTAAACCCAGCAGGAGAAGAGAATTAAAGATTAGAGCAGAAATCAATGAAATAGAAAACAAAAGAACAGTAGAACAGATGGACAGATAAACCGGGAAATGGTTTTTTGAAAGAATTAATAAAATTGATAAATCCCTGGCCAGACTTATTGAAAAGAGAAAGGACCCAAATAAATAAAATCATGGATGAAAGAGGAAAGATCATAACCAGCACCAAAATAATACAAACAATTATAAGAATATATTATGAGCAACTATATCCCAACAAATTAGGCAATCTGGAAGAAATGGATGTATTCCTAGAGATATATAGACTGCCAAAACTGAAACAGGCAAAAATAGAAAACCTGAACAAAGCCATAACCAGCAAGGAAATTGAAGCAATAATCAAAAATCTCCCAACAAACAAGAGTCCAGGGCCTGAGAGCTTTCCAGGGGAATTCTACCAAACATTTAAAGATTTAATACTTATTCTTCTGAAGCTGTTTCAAAAAAAGAAATGGACCAAATAATTAATGTACAGAGCTACTGAATCACTGTGTTGTACACCTGAAACTAATGTAATATTGTTACATTGTGTGTCAACTATACTTCAATTTAAAAAAAGGAAAAAATAAAAAAGAAATGGAAGGAAAACTTTCAAACTTTCTATGAAACCAGCATTACCTCGATCCCAAAGCCAGACAAAGACCCTCAAGAATTACAGACCAATATCCCCGATGAACATGGATGCAAAAATTCTCACCAAGATACTAGCCAAAGGGTTCCAACAGTACATTCAAAGGATTATTCACCATGACCAAGTGGGATTTATTCCTGGACTGACCAAGAGTGGTTCAACATCCATAAGTCAATCAATATGATAAACTACATAAATAGAAGACAAGAACCATATAGAATCCTGAGGCGGAATTGCCCCGGCCTTGCCCAGGGAGGGGCCAAGCAATTCGCTCAATTCGCTCTGGGGAGTCTGTTCCCTTAGCGCTTTGACAGTTACCAAGAATCCTCCCGATAGATGCAGAAAAGCCATCTAACAAAGTACAGCATCCTTTCTTGATTAAAACTCTTCATAGTGTAGGGAGGAGGAGCAAGATGGCAGAGGAGTAGGAAGTTGAGATAGAGTCGGATCCCAGAAGTTCATCTAGATAGTTATCAAATCATTCCAAAAGCCAGCATACTCAACAGGAGAGAGAAGAGAGGAAGAAGAGCAATTCTAGGAGCAGAAAATCGACCAGTTTCTGAAAGGTAGGACGTTTGGAAAAGTGATTCCAAAGCAACGGGAAGAGAGACTGCGGGGGGAGGGGCCGGCTCCCTGCAGCTGCAGAGCCGCAGAGCACAAAATCGGAACTTTTAGAGTCTGCTCTGCTGAGGGACACTGCCCCAGAGGCTAAGCCAGAGGTTCAGCCCTTGCGGCACAGAGTGGTTTAAGGACCCGCGAGATCATAAAGAGACCAGGGGTGTCTGAGTGCGGCAGAGCTCCCAGATATCGGGGCGGAGAAGCTGGCGGCAGAGAAAGAGCCCCGCAGTGCGTTTTCAACTGGGGCTTACCCTAGACCGTGGCCGTGGCCCTTCAAGCGGGGACCCCACAAGACATTCCGGAGAGACCCCCTCCTTCCTCCTCGGGGAGGAGTGGCACTGGAGCGTGCAGCAGGAATCTGCTGGGTTTAGAGACTTGACGGGGCCGCGCGCCAGAGATAGAAACACGCTACCACCTGTGGCTGAGCTCGGAGCCTGGGCAGGGACCCAGGAGACGGGAGTGAT
>CM052804.1:14188915-14226705 GCA_028533885.1 Nasua narica | reverse complement strand
CCTGAGCTGAAACCAAGAGTTGGATGCCGAACTGACTATACCACCCAGATGCCCCAACAACAGCAGTTTTAATATAGCCAAATTTGATTAATCTTGAATAAAATATATGCTTATGAATCTGCACCACATGTTCTAGGACTTTATCTTCTCTAAGTCCCTCTCTGCCTGTACAGAAGGGTGCAAAAGTAAGCACAGATGATGCTAAATGGTGTTTGAGTTAATTGCTTCATCCCCCCTTCTGATGAAGGGTGATCAGAAGACAACTACATAAGCGAAGTATTTCAGTTATCATACCTCTGGTGAATTTTTATCCATGTCTGTTAAGTCTTTTGAAAGAACTGAAAGAGCAACATCTTTTTGAAGATGCCAAAGTGTTGTAGAGTAGATCTCCATGCCTTCAACTCTGTAATTCTCAATCCTTCTAACCTCTGAGAATATTCTTTCAGCCTGAAATAAGAAAACTAGTTAATGGGAAAATAAGTTGATACAATTTACATATAACAGGGAGAGCACTGGGCACTATTCTCATAGTACCTAAATACTGCTTTGTTTTATAGTGTTTACATGAATTAGTAATAAATAGGGTCACAATGAACAATGTTCCACAACAGGTCAAATATTGATGTAATCATATTCACACTTAACCTAGGTATACACAACTCATGGTAAGAATATTAACTGTGAAAAGAAAAACTATGTTTCCACCAAAATGACAGGAGAAATCTATACAAAGTTATAATTTATAAAGGACAAGTCAATTATTTTATTCTCAAAAAACACATTTCCAAGTTTTAAAAAAAGTTTTACAGAATAACAGTTTCAGGAAAAGTGAGAGAATAATGATTTCTGTAACATAAAACTACTTGTGCACTGACTTTTATCAAGAGGTCGAGTTAAAAACTTTAGGGGAAATACGGTTCAGTTGGCCACCAATGCTATGGCATGTTGAGCACTGAGAATACCCACCAATGTCATATCTGCATGGGGACTGTAGCTCCAGGCTAGTGATTCCCTTCTTCTCGGCAGCACTAACCTGACTTTAGGGTCCCTCCTCAGCTACTTTTTTCCTCCCCACACTCACAGCTCCTAGAACGGTTTCTCTCACCTTGAAATTTGAGGCTTTGGGTTATATAAAACCAATTAGTAGTTCCCTAGTTTATTCATTCAAAGGTTCAAAATTCAGGAAATCCAAGAAATGGCCATATACTATCTAGGATTAGCTTAATGATTCATAACTTCCCTGAAATCCCTTAAGTTAGGTAAGTTTTTCCAATAGGCACTGGTTATAAGAAGACAGATCTAGGGGCGCCTGGGTGGCTCAGTTGGTTGGGCGACTGCCTTCGGCTCAGGTCATGACCCCGGAGTTCCGGGATCGAGTCCCATGTCAGGCTCCCGGCTCTGTGGGAGGTCTGCTTCTCTCTCTGACCTTCTCCCCTCTCATTCTCTCTCTCTCTCTCTCTCAAATAAATAAAATGAAAATTATAAGAAAACAGATCTAACCACAAGTCAAATATAGGTTTTGGAAATCTTTTGGTTTCAAATTCTTCAGGATCTATTGCTTCCTCTGAAAAGTGATTGTGGCATAGACAAAAAAAATGAAAAAAAACCAACCCTCACGAAATTGAGTTGAAACAAAGGCTTCTGTTTAGTTAAGTATCTGGGACACTGCTCTATAATTAGAGGGAAACAATAAAAATTATGTATTTTAAAGTACTAGTAAAATAATAAACTAGAAATAATTTTGAAAGGGGCTTGCTGAACACAGCTTTTGCCTATGTATCAGTAAAGGCTCATTATCCAAACATGGGACTTCTAGCAATGAATAAGGCTGATCTGTCTACAGCAACACTTTGTTCTTTACTGTACAATAATACATGAGTTGGTATCTTCTTTATTCTCTACCTGGAAGAACACTTCACCCTCAGACCTTTGCATGGCTCCTGAAGAAATCACCTCCTTTCTCTGAGCACACTTTTTAGTAAATGTATCATGTTTCATTATCCTGTACCCTTACCATGCTTCATTTTTTCCTTCTTATGATCTATTGCTACCTGTCCTTTTACATGTATTGGCTTACCATCTAGCTCTCTTACTAGAATGCAAGCTCTATAAAGGCAAGCAATTATCTGTCTAGCTCTATTACAGAGTCTAGAAGAGAATCTAAGACACAACATGCACTGAATAAATGAACTGAAAGTAGACAGGGCAAAAATGTAACTTTGTTATAAACTTAAAATAATTTAGTTTAGAGAAATTTTATAATATATAGATTTCTTAAAGTTTTAAATAATTTTTTTAAGTTTATGGCCAGGGAGAGAAAATGTTCGGAAGGTAAACTGGGTAGGAAATTTAAATTGGAAATTAGAATTTTCTTTGGACTTGTGTTAATAATATTCTTTTCTGGTATAAACAGGTAACTTAAGCAATGAATGTAATTAAAATTAAAAGGATAAATGTCCTTGAGAAGGATATTATGTCCTCTATTATATACAGTTTTCTTCATAGCATTTTTCAAGTTTATAAAACATATTAAATGCCAAAAATTCATCCCAGTAGGAACTCCGCATATAGTAAAAAAATTTTTATTATAAACACCTGTGACATGGTAATATATATTTTCAAATCCAACTGAGTAGGGTACAAATATTTCACATAAGAATATATGGATGTGGGGGTGCCTGTGTGGCTCAGTGGGTTAAGGCCTCTGCATTCGGCTCAGGTCCTGATCCCAGGGTCATGGGATCGAGCCCTGCATGGGGTTCTCTGCTCAGCGGGGAGCCTGCTTCCCCCTCTCTCTCTGCCTGCGTCTCTGCCTACTTGTGATCTCTGTCAAATAAATAGATAAAATATTAAAAAAAAAAAAAGAATATATGGATGTGGGCGCCTGGATGGCTCAGTCGATTAAACATCCAACTCTTGATTTTGGCTCAGGTCATGATCTCAGGGCCTTTTTTTTTTTTAAGTTTTTATTCATTTGATAGAGACACAGTGCAAGAGGGAACAAAGCAGGGGGAGTAGGAGAGGGAGGAACAGGCTTCCCACCTGTTCCCTCCCGCAGGGAGCCTGATGCGGGGTCTCGATCCCAGGACCGCAGGATCATGACCAGAGCCAAAAGTAGATGCTTAACGACTGAGGCACCCAGGCATCCTGGGTCTTTTTTTTTTTTTTTTTAAAGATCTTTTATTTTAAAAAGATTTTTATTTATTTGACAGAGAGAGAGAGATAGTGACAGCAGGAACACAAGCAGCAGGAGTGGGAGAGGAAAAGCAGGCCTCCTGCTGAGCAGGGAGCCTGATGCGGGGCTTAGTCCCAGGAACCTGGGATCATGACCTGAGCTGAAGGCAGTCGCTTAACGACTGAGCCACCCAGGCGCCCCATGACCTCAGGTCTTGAGACTGAGCCTTGTGTAGGGCTCCACACTCAGCACAGAGTCTGCTTTGGATTCTCTCTCTCCCTCTCCTTTGTCCCTTCCCTTGCTTGAGTTCTCTTGCTCTAAAATAAATAAAATCTTAAAAAAAAAAAAGAATTTATGGATTGGATTCCTTACAAATCTATCTGAAGCAATCTCCTCAAATTTAAATTACATACCCATTAACACAAGAGAAAACTGTCTATATATTAAAATGCTCAGAAAATAAATATAAAGACATTACATAATAAATATTGACATTTTATGATTTTGTTTTCTGTTTGGTTTTTTTAGTTTTAAGCAGCTGCATATCCAGTGTGGAGCCCAACGTGGGACTTGAACTCATGACCCTGAGATCAAGACCTGAGCTGAGATCAAGAGTCGGATGCTTAACTGATGAAGCACCCAGGTGCCCCTAAATATTGAACTTCAAGAGCTAGCTATCTCAATCTCAGGCATTTTAATTAAATTTAAATTATCTCTAAAAAAGCGCGCATAACAGTTTTCTATACTTACTTGCATGTATTCTGAGAGTTCGAAATATGCCCTTCCAATTTGGCACAGTACCCAACCAGTATTGTAGTGGTGAGAAGGTAGGTGGCTCAAGATATTTATAGCTTCTTTGCAGTTGTATGAACACAAAGCTAAATAGCCTTTCCCCATTTCACGAAGAAGGCTCATCAAACCTTCTAGGAGAAAACAATATAGTAAACAAAGAAGAAAAACACAGTAAAACAGTTTTGTTTTCTAGAAAGGGTAATTACAAAATAATTTATTAAAAATTCCAACATCAAAAAAAAATAAATAAAAATTCCAACATCCATCCAGAAAAAATGGAAGGTACTTTAATGAACATTAAAAAACTTACTTAAAATAAGTGAATAAAATAAAATACAAAGAAGATATTAAGCATTTAAAACAGACCTGCTGCTGCTTTCTGTAGATTAAATGCCTGGATCTGAGGTGTGATTGTGGAGATTTTCCCTTCTGAAATGATGGAAGAGTCCAATTTTGTAATTTCCAGGCTATCATTTATGTTAGGTTGAGTTATTCCTCCTTTATTAGTTTTACTTTTAGTTTTTCTGTTTGGGATTTTAGGTGGAAACTTCATTTTTAACTTTTTGCTATTCTCCTATAAAAAGGAGGAAAATTCCACACTTGTTAAACTCATATATTTTAGACTTCCCAATCCTTTCTCAAGTACAAGTCACAAAATAAATATTAAAAAAATAAATAAATTTAACTGGTTTAAATTTTTCTCAGAAAAAATTTATAATAACAAAAATTTTCAAAGTCATTTAATTTTAAATGCAACAATTCTGAAAATAAATAACAGTATTAAGTGTTTGCTGCTCTTTTCTGAAAGTGTATAATTTTATTATTTAAAAATAAGAAAATAAATGGATGCAATACTACTTAATTGTCTCAGAGCATTATAAGTTATAAAATTGTTGATTTGTTCATGTCAAAGTTAAAAATTATCCATAATATTTTTCAACGAACTAAGAAAATTTACCAAGGGCATGAGGTCCTCCAATTGTACAAAGAAATGTACAAAGAACACACAGGAAATTTCCATTTATCCTTCCCCCAATTCTCCTAGTGAGAATATCTGACATAACTACAGGCCACCATCAAATCCAGGAGGCTGGAATTGGTTCAATACTATCAACTAAATTACATATCTTATTTGGATTTCATCAGTTTTTACACAGATTTTTTTTGATGTGATAAGTTCTATGAAATTTTATCACATGTATGATTCGCATAATCTACCACCACAATAAGGATATAGGACTGTCTGACCACTGCACAAAAAAATTCCTTTGTGTTATGCTCTAGTAGTCATATCTTCCTCCCCAGTTCTAACTCCTAATAGCCACTGATCTGTTTCACATCACAATAATTTTGTCTTATGAACAGTGTTTTATAGTATTTATTAAAGAACCAAGAAAATTTATAAATGTCACAGACCGCTTTATAAATTTAAAAAAATTAGAAAAATTTAAATAGTCTCTGAATTTACTTATTATAGATGGAGGGGGACGCATTAAGTAAATGTGACATATATGTAAATCTTTAAATTACCTTGGTAGTAGAGCTGTCACTAGTAAAAAGTCGTGAACTTCTTCGAGGCAGTGCGTTCGGGGGAGAAGTGATAGTGGGGCTCAATACCTGAGGTGTTGTACTAAAAAAATGATAAAAGTAGACGTCAAAAAACCCCCACAACAAAACCCAGCTTATGACTATTACCTTTTGTTTCAATTCAGATACGTTAAAAAAAACACATTCATCATGTTTGTATTCTAAAGTTGATGAGTTTGGTTGGTCCTTTGTCATCCCTCTATGAAAACTCAGAATTTAAAAGCTATCTGTGTTACCATAAAATAATAAAGATTATAGCGCAGTGCTTCACTCCATCTGAAATTGCTAATTTGAATTTAAAACAATCCACATAAAAACTGTGGATCAAAAAATGATAAACACATCTATAAACTAATTCTCTCTAGCCCTCATTTGCAATAATAGCGTGTGAGAGAAAAAAAGATAGTTGGACATGGATAGCCTAAATGGATATCTGCCAGCAAATAAATACCAATAAACAATGATTATTTCTTTATAAATTCAAACAACCACATCAAGGTTTATTCTTTTTAGAACCAAAGGAATCTAATAATTGCCTGGGTACTTTTTTTTTTTTTTTTTAACTTTAAAAGGCAGACCCTAAGATACAAGGATTCCATTTTTAGAAAGTAAACAAACTTAAAATCTCAAGTTACCTGAAAGTGGGTAAGTCTATGGACTAAATGGTTTATAGTTTATGTGAAATCCCACTAGTTACCTGAATTTGAGTCAAAGAGGCTTCTGAGAATAAAACAGACACTGACCAGTGAGTATAGAAAGCCCAGGCTGCTCTTACCTTTTCAAAAGACAGAATCTCAGTGGAGGGATTACAGCAAGTGAGGTCAGTTGGGCTGGTGAATTAATTTTATTTTATGATATATTTTTTATGATGCATTTTTAATTTTTAAAGATTTATTTTAGAGACAGAGGATGGGGGAGGGGCAGAGGGAGACAGAGTCTTAAGCAAACTCTTCACTGAGTGTGGAGCCCTACATGGAGCATGATCTCACAATCCTGAGATCATGAACTGAACTGAAACAAAGGTCAGATGCTTAACTGTGCCACCCAGATGATTTGATATATTTTTTTTTAAATTAGGATTTTATTCTTATTATTTTTAATTAAAAAAAAAAGATTTTATTTATTTGTCAGAGAGAGAGAAAGAGCAAGAGAGTACAAGCAGGAGGAGCGGTAAGCTGAGGGAGAAGCAGGCTCCCCCCCAAGTAAGGAGTCTGATGTGGAACTCAATCCCAGGACCCTGGGATCATGACCTGAGTTGAAGGCAGACAGACGCTTAATCAACTGAGCTACCCAGGTGTCCCCCTAGGATTTTTTTTTAGAGGAGATTAGGGTTCACAGCAAAATTGAGGGGAAGGTACAGAGAGATGCACCGTATACTTCCTGCCCCCACATGCACAGCATCACCCTTTATCAACATGCCCCACCAGAGTGGGACAAGTTATAGGTTATAGGTGATGAGCCTACACTGATGTATTATAAAGTCTACAGTTTATGATAGAGTTCACCCTTGGTTTTGTTCATTCTGTAGGTATGTGTGAATATATGAAGACATATATCCATCATGGTGTCATACAGAATATTTCATGGCCCTCATCCTCTGCGCTCTGCCTACTCATCCTTTGCCCTCCAACCCCTGGCAACTACTGATCTTTTTTACTGTTTCCATAGTCTTGCCTTTTTCAGCCTTTTGCCATTTGCCAAAAGCTTTTTGCCATTTTTAAGTACAACATCTTTTATTTGAATGATATAATTTATATTATAAATGTGAATTATATGTTGTCAATAATGTTACTTAATTATAGAAAACAGTTTGCTTGAGAAGTGGGAGGGAATAATTTCATCCATGGAGCAGTTTATAGGGAGGACAAGCTTAAGAAAAATGCTGAGACTTCTTAAAAGTCAAAAAAAATGCATGAGTATAACATCATTCTTGTGGGGGTAGAAGTAAAAATAATAGTAATATGATTTTGGGGCTAGGAGGCTGAAGAAGACAAACTCCTCCTGTATTGTAATTTTCATTACGGTTCTATTGGCTCTAAAGGCCAATTTGACAAAAGAAAAAAATGTCCAAAGTCCGACAGGCATCAGGAAAATGAATCAGGATAGTGAGTGAGTTTGAACATTGGTCGTAGCACATGAAATGTATTCATTTCTTTATAACTTGCATCTGCTTAATTAGGAATTTGAAAATGAAAGGAATGTGCTCTAGAATCAGACTGTTGAGGTCTGAAATCAATTCTATCACTTATTACCTATGTGATTATGTGCCAGTTATATTAAACACTTTAAAAAAAAAAGTTCTGTAGGGACGCCTGGGTGGTTCAGTCAGTTGAGTCTGCCTTCAGCTCAGGTGGTGATCACAGGTCTTGGGATCAAGCCCTGAGGGAGGCTCCCTGCTCAGCAGGAAGTCTGCTTATGCCTCTCCCCCTACCCGCTGCTCATGCTCATTCTCACTCTCTCTCAATCTCGGATAAATAAATAAACCTTAAAAAAAAAAAAGATTTTGTACATAATCTAATTTTATGGTTTCATAATAAAATATGAATACTAGCTATAAAGAAGATGCCTTGGAAATAATATAAAAATGATTTTTAGAGGTTAATACATGTAGAGAAAATCATGACATACATACAAACCTTTGGGGGAAACTTAGCTAAGAGAACTATGCTATTCTAATCATCTCTAAAAACAACTTTCTTTAAAAAAACAATAGACTTTCACTGCTAGTGGTAAATGAAGTAAAATGGACCAGATTTACTATCCTGTCTTTAATGACGAATAACACTGAAAATAAAGTATGAAATGATGCTTTTCAGATATTGGACAGCAAGCACATATGCCTGAAGAGAATTCTGAGGACACAGTGCAGGGAAAGGGAACACAAATAGAAGTCAGTGGTCTTCCTGTGTTGAGAAAAAAATGTTGAGACTTCCAGGAAGTGAAGGCAGCTAGAGTATTAAAGTCAGAGTACTAGAAAGGGGAGAGCTACAAAGAGGGAGAGCTTCAAAGATCTGCTGGAAGTTTTCCTAGAATCTGCAGTTGAAA
The DNA here is from genome assembly GCA_028533885.1 of Nasua narica. Taxonomy (NCBI): domain Eukaryota; kingdom Metazoa; phylum Chordata; class Mammalia; order Carnivora; family Procyonidae; genus Nasua; species Nasua narica. The sequence continues at coordinate 14,218,106 of CM052804.1, read as the reverse complement.
CTGAGTGGTGCAACTGTTTGAGTGTGTTATAATAAAAAACTCATCTGGTATTTGTCCTGAATTCTTGAGAAGCAATTTCTAAATGCTCGGAATTTCTCTCTCTCTTTTAAAAGATTTTATTTACTTATTTGACAGAAAGAAACAGTGAGAGAGGGAACATAAGCAGGGGGAGAGGGAGAAGCAGGCTCCCCGCAGAGTAGGGAGCCTGACGTGGGGGCTCAATTCCAGGACCCTGGGATCGTGACCTGAGCCAAAGGCAGATGCTTAACAACTAAGCCACCCAAGGAGCCCAATGCTCGGCATTTCTCAAGTGATATAAGTGTCTGTTCTTCATGGTGGGCCCCTGAGACCACACCTGAGTTTATGCTAATGAAATGACTTGTGGTGGGGCCCTAGATAGTTTCAGGATACTGGGCTGGCCTTGCTGGAAAGACCAACCAGTGACTAGAGGGCTGAAGCTTTGAGTTGGCTATTAACAGCCTGACCTTCTCTAGGAAGGGGAGGGTGGCTGGAGAATGAGTTAAATCACATGACCAATGACATGAGCTATCATCCCTATGTAATGTAACTCCAACAAAAACTTTGACTACCGAAACTCAGTTGCGCTTCCTGGCTGGCGAACACACTGGATGCGCTGTTGAGGTGACACATCTCACCCAAGGGAAAGGACACAGAAGCCCTGTGTTCAGGACCCTTCCAGACCTTATCCTATGGGGTCTTGAGTCCTGGTCTGGTCCTGACTGGTATCCTTTATAATAAAACTATAAGTATAGAACTTTCCTAGATTCTGTGAATTCTTCTAGCATATTAAACCTTGGGGGTAGCAAGAACCCTCAAATGTGTAGATAGTTGGTCAGAAGTGAAGGTGGCCCAGGGAAACCCTGAAATTGTAGCTGCCAAGTCAACAAGATTTGTTAAGTCTTGCTGGAACTATTGTCTTAGCCTGCAGAGTCTATGATACGTCTGGGTAATTAGTATCAGAACTTACTACAGTATTACAGTAAGGAAAACTACCTGAATCTAGAGAAAAAACTACTGGAAAGGAGCTGGCAGAACAATTCTTGGAGCTCACCCTGGAGATTTTCAATAGCCAGAATGAAGAAACCTCACACTCAACAGGTCACTGAGTATTCAAAGGATACTGCCTCAATAGTGGGGCAAAATTAGTCCAGACTAAAGGCCACTCTTATTCTACCAACAAAACTTAAAAATCAAGACCTAAAAGGAATAAACTGTTAACAAGTAACTGCCTCCCAGAATAAAACAGAAATACTTAAAGGAAGATAAAATAGTTCAGCACTCAACAATGTAAAATTTCCAATAACTGCCATAAAACAACAACAACAATAAAACTAGGCATACAAAGAAGAAAAATATAACCTATATTGAAAAGAAAAAAAAAATCTATAAAAAACAGACCCAGAAATAACACAGCAAGGCAGTAGACAAAATCATTAAAAGAGCTATTATAGATATATTCCATATGCTCAAAAAGGTAGAAGAAAGAATGAGCATGTTAAAGGGGAGAACCAAATCAAACTTCTGGAGATGAAAAATAGAGCATCTGAGATTAAAACTGTATCTACATCCTGGTTGGGGTTAATAACAGATTAGACACTGCAGAAGAAAAGATTAATTAACTTGAAGACATAACAATAAACACTATCCAAAATGAAATAGAGGAAAAAGACTGGAAACAAAAATGAACACAGTACTGAGCTGTGAGGGACAAGACCTGAAAAAAATACTTGAAGAAATAATGGACAAAAATTAGCTAAATTTAGTAAAACTACAAAATCACAGATCCAAGAAGCTCAATCATTTGAAGGCCAAGAGAGACAGCACATCATGATCAGATGATTTAAAATCAGAGATAAAAAGAAAATTGTAAAACCATCAGAAAAGAAATACATTACATATGGAGGAACAAAAAGTAAGAATGACAAGACTTCTTGTCAGGAACAAAACAAGCTAGAAGACAGTAGAACAACATCTTCAAAGAGAAAACTATGAGCAAGAATTCTGTATCTAGTGAAAATATCTTTCAAAAACAAAAACAAAGGTGAAATAAAAATCTCTTTCAGACATACAAAAGCTGAAAAAATTCATTACCAGCAGACTTGGACTATAAGAAATTTTAAGTCTTTCAAGATGAAGGAAAAGGATACCAAATTGAAATGTGAACCTATAGTAAGAAATAAAAAGCACTGGAAATAGTAAATATGTGTGTAAATACAAAACAGATTTTTCTTATTTTAAAAAATCTCTCTAGAAGATAATGGACTATTTAAGGGAAAAACTATAACAACGTACAATAGGGTTTACACACATGTATAAGTAAAATCTATGACTACAGTAGCATAAAGATGGGGAGAGGAGCATGAAAGCACACTGCTATAAGGTTTTTACTATATATGATGTGGTATAACATTACTTGAAGATAGACTTTGATAAGTTAAAATATATACTATAAACATTAAAACAGCCTCTAAAAAGACAAAATAAAGAGTAATTCTTAATAAGGCAATGCTAGGTTGAACTGTGTTTCCCCAAAAAATATGCTGAAGCCCTAACCTCCAGTACCTGTGAATATGACTTATTTGGATTCAGGCTCTTTGTCGATGTAATCAAGTTAAGATGAGGGCATTAGGGTGAGTTCTAATTCAGTGTGACTGATGTCCTTATAAGAGGGAAATTTGGATATAGAGACACACAGGGAGAATGGCTGTGTGAAGACAGAAGCACATATTGAATTATGCTCCCATCAACTAAGGATGCCTGGGACTACCAGAAGGTGGAAGAGACAAGGAAGGATCTTCCCTTGGAGGCTTCAGAGGGAGTATGGCCCTATCAACACCCTGACTTTGGGTTACAGCTTCTACAACTGTGAGTGAATACACGTCTGTTGTTTTAAGCCATCCAGTTTGCAAGAACTTTGTTATGGCAACTGCAGGAAACTAAGATAGGCAATAAAGGAGATAAAATGGAATCAATAATATAAAAAAAAAAAACCCACAAAATCATTAATAGTTGATGTTTATTAAAGTTAGTATAATTGTTTAGCTTAAGCAAAATATATAACTTCGTAAGTTATGTTTATATATTCTTAAGGATAAGCATTTACTCAGCCTACATAATGTTGTTCTGCAGGAGGCTTCAGGCTCCTTCTCATAACTGAGCCGCAGGCAATCCCTGTCATGTGTCTGTGAGCTGGCACTCATGAGACTTGCCACCCTGGCATTTCAGAAATATTGAGGCCTTCTATATAGTCAAGGTCTATGCACATGTGTGTCTATTTTAAGACTTATAGTACATATTCACTATTTTACAAGGAGACAGAGTTGTATCATTCTTTTAGAATATTAGCTATGATTTGTTTTTGAGTACTTCAACAGAAAAAAGAAACCCTATTTAACATCATTTCTGTGTGGCAGTGGATTCATTATTTAAAGATTTACCAGAAGATTAATTTTATGATCTATATATAGAAGTGAATAAGGGAAGGGGAGAATGAAACCTATGTGCACTTGACCAATGAAGGTCATGTAATAAGAAAATTATTTTGGAGAAGTGTTCAGAATACCTAGTTTAAACAAATTCATGAAGGAATTAGAGTAAAATAAATAGACATTTTGGTTACTTTTGTCTTGGTTTGTATTCAAATACTCAACTAAAAATTATACTAGTCTTTTCAGTAAGTTTGAAATGCTTTTCTTTTTTTTTTAAGATTTTATATTTAAGTAATCTCTACACGGAGTGTGGGACTTGAACTTACAACCCTGAGATCAAGAGTCACATACCTACTGACTGAGTCACCCAGGTGCCCCTAGAAATTTCTAATTTGACATATTCAAAATTTATAATAGTCATTCTAGAATTCTTGGGAGAGTCAAAACCTGTCTAAAGTGAATAAAGTCATGTTTTCTAGCAAGAAAAGCCAACAATATCAAATAATGACACTATAGTAAATACCTTGTTTGTGGGCCAGAACTTTGTGTTTGTGCAACAAGAATTGGGGTTACCTCTCGACTATTTCCACTCTGTGAGAAGACAGACTTTGTTCCAGTTTGGCCGATTCTGGCAACAGACTGTAAAACACAAAAAGTCTAAGGTTTGTGAATTATAAATTGCATTGAAAATGGTAAAAGACACCATGATGCTCCCATCTACATTTTCTCGATGCAAGATTTCATAATATATACTTGTCATCTGAGAACACAAATAATGTCATTATTAATATGTCAATTAATATGTTAGGATTAACATCAAACTATTTCCTCCGTTTAACTTCAGCATTTTTTTTTAAAGATTTCATTTATTTATTTGAGAGAGAGAGAGTGAGTGAGAGAGAGCACAAGCCGGGGAAGTGGCAGAGGGAGAGGGAAGAGCAGACTCCCTGTTGAGCAGAGAGCCTGATGTGGGGACTCCATCCCAGGACCCTGGGACCATGACCTGAGCTGAAGGCAGATACTTAACCGACTGAGCCACCCAGGTGCCCGCTTAATCTCAGTATTTTTATCTTTATACTGTCCTTTCATTTTTCACTTTAGTTTTTAAGGAAAGGCTCAAACTTCTCGAAAACTTCTAAAAAGGCCATTATTACACATTTTCCAGGTGGGGCTAAGGGTTACAAGAATTTTAAGACAGCTACTACTATTAAGATTTATAATCTAACTCAGGTTTATGATCTAATATAAAAAAATAAAAATACAGTAAGATTTTATATCCCTTCATTGACACTTAAAGATATTTTATAGTAGTTCAGAGGAATACATTTTTAAAATCTATCTGATTATTTTCCATATTCCAAGCATTGTGCTCTTAGAATTAACATTTCTTTCTAGTGTGTTCAATTTCTCATTAACTGGTCTCTGTTCCCATGGAGGAGAAAAAAGACTTCTTGCCCCTCTGTCTTCTCTAATTTATCACCTTAGTTCTATTCATTTTCATCACTTGGCTTCTTTATAAAATGATCTGTGATTGTTACATCAATGCTTATTTTTAGTTTTTTTACTACCAGATAATTTTCTTCAAAATTTATTATTTGATAGCCACTGTACATAATTCTCAAACTTTATAATGATAATTAATAATAACTTTCTCATCAGATATGAAAGCCTTAATTTGGCCTTTCCTGTATTCGATATCAATGATCATGTCCTCCTTTTTGAAACTGCGTAACTTCCAAAATAGTATGGTATCTTGATTATTTGTCCTAGCACTTCATTTGCAGGCCCTTCCTTCCTTTCACTGTTTTAAATTAAGTATGCTCTGTGTTCCTTTGCTAATCTCTTTTCCTAGGTGAGCCTGGCTACTTTGGCAGCTTTAACTATTATTTCTATCACAAAGCCATATTTTTTCCTCTATGACTATCCATGAAATAGTTTCATCTAATTTACCACTACCTCAAAATAAAACTTTATAATTCTTCCTCTTCTTCTTCCCCAAGCTGGAACCTCTACATTCACCCAAGCCACAAAACTTAAATTCTGGCCCTTCCTTATTTAACAAAAATCTGTGTGTTGTACAAAATATTCAGTTTGATATTTTTAGTTGATACTACAGCAGACCGACAAGTAGAACTTTCCTATGAATGTCCTATAGCAGGGTAAGAAGAGAACAGGGGCAGAAGAGGATGAGACAGTAAGGTTTTGTTGTTTGGGCACTGAAATCACCTACCCTGTACTGACTAACTTGTCCTTGATTGCTATGGCTTGCCTGGTTTGGGCTTATTTCACCTGGCATGCTGATTACTATCCTACTATGCCTTCTTGTAACTGTAATAAACTATTTTCTACAATTATACTTCAGGTAGCTGCCAACTCTTAAAAACGAGATTTAAAGTAATCCACACATTAAGTACTTTGCAGCCCCCCCCCCCCTTTTTTTACTACTTTCAAGAGTTTCTATTATTACCAATTAAGAAGCTATTACAGAAACAAAACTTCACGGACTCTAAGGAATTTTTGGAGTAAAAAGAACAAGAACAAACATCGCTAGGAGGGCAAAGGGTTTATATCAGTCATTTACTAGTATGACTTACTTAGCTTCCATTTCTTAAACATCTATTAAGGAGGGCAATACGCATTTTAAATACACAACCTAATTTAACTTTCACAGAAGGTAACCCTTTACCACAGACCTGTTTCAAGCAAATGGCACTTTGACCTCTAATGCCCTAGACCTATATAAAAGAACATTATTTAAAAAGTCTCAAGATATGGGGCGCTTGGATGGCTCAGTGGGTTAAAGCTTTAGGTCATGATCTCAGGGTCCTGGGATCTAGCCACATCGGGCTCTCTGCTCAGCAGGGAGCCTGCTTCCCCACCCCTCTCTGCCTGCCTCTCTGCCTACTTGTGATCTCTCTCTCTCTGTCAGATAAATAAATAAAATCTTTAAAAAAAAAAGTCAAGATTTGTTGCAGTATTTACTATAAGGATACTGTCAAATATTTTTTATTTTACTATACATTTACTATAAAGTTACTATACATCTATGAGAATCCGCCATAAAAAACTATTATCAGAAAAAAAAAAAAAACTATTATCAGAAATAGCTGGCTTTATGCAAGTCATAAATTTATGTTAATTAGTACACTTAAAAGACAAATACAGTCATGAAAACAAGTAAAACAATAGCAGTTATAATTTCTGTTATTTATATTCAAAGTGATAGAAATCATCCTAATTTAGTTTAAAAAGGGGGAATTCAAAAGTAAAAATCAGAATGCTTATTTAGCAACTATACTTGTGAGTTATAATTTCACAGGCCACAGAGCAACCCAGCTTTATGTCTCCTACCGTAACCAGCAGCTTATGACAAGGATGACCTTCTTTTACATTTAGATCAACAACTCTAAGGCAATGGTCATTATATAAAATTAGATTCTCTCTGAAATTGCCTTTAACAGATCGGAATTTTAAATGAATTTCTTTCGTCAACATCAAAACTGCATTTTACATGGAAAATACCTTTTTTGAAGGGGCTCCAGTAGATGGCACGTCAATTACAGAAGATGTATTAGTGTAGTTTTGTAAATAGGATCCATCTCCGGGACTTGGGGTTTCTAATGGCAAAATCCCAAAACTGAGAAGAGGTTGAAATCAAGGTGTCAAAAAGTCATCAAGGCATATATAAAGCAGCAGTATACTTAAATTAGAAGGTCTAAAAGGAAGAGAATGGCAAATCAGTCTTGGGGGCAGTGAGGATTTGAGGGGCAGATTTAAAATAAGCTGTGAATGTAGACTTTTCCACCCACCATAACTAAATTAAAAAAATCAAACAAGGAATTAAATTGAGCAACAACTACTCATATCAGGAGATTTATTGGAAATAAAGAAGAATGGGTGTTTGTAAAAGTGAAGATCTAAATGATCAAATTATTTCATTCTTGGAATTTACAGGATTTAGACACTGTTACAGAGAGACTATCTCTAGAGACCATTGAATCCATTTGTGGATTCAGGGAGTTGTAATCTCATGGTCATGCTAGTTTAGTAACTCTCTGGCCCCGGGACCCAATTCATAGCATCTGTTCTAGCACAGAATTTTTTATTTTGACCCTTTTGGATAGGTATCTTCTGGGCTGGGTTCCTGTATTTATACACATCTATACTTCTAATAATTTTGACAAAATATTTCCTATAGATAGGTGTCAACCCTTCTTCCATGGTTTGGAAAACTACTTTAACAATAATCACTGCTGTCACTCTATTTCATAAACATTCAACATTTTAAAAGGTTCACTGTATCTTTTAACACATACACTAGCTGAAGAAGGCATATTTAAGAGTTTTACATTTTTCTTTAATAGTTAATATTAAATTTTTATCACAGGTATTATATTTCTTTTACCTCATTTTCTGAAAACAGAATAGGTCCATTATTGACTTACTAAATGCTTCTATTTCCATAATGATTTAGAAGTTTACTAAATGCTTCTATTTCCATAATGATTTAGAAGTTTAGAATATTAATTTATATTACTAATAATATGAATTATTACAGATCATTTAATATTATAGCACCTCTTAAAGTATGTTTTGTATGTCTTACCTCGGGGTTAATGGGCTAAGAGCAGCTGGTCCTCCTAATAAGCTTCGACCAGTTTTTGGTTTATTTTGAACCTGTTTAGATAATATGGAAGTTCCTGTTCCAAGAGGGACAGTATCTGGTGAAATTACAGCTGAATCAATATAAGACACTGAGGAATCTGTATTCAAGGAGTACTTTGAATTGGAAGATTCTAAATTCAGTCTGTTTAATTCCTGAAACAGAAAAATTCTACCATGTCATTTATGATACATTATTTAGTTCACTCTTTCCTGTTTTCATAATACTTGAACACCAGCATATGATACACTTACAATGGTGTCCTGGGGTGTTTCCGTAAGAACAGTCTCAGGCTGTCTGTGAGATAAACTATGATTAGATACTAGTGTTGTACATGAGCTGGGCAGACAGTTGCTAAAATTCTGTAAAGATGTTAATTTAAATGTTTGGTCAGGATCTGGCTTTTCACCTGTGAAGGGAAAAAAATATATATATGCCTCTGAGGAAATTAGGATTAATATCTTTTTTCAAGAATGCATAAATTAGTGGAAATAAAGCCTTATCCAGTGTCTTAAAGTTCTGTTTCAGCTAATCAAATTTACCTCCCAAAAGCCCATCTATCAACTTACTATAAAAATTTACCCCTCAGCTAAAGCTATACTTTTAGAAATTAAATCAAACTACAAAAGCACTAATTTTAAATATAATAAATCATTGGAAAATGCAGATTTCTGTGTTTCTTTTAAAGGAGAAAGCAACTAGATCTCATTTTACTCAAAGTAAGGAGTGATGGTCAAGAGCTGAAACCCAACAGACAGTAAAGTTTTAAACACTTCCGTGTACACATACACAGTGTTTTTAAAACAATCATTGATGCGTCCTAGAGCATATATACTAAGGCACTCTTTCCCCACACTGTCCAGGTCTTATTTACATTAACAGCTTCAGTTCCAGGCATTTTATTTATTTCTTTCCTTATCTAGAAAGCTAGTGTTTTACTCACAATACACCTCATTCTAGAGGACACAAGGCTACACCATTCCTTAAAACATGATTCTATTACCTTATTTCTTGTTCTCAATTTTAACAGCTTTTAGCTTTGAAAAATATTCTTCTTGTGAATAATTTGTATCACTTTCCAAAAATTGAGGAGGAGGAAAAAAAGAGTAAGTAGGGGAACCCTCCCCTAGCTACCTCTACAAACCTACCTATTTCACATAATGATTCAAAGGGGGACCAGAGGAAAGGATTTAAACTAAGGCTCTTTTGGTAACATTCTGATCCTTTGGCAAGCCGATCTGTCTTGCTGTAAAGACAAACAAACAGATTAGACAAGCTACACAACCCAAAACATTATAAAGAAAATTTGATACAAAAAATTAGGTACTCTTATATATGTATGTAATACATATATATATGTAATACATACTTAAGTTCTGCAAGTACTCTTCTTGACGCTTCCCTAAATTACCAATTTCCCCTTCTTACCATTCTTCAATCTCTATTATTTAAGGCAGTTCAAATCAAAAGTCTGGTGAAAGCAAGCAGAACATGAATTGAAAGGAATGCTAGCCTAATAAACTATCATTGCTTCTTGAATATTATAATTGAGGCAATGGTCATTATATAAATTTCCTGTCAGATACTAGAATTTAATTTCCTGTCAGATACTAGAATTCCAGGAGAGACGGACAATATCCAAGTATCTGTCTTATTCTTAAATTTTTTTTAAGATTTTATTTATTCATCCGACAGAGGAAAGAGATCACAAGTAGGCAGAGAGGCAGGCAGAGAGAGAGGAGGAAGCAGGCTCCCTGCTGAACAGAGAGCCCGATGCGGGGCTCGATCCCAGGACCGAGATCACAACCTGAGCCGAAGGCAGAGGCCTTAACCCACTGAGCCACCCAGGTGCCCCTTATTCTTAAATTTTAATGTAATATCCCAGCAGTAATTTTGAAAGTGACTTAAATGTTTTAAATGATCAGATCTTCTAATGAAGTGGAGATGGTGGCTCTTTTTTTTTTTTTTAAGATTTTATTTTTAAGTAATCTCTACACCCAATGTGGGGCTTGAACTCACAACTCTGAGATCCAGAGTTGCACGCTCTACTGACTGAGCCAGGTAGGTGCCCCAAGGTCGCAACTCTCAACGAAAAAAGTTAGAATTGAGGTGAATTGAGGTGAAAGATTATTTAGATGGTACTGGGAAGAAACCAGTTAATCTAAGAATCAGACTTATTAATTGACTGTGTCCTAAACATAGAAGTCTCATGAGCTATTGTAGACAAAAGACCAATAAAGAGATAAAAAAGATATCCTAACAAGTTATAGCTACAAAACTACAATAGGTATGTATCTAGATTACCGGGTGCAATTTTGGTCATCAGACAGACACATGATGGCTGAAATGAAAAGCCACTTTTTTGAAACAGAGCTTTCCCCCACTAGATATTTGACCTTTTAATATTTGTGATGAATAAAAGGAGGGGGGATTAATCTTTCAAAGAAAGGGAGAAAAAAACCTTCTTTGTGGTTAGGGCCTGATTCAATTGTACCTTCAAAACTTTTAATGATCTTGCTTAAAAAATAATTAGTAACACACATATAGTATTTTTGTGACTTTTCCATTTCATTTTTATTCAAAACTTTATTTCGAAATAATTTTAGACTCATATACAAGTTACAAAAATAACAGAGTTCCTATGTACCCTACACTCGGCTTCCTCAATGACAACATTTGACATTAACCATAGCAGTTATCAAAACTAGGAAATTGACCATAGCATAAAATAAACCACAGACTTTATTTGGATTTCAGCAGTTCTTACATGCACTCATTTATTTAGGAATAGTTTTATGAAATTTTGTTGCACATACAGATTTGTGTAACCACCACCACAATCAGGATACAGCCCAGAGAAATTCCACACCTGTCTCTGTACAGCCTCACTCTTGCCTCAATTCTACCTTCTGATCTGACAACTACTGATCTATCTCTATTATTATAATTCTATCATATCTATGTTTTATAAGAAATTCTGTTGCTTTGCATCATCACCAGCACTTGGTATTGTCAATTTTTATTTTAGCCATTCTAACAAGGTGTGTAGTGATTTCTAATGGTGTTTTTTATCTGTCTTTCCTTCATAGCTAATGATTTGGCACATTTTTTCATATGCTTACTTACCATCTGTATATCCTCTTTGGTGAAATGTCCATTCAAATACTTCACCCATATTCTAATTAATTTCCTAATTTCTAATTTTCTTATTATTGAGAACTCAAGAAACAAAACTGTATCTACCAAGTCTTTCCTACTTACCATCTTACCCCTCATTCTTTAACCAGGTAGAACTAATTATTCCTTCCTTCAGACAAAATACTGCTCATATTTTATCACAGCATTTTATGTTGTGATGATAAAAACTTACAACTTTTGTTTACAGCTTCTCTATTATAAACCTGTGAGGGGAAGGACTGTGAGTTATTTATCTTTACATTTCCAGTGTCAACTACTGTGTCTAGCCATAGAGGATAGACCTCAAAATTTCTGGAATAAATGACAAAGATAATCATAGTTGCATGAAGTAAAATTCATTACTTCAAGTCCTTTTACTAAGATAAATAAGATATTGATATTATATCCTTACTTCTGTTCTCAAAAGAGTGGTGTCATCTGAAAATGAGCCCCCAAATTCAGCCAAATAATTTATTCTGTTCAAAAAGACATTTTCAAGGTTTTTAAAAAACTACTATTCAAACAAGCCTCAATTTATCTTAAAACAGATGCTTTCCTAACACTTTAGACAACCTCAACCATTTCTCCTACAATCTGTAACAGGTGACATACATGCGATGCACTCCCATGGGCAGCTGAACAATTCCTGTTACCTAATTATATCTCTGCCCTCTACTCCCCAACTCAGAATATTTCAGATTAAAAACCAGTGCAAACAATATTATTATAATGATGACTTTGAATTCATTCTCACTTGCTTTCAAAAGACTAAATTTAAATAAATGTAAAGAAATTTTAAATACATTTAAAATTCTTTGCAAATCACTATTATTTCAACTACCACTGTAGGAAGTTTCTTAAGACATGCCTCAAGATTAGCATGGCACACCAGATGGGAATTATTATTATTTATTATTGAAATTTGCCTTCAAGGGTTGTTCTAAGGAGCAAAAGTAATATTTAATACTAGAGAAAGAACTTCACTCATTTCTTTTTCCTCAGTGGATCATATGAAGATAGTCTTCTCACCCAAGGTAAAAAAAAACCCATGTGTGCACTCAATTATTAGGTAGTGTTGCTGTAGCTACTATCAATAAAGGCAAAGTGGATAGTCAAAAATGGGATCAACATCCTTATTACTTTATATGTTTAACAGGTCATAGAACTAGAAGACTGTGTGCATACTCTTCAGCCAAGTGCTATCTGATAAACATAGATAATGTAAGTTTTTTTAAAATCACAAAGATTTCTAGCACTGGAAACAAGCTTCTGGTAACTTGAATCATTATACTTACCAAGTATCATTATACTTACCAATATACATGTCCCAATAATGAAAGAGTAAAGCAAGCTGAATCACCAAACTCAGTAACAATATCATCATGGCTTTTCTGCTTATTAAAGACTCCACCAGATAAAATCTGTTCCCCTTCTGCAAGCCTTTAAAACACAAATTTACAGATTAACAAAAGTCAGTATAAAAAGTACTGTGTGTAAAGACATTCTTCATTACCAATGTACTTCCTTATATGGAAATAGATTAAGAAGTCCATGGTACCTTCAGAACAGCAATAACCATGTGTTTAGAACCATTTGGAAGACTGGGAATTTATGATCTTAAAATTCCAGTCTTGCCTTTAAAAACAGAGCCAGTTAAATTTAGTCTCTGTATGTACAAATGCAGTCTGAGCAACATACACATTACTCAGGTCAAAAGAAATGGAAGGCCGTTATGCTGGTGGAAAATGTGAATGGTTCTTCATTAACAGATGTAGTGGTCCTTTTTAGCTCTATTAATTCCTTGAAATAGGAATCAGCAAGCAAATTAAACAAGACTAACAGATTTTAACTAAAAACTGTGTACTTAATGGTCTCAGTCATTTTTGGGTTTACAAGTAAAACCTCAATAACACTTCATCTCTATTTGTCAATTATGTTTTCTTGATATAGAAAATCATAAGTGTTCCCCAAAGGAGAAAAAAAATGACTTGACTTCACTATTTTCAGCACATCAGAGTTTGTAATGGTTTCTGTTTTAAAGTTTTTTCCAAACATCATGTGGAAAACTCTCAAGTAAGTTTACACAGCATATCCTAAACATAAATGATATCTATAGTTAACTATCATAAATGATAGTTCTTTTACTGTCAGTGGGACTTTTAAGAGACCATGAATACTTATAAGTGGATTAAGAATGTCTAAGGTAAGAATTGGCTTCAGAAACTAGCAAGTTAAATAAATTTTTAAGAATTTAATATTAGAATCTTTGAAATAAAAATAATTCAATAACAAATGTTTTGGAAATTTTACAGATATTTTAGCTAGCTTTAATTTGTCATCAGTTAGACAGTAGACAAATACAATTATTATTAGTCTGTGGAGATTTCATGAGGCTTGTGTCCTCTCACTAAACTTATAAACTAAATTCACATATAGGCTTTTACAGTTATCTATTTAGTTACTTTTAGCATTATTTCAACTCTTTCAGCACAGAAAAGAGTTTAACAGAAGATAACTATCTATATCTAGAGCTGCCTCCAGATTCAGAACAGGGACAGCTGATTTGATTTAATTGTAATATTCAAAAGAAGTGGTTCTTCTGAATCTGCCCCCTTGCTTCAAAGGGGTAGGAGCAGTAGTTCCCAAATAGAATGATCTTGAAAGACAATTATGCAACTACCTAGACACAATGGAGCGTTAATCTCAGGTGAACAGGTAAGGAGGTTTTCAGGCTTATTCCAATTGAAAGCAAAGAAAAGGAAATAATACTTCAGATAACTTTGGAAAATGACAGGAATTAGTTATAACTTAAATTTCTCCAGAGTCAAATTCTATTATTTATTACCATAACAATGAAATTTCTCCATAACAAAAATGGTAATGCCATAGGCAACAGTATAAACATTTTAAGTTACTGAAATAGACAAATCTCTACTACCAAAAAAGAGAGGAGAAAGGGAGTCAGAGTTTAATCTATCAAAAGGATTTTATCCAAAATTCTACAGTGTAAGTAAACAAAATTAGATAGAAAAGATTTAAAAACTTACTTGCTGAGATCAACACAACATTTTGCAAGCAGGTATTTACACTGCGGTGTAGTACAACTGTGTCCTTTCAAGAGTCTATATGCTTTATATGCCTTTCCTGAGCGGTAATAACAGGTTGCCAATAAAAACAAGGCTTCCTCTGAGTGTACTAAGAGCACATATGAAAAAAAATGGCTATTATTCAGTATGTTGAATGGTAATCACTGTTTATCTGGCAATAAACAAGTTTAGCAACAAAAAATTAGTTATGTTATTTAATATAAAACAATCATTTGTTAATCCAAATTTGAATTGAGAAATACCTTACTGATAAAAATCTTAGTTCCCCAAGTCCTGATTACCTTCTTACAAAGAACCAAGGAAATAACACAATGAAGGCAGTCATGGTATTTTCAATAAACCCTTAAAAAACGTGTGCACTTGGGCACACACATCCACACCTATCTTTAAACAGAGTACCAGTAAACTGTCTTTTTTTGGGTAATATTTTTCTAATAGGCTCTTTGAGAGAATAGAAATTAAATTTCATGAGAGGGAAACTCAGGGTTATAAAGTTAATTATAAATCTGAGATTATTTTCTACATTATTTTCTACATTAAAAAAGTACAAGATTTAAAAAAAAACATAACACACTTATTTCTAACACCAAATATTCACTAAATTATATATAAGATAATTTAAGACAAAAGAAAAATTCTAAATTGTGAATACCCACAATGTTTAAACATTCCATTGACCAACTTAACACTTCTATAGCAACAATTAATACTGCCCTGAAATGGCAAGAGTGGAATTATTCAATCTGTCCCCTAGTCTTAATATTAGGAAATGCCCCTTCTTAATGAAATATGGCATTTTTTCCCCTTATTTACTGTCTCCCAAACCGACCATCACCTCAATTCTATCCTTGCAAGCTCCCAACCAATCCAGGTGACAGTCTATGGAAGCAACAACAAAGGAGATAGAAAGAGGGAAAATCACAAATCTGTGCTTCTAAAAATGGGTTATGTAATAATCTCAGTGGGTTGAGGGATGTTCTAAAGCAGTGGTTCTTCAGTGTGGTCCCTTTACCAGAATGAGCATGACTTGGGAGCTTGTTAGAAACAGAAATTCTTAGCTTTATCTCAGGCACACTAAGTCAGTAATTCTGGGAGTGGGGACCAGCAACCTGTGTAGTAACAACCCCTTCTGGTGATTCTGATACATGCTGAAGTTTGAGGATCACTCTTCTAAAGTATAAGGTAAATTTGCCACAGCCTCTTAAAAAGTTAACTTCACTCAGTTTGGGATAAAAAAAGTAGTTATGTTCACTTAAAGTTGCAGATAAAATAGTCGATACTTTGTAAGGTTACCACTACACAGGTTTTTGGGGGTCATGTATAGATGCAAGCAAAAACTAACAGAATCCTTCCTCTCTGGTCCATCTTATGATTTTTCAGGAAAACGTAGTACAAAAAAAAAAAAAAAATGCAGTGAATGATATGTAGTAAGTGATAAGAAATTTTGGCAACATGTTAATGGGATGGACCTAGTATTAGTGCATCAGAAGCAAAAAAAATGAATAGGGAGCTCTACTGTAACAAATTGTTAATTTCACTGAACTGTAAGTGCTAATTCACATAAATTAGAAAGTGTGATTTCTTCCTGACTTTGCAAAGGCCTAGTGTCCCTTATAAGTTTTTAAAAACTGTTGATTACACCAATAAACAATGGCTCCCCAAAACTAGTTTAACTTTCAGCCATAACAATGCTTCATTAAATGTTTTGTTTACAAATACTTGATTATGTTTAGGTACATCTTCACTGCAGTAAAATTCCCTAATAACATAAAGATACCAAATATTCTGTGTGGTGTGTGTAATTTCAGTGTCATACTGCAGTTACCTTGTTGAAGTGTAGTAACTTAAAATCTACCAGTTCAGACGGGAATATGGGTTGGAAGTTTAAGCACACCTTAAGGTTAATGAAAGTATAAGATATTGAAGTAAATCCAGAACAACCTGAAGGGTTGTAAAAGACATGGAGAGATCTGGATGGCATTTGAGGCTCCCCAGAAATAATCTGACAGTCCTAAACACTGAACCAATAGTAAGAAGTTAAAATAAAGTTATAATAAAGCTATAATAAAGTTATAATAAAGTGATAATAGTAAGGAGTTATAATAAATAATAACAAATGGATTTCATCTGGGACAGTAACTAGAACTGATTGACAGTGGCTGCCTCAAGTGCTGAGTTCAGAAAAACTCTAAGGCTGACCATGGCTTAACTAGTAAGTGTGCAGATACCAAAGTAACGGGACCTAGAAATGGTTATAGATGTCTGCATGACATTTATTTATTATCCTTTACTTAAAGCCTTAACTAAAATAGGTGATTGGGAATTATAAGGTCCATAATATACTTTATAATCAGAAATAAAGTGAACATTGACTCCACACGCTCTTACTGTAATATTGAGAAATAAATCATGTACTAGTTAAATTACGGTACATCAATATGATGGAACACTCTAGAATTGTTAAAGAAAAAGAAAGAAAGATTTCCAGAATGCGTTGTAAGTGAAAAAAGCAAAAACAAAAAAGAAGTTGTGGAACAACAACACTGAAGCTCCTTTTCTTACAAACAGATTAGGCTTCAATAACTGAAATGCCATTTCATTTAAGTCCAAAACATTAACAGGTTTAGTCTTGCATCCTCCAGATCATTTCCATCAAATAAGAAGGTGAGTTAGTCCCTCACAGCTTTCAAATCAGATAAGACACCTCTTCTTGATGTTGACTTAGTAAATGAGTAGCCTTTTTCCAAAGTGGACCAGTTTTGGCAGGACTTAGAAGTCTGAGGAGGTGAAGATTCTCTAGCCTTGATAAAGTCTACAATTATCATAGAGAACTGCTTAGAGATTAGAGTACTCTGCTTGCTGCCTTGTCATGAACTCGACATTGTGAGTATTCAAAGGGCATAGAACCTATGAAATCATCTATGATGTGTGACACATTTTTCATCTTGATTATCTTTTAAGTTCTTAAATCAAGGATGGGGGATATAGCACATGCATCAGAACTATGGACTCTAGAGCCAAACTGCTTGGGGTCAGATTCCAGCACCACCATTTATTAGCTTCATGACTTATGGCAAGTTAACTACTTTGTCCCTCAATTGTTTCATCTGTAAAATAAGGACATAAGAGATACTCATTTCTAAGGGTTGCTAGTAGGAGTATGTGAGTTAATAAAGAGTCCTGAGGATAGTACCTGACACATAGTAAGAGGTATATGTGCTATTATTAAATTATCATTGGCTTTCTCTTAAATTTACAATACCTGAATAGTCATTTCATAGTAATGTGGGTTATACATACATACATACATACATTCCATTTCATCACTAACTTTTCTTTTGCTGAAGGATTTCAATTGCCTGGGTGCTGTGTTTTTCAGATGCCGCATGATTCATTCTATAGAGTCATTTCTTTTGTTGAATACCTCATTTACATAAACAACTTCAGTATTTTAATATTATTCCCACTTTTTATTTTCTCGACAGTTTATATCCTAAATTTCAATACTAACTGGTTTTATATTTATTGTGTATGATAGGGTTAATAATGGTTTAAGAGACTTTGAAATCATGCTTAGGGTAAATATACCACAGGTGAGAGAGGTGGAGGAAATTTCAGAAAGTCTCTTTAGTGTTGGGGCGGGGCAGAAGTGGTCATACATAAGGAGAAAGCACATGGCCAGATTATGTAGGGCTTTGCAAGCTGTTTATAAGGATAAATCCTCATAGTAACTAGACATCTCTGAAGCATTTTAATAAGAAAAGTAAAGAGAATGGGTTGATTTGGGAAGTGGAAAGGGAAGAGGCAGGGAAGGGAAAACCAGTTAGGAAGCTTTTTTAGTAAGAGATGTCTTAGATTAGTGTGGTAACATAAACCCAGCTTTGCATGCATCGAGTCTGGTGTATGTGATGTTTGTGTGAAACAGCTAAGTTAATGCAATGAAACAGTTTACTTTTGAATTAAAAAAAGGTTGTTGGGAAGAGTTGAGTCTTAATCACTAACACATTATAAAAATGAAAACTATGACAATTATATAGAATCATCTTTTTCACTGGCAAGCACTTAACTATGATAGTAAAATGTTAGGGCAAAGGGCCAGACATTCTTTTGGAGCTCCACCTCCCTCCCCTGGCCCCAAACAGAACAAAATGATCTGAATTTTTACACTAGATATATGTATTAAATTTTCCAATAATGACCTAAAAATGAAACATTATGCTACATCATTAGTAGCATTCTGGACATTTCCCCTCAATGATGACCCTTAATATAAATTGGTAAATAATTTTTTTTAAATGTTGCCATTTGTAGTCACATATTTCTGTGAGTTTAGGCTCTCAGTATCACACCTAAGAGACGCTGAACCTTTTACTCTGGTTCACTTCTCTTCAATTGAGCCCAATTTACTGAAATCAATATACCCAGCGCAATTTCCACATCTGGTCCATTAATCACTAAGACAAGTAGAAACTAGTGAATAATTTTATGGTAACATAAAATGTTTTCATACTTAAAAATAAACATTTTGTAGTATAGGATGCAAAATTTACCAAGATAGAACACTAGATTTCAAGTAACTATCAGCTCAAAATAACTGAGGGAACACATGCTGACACAATGTCTTTAGCTACTTCTTTTTCCTTGCTTTTCACCAGTTACAATCACCAGTCCCATATCGTCTCATAGATAGCAATTTTTCATTCTTCCCCAGAGGTCCTGGTCATTTCCTTATAAAATAAAATGCATACGAAACTTGAATCTGATTAGTTTCCTGAACACAAGTAACTCATATCTCTCCAAGGACTTACCATATTAATTGTATTATTCTTTACCCATATAGTTTAAGACTGTTTCTATTTGTTCCTAACCACCCACTTCTATTCATTCCCAATAGCTAAATATATATAATTACAATGAAAAACCTTAGAAAATTTTAGAAGTACTACATGCTATATATTAGGACAAGGGGAAAAGCTGAATCTATATTCTGTCCAACAGTTAATTAGCAATGGAGACAAACCCTGGTCAAGGAGATCAGGCATTGGCAGCAGGAAGGAAAAATAGGTGCTTACAATGGCAGAAGGGGATATGGAGGGAGATGATAAGATTAGGACAGTTTTTCCAAATAGTGTCTCTTTTTTTTCTTTTTTAAAGATTTTATTTATTTATTTGACAGAGGGAGAGAGAGAGAGAGATCACAAGTAGGCAGAAAGGCAGGCAGAGAGAGAGAGGGAAGAAGGCTCCCTGCTGAGCAGAGAGCCTGATGCGGGGCTCGATCCCAGGACCTTGAGATCATGACCTGAGCTGAAGGCAGAGGCTTTAACCCACTGAGCCACCTAGGCGCCCCTCAAATAGCAAGTCTCAATTCACTGTGGATTGTGAAATCAATTTAGTGGATATAAACCTGCATTAAAACAACAACAACAAACACTCAAATAAAAAATATCAGAGTGCGTCGTATATAAGATGAGTAAAAAAAAAAAATCTGAAAAGCCACTATATTAGAATATATTAGGGGAGAGGAACTTGTAAAGGACTTCCTACGTGCCAGAAACCACAGTAGATTATTATAGTTAGTGCTGAAAACTATCTTGTTATATAGATATTTCTTTTCCTATTTTAAAGATGAGGAAAATTAGGCTCAGAATAACTTCTTACGTAAGATCAAATGGCTAATGAACATGTGAGTTGACATTCTTTCTTACACCACTTTGCTTACACCACAGTCCTAAGTGGGCTAACTATGCAACTCTCAGGAGAAACAAAAAAGGATGACAATGAACTAGTGAAACTCAAGAATTTGGTTTTCAGAGGTTTCTATCCATCTACTTCTTTAGCCTCATGTGCTGTTGGGTATCTTTACTTAAAACACAGCAGCTACCATTAGTGGCACAGGAGGCCGGTGAGCAAAAGGGCAAACAGGTTACATCTAGTATACCAACTCTAATCAACTAATACCGTCCGCCAGCAACACCGTGTCAATGACAATTCCCAGACTGGTTCAATAGGAATAAGTAGTATGATAGATTAGTGATGTCTATCATAAATCAGAGTGGCATGTATTTGCTACCCTTTGTAAAATGGAATCAGGAAGATTTACTTACTGCCTGTGAACATTGGTCTCAGTTTCTCCATTTCTAAAATGGCAATAGCAATGTCCACTTTATAGGATTATTGAAGATTAAATACAGAATTATTATTAAGTATGTAGAGAACCTAGTACATAGTAAGAAATCAATAAATGGTGAAGTTACACTTGTCATTATTATTGAACGAGGATAGTATTTGCTCCTGTTGCACTTGAATTCTAAAATCTTCCCTCATAGAAATTGGAGTCAGAGTGATTAGGTTCTACAGTCAACCCCTGAACAATGAGGGGGTTAGGGGCACCTATCCTGCAGAGTCAAAAATCCACAGTAATTTTTGACTCCCCCAAAACTTAACTACTAAAAGCCTACTGTTGACCAGAAGCCTTATTGATAACATAAACAATAGATTAATACATATTCTGTATGTTATATGTGTTATATACTGTATTCCAACACTAAAGATAAGAGATAAGAAAATGCTATTGAGAAAATCATAAGGGTGGGGCGCCCAGGTGGCTCAGTCAGTTAAGTGTCTGACTCTTGATTTAGGCTCAGGTCATGATCTTGGGGTTGTGGGATTAAGTCCCACATTGGGCTCTGCACTGGGTATGGAGCTTGCTTGAGATTCTCTCTCCCTCTGTTCCTCCCTGCCCCACTGCCTGCTCTCTTTAATTAAAAAAAAAACAACCATAAAGAAAATACATTTATAGTACTGTACTGAAAAAAATTTGCATACAAGTAGACCTACACACAGTTCAAATCCGTGCTGTTAAGGGTTAACTGTATATTGAGATACGCTAAGACTTACTGAGCAACTTTCCAAGTGTCAAGTGCTGTATCAAAAACAGAAAGTGAATTGAACAGCTTTATGCAGATTCATCTGGAATGCTGCCTCAATTCTATGGGAAAACCTAATCATCTTAATTTGAAACCACTAATTTACAACCTTTTGGAGCCGAACTATAATAAACTAGAAACTGCCAATCCTTTAATAAATTCAAAAAAGAAAGTATAAGACAGCAAAACATGAGGGTTGTATAGGTATCAATGAAAATATACGTAAATAGATTATGCATGATAAACCTTGCTTTTATATAATTGAGCAAAGTAGTGTAATGTATTACATTATCTTCCAAGCTTCCCACTCTTCTAAATCTTTTCATTGGGATCTCAGACTCCTGTTGCACGCATCTTCCCCACTCTCCTCTCTGAACTCCTGTTCTCCCCTGAAGCACCTGACAGCACTCTCAAAGGGATGCTATTTCCCTCATATCCCACTTATATCAGAGTCAAAGTAAGGTTTCCTCTTCACTTTTTTTTTTTTTAAAGATTTTATTTATTTATTTGCAAGAGAGAGCAAGCATGAGCAGGGGGAGGGGCAGGGAAGAGGGAGAAGCAGATTCCCTGCTGAGCAGGGAGGCCAACACAGGGCTTAATCCCAGGACCCCAGATCTCGACCCAAGCTGAAGGCAGATGCTTAACCAACTAGGTCACCCAGGTGTTCCTCCACTTTGCTTCTTAAAACTATTTCCAAGCATTACTCTTTGCCTGTTTGTGAAATTCCCTGCTCCTGAGTACATACCTTCCTATAACACTCAGCTACTAAATTCAGGACATTCTGCTTCGTTAATGGAAGAATTTTACAACTGATTGGCTCATGGTCTTCTGCTCCCATGTTATTCAGATACATGTCCCAATTCAACCTCATCTGGACTCCTGGCACTTCTCTGTATCTTATTTACCAATCCCCTTCTGTGTTAACTTTCCTATATAGTTTCTATTTCCTGGTTCCAGATCTTGTCTATATTCGTAATGTTCTTATCCCTTGTCTTTCTTGTGACACATGCCTGGCAAACCCCTAATATCTACCTTGTTAAGCCTGCAGTTCAGTTACTAAGCACTTGCTACTAGAGTTAGATCATATAACTAAGTAGAAAGTTTCCACTAGCAATTCATACAAGAACATACAAAACACATAAAAATAAAGCTCATCTATAACCATAAAAAAATTAAACTTCTTGGCAAGTAATTCAATGGGAATATCACAAAAAGTAGAAAAATTGAGTTAAGAAAACACACACCCAGGGCGCCTGAGTGGCTCAGTTGGTTAAGCAATGGCCTTCGGCTCAGATCATGATCCCAGAGCCCTGGGATCGGGTCCCACATCGGGCTCCCGACTCCGCGGGGAGTCTGCTTCTCCCTCTGACCTTCTCCCCTCTCATGCTCTCTCTCACTGTCTCTATCTCAAATAAATAAAATCTTTAAAAAAAAAAAGAAAAAGAAAAAAGAAAACACACACCTGAGTAAAAAGAAGGTAGCACCATTTCTGGTTGGGAAGGCTATCTATAGTAAGATGTCAATACTTCTAAATTAATTTACAGAATTATATGGTTACAGGTCAGCACTGATCAAAATCTTTGTGAAATTTCAAAGCAATAATAAAGTACATATAGAAAAATGAAGCCTAAAAAAGGGTAAAGACTTCTTATCAAAGAATGAATTGGAAAGAAAAAAAATGATGGGAGACCTTATGAAATATTAAAATACAATATAAAGTGTTAACTAAAAATGGTATGATATTGGGTTAAAAATAGGTAATTAATTGAAGAGAGGAGAAATTTTGGAGACAGAACAAAATATTGTTTTAAAATTTAATATAAAACCAAGTACCATGTGGGAGGGAAAGCATTGCTTAATATATAATATTGAATAAATTAATAATACCATGATAAATTCTTTAAATTTTTTTAAAGCACCAATAACCACATATTCACTGTAGTGGTAGAAAGATGATAATTTTCCAGCTACTGAAGCAATAGGAGAAAGTATAAATGACAAAGCTGGTGAGATTAACTAGATAAAAATTTTAAATATTGAAATAATAAAAACCAACAGAATTAACATTAAAAAGCAACAATCTGGGGCAAATATATAATAAAGATATAGCTCACAGAAATAGGAATAAATTTAAAACAAACACTTGAGAAAATATCTAGGATCCCTTATAGTAATAAAAATGCAAAATACCCCACAATTCTCATGTAAGCAAAAATATATTTGCTTAAATTGATCAACTCTGATTATTTATACGATCATGAAGGAAGTCTAATGCTGTTGGTAACACCCCAAATTATTACTGCCAACTAGTGGAAAAAGTAATTTGCTATAGAATCAATCACACTGTTTAAGCTGTAAATTCCATTCTAGAATATATAACACCAAGAAAGGACTTAAAAGAACAAAAATCTGTACCTAATTATATTAGCATCTTAGAAAGAGAATTATAGTAATTAGTGACAGAAACAAAACATACATTACCAGATGTTTACTGAACATTTATTACCATGCTAGAAGGCTGTGCCAAGTGCTTTAAATACATTATCTCATTTCATTCTTCAATGTTATGAAGCAATTATTACTATCTCTATTTGATAGATGAGAAATCTGAAATACTCAGACACTGAGTAACTTGCCCAAGGTATACAACTGCATATTTAAGTGACAGAGTTAAGGGTTTGTACCAAGGGTATAGACTAAACTCTTGCTCTTAGCCACATAATATAGACTTTCCTAACAAAAAACCTGGAAAAAAGTATCTAAAGATTGGAAAATGATTAAGTAAGCCATAGTGTAAAACTCAGAACAACTCTTACAGTTACTAAAAGTATCATGCAAGATACTTTCAAATGTTTTTATGAATTAGTGCCAATCACAAAGGAAAAACAAAAGTGATCCCCGGAATCTTATTATATATGTCATAAGAAATGACAGAATTCCATATATTTTATTCACTTCTGATTCTATAGAAATGAAGAGATTACAAACCTTCAGCATACAGTCGTTCTGCAAGGAAAACTGCATCTCGGTAAGCATAGTGGTTTAGTGCTTGCCATATAGCAGCCTGGAAGTAGAGGAAAAAGAACATAAATATACAAACATATAAAGTTTCAAAGTAAGTCCTAGCAGAGCCTTGCATATAGTAAATAAATCAACAACCCTAGTTTAAGTTATAAAGCCTCAATGCCCATCATGCAAACTCCATAGTTAGCTAGAAAAGGCTCTTTACAGTACGGCTCCTAACATATCTGAATTTACTCACTCAACTCTCTATGGACATTGAGGCCTCTGTGCCTTTGTACTTCCTTTTCCCCCATAGAGGAATGTGGGTTCCCTCATCTACCTCCTTTTTACAAATTGCTCATCCCTAAAGACCCAGCTTAATTAACATCTAGTTCATGAAGGTTTCCTGGCTGATTCCTAGCCATTTTTTTGGTAAACATATCTCTTCTAGTGAAGCATTCATATTTTATTATAGTTACTTGTTTACAGGTCTGCCCATACCACTAAATTCTACTGCTCTGAACTTACAACAATGGTTTAAACAATTTTTCATGATATACATGAAAGGTATGTCATCCTCCACAAAAACTTCCCCATCTATTACCTTTAATGCAACCCTGTTCTCACCCACTCAAGGAGGCATATTAGGAATATGATATATTAGGAAAATATTATTAGGAAAATAATATATTAGCATATAAGTAGAGCTATTATAGGAATAACCTTTAATCTATTTGAATATATTTTTCTATTGTTTTATTTTATAAAAGACTTTATTTATTTATTTTGAGAGGCAGAGAGAGAGAATCTCAAGCAGACTCCATGCTGAGCATGGAGCCTGACACAGGGCTTTTATCTCACGAACCTGAGATCATGACCTGAGTTGAAATCAAGAGTCAGACTGCTTAACCAACTTAGCCATCCAGAAACCCTTTATTTTTCTTTTCTAGAGTTAGGAAACATATCTATAAAGTATATATCACAAGAATACTTTAATAACAAATGAAAGCATTTAGACTCATGTGCTTACTCTCTAGCTTAAGAAATAAAATATTACCTATATACCTGAAGCCCCCTCCCTATGTGCTCATCAATTACATAACCTCTTTCTAAAACCACCACCCTGAATTTTGTTAATTTTGCGTTTCTTTACAATTTGTATACATATGTATGTATCATCTTTAAGCAATGCAATATTTAGTTTTTCCTGTTTTTTGAATTTTAAATATAAAATAAATATAATCATATTGTATATATTCTGCTATGATTTGCTTTTGTAATCCAGTATTATATTTTAAAAATTCATTCTCAATCTGTGCAGCTGGAGTTCATTCATTTTGACTGCTGAATAAATAATATTTCCATTGTATACATACTAAAATGTATTTTATCTATTTATGACATATGAACATTTGGGTTATTTCTAGTCGTTTCCCCCCCTCCCCAGTTATAATAGTGCTACGAAGAACATTCTTGTATTTGTCTCTTGGGTATCTGTTTAAGAATCTCTCCGAATTAGGATATATATTTGGCTGCTGAGTTCATGTTCATATACATGTTCATCTTTACTAGATTATGCAAATTATTTCCAATTTGTTTGTTTACACTCCTACCAAAAATGTATGAGTGCCCATTATTTCACATCCTTGTCTACACTACGTAAGATAAAAAAAATTTTAAGTTTATTTATTTATTTACTTATGTTTAGTAATCTCTACACCCAATGTGGGGCTCGAACTCCATGACCCTGGAATCAAGAGTCACATGCTCTAGTGACTGAGCCAACCAGGTGCCCCTACATT
The DNA here is from genome assembly GCA_028533885.1 of Nasua narica. NCBI lineage: Eukaryota > Metazoa > Chordata > Mammalia > Carnivora > Procyonidae > Nasua > Nasua narica. The sequence goes on along the minus strand of CM052804.1, from coordinate 14,191,979 downwards.
TTTAGTTTTTACTAGTCTGATAAGCTAAAAAAATGTTTATCTTGTGCCTTTAATTAACATTTCTCTGAATATTAAAATGAGGCTGTGTTCACTGGTAATTTATTTCATATTTATTGGTCTTCTGGCAAATGCCTGTTTATGTGTCATACATTTTTCTGTTAGGTGATTTATCTTTCCTCACTATTTTACCCAGCATTTTTAGGAGCACTAAACCAGAGAGGTTTCTTTTAAGTTCTAGTGTGTCATATAACACTAATTTTTAGTCTGTCATATAAATTATGTATATGTAAATTATATGTTCATATATATTTATGTTTTGCCTAGCATTTTTAGGAGCACTAAACCACAGGAGTTTCTTTTAACCTCTCTGGGTTTCTTTTAATTTTTGGTCTATACAAGATATAAAAGTCATCAATTAATTTTTAAAAATTCATAAACTTATAAATTGAGATATCTTCCAACTGATCATGATACTACAGCATATTTTTATTTCTAGCATGTATACCAGCTCATAATGTTTTGAATAATAGAGTTAAAATAAAACCAGCAAGATGGGATTACCTAATGAAGACCACTAGCTAACACTGTAACAGTAAAGCTAGATTACATTGTAACAAGTGATTAATATGCCTTGAATATAGTAAAAGCTCAAATATTTGAATGAATAAGCAAATGTTTAATAACATTTCTATGGGCATTATTAATTATAATTTTTTATATTAAAATCCTAGTAGGACTGAGTAGGTCATCAACTACAAGGGTGTATTTTTCTATTTCCTCAAGAAAAAAATGGTAGATGAAAAAAAATGGTAAATGAATTTCATTTGGGGTTTCTAGATCCTCTTGTTTAAGCTTACTGTCTATATAGTCTATATTTTTTAAAGTCTCAGAGATGTTCTAATTTGGCCACTCCATCCAGACACAAGGGAAAGGAAGGAGGGAATTTAAATTTAATTTTTAAGAAACTATACTAACCCAAACAGCATCTTTTCCCTCTAATGTTATTGGGGTTTTTTAAATGAATAAATTCTTTTTTTAAAATATTTTATTTATTTATTTGACAGAGAGAGATACAGTGAGAGAGGGTATACAGGCAGGGGGAGTGGGAATGGGAGAAGCAGGCCTCCTGCTGAGCAGACAGCCCCATGTGGGGCTCAATCCCAGGACCCTGGGATCATGACCTGAGCCAAAGGCAGATGCTTAAGGACTGAGCCACACAGGTGCCCCTAATGTTAGTGTTCTTAATCCAGTCATTTCCTACTACTTCAAGAACTACCTAAAACTGCTATTCAAAGTGTGGTCCTTGGAGTGGCAACATTAGTATCTTCTCCTGGAGTTTTCTGGGAGTGTGGCATCTCAGACCCCACCTCAGACTTACTAAATCAGAATCAGCATTTTAACAAGATTCCTAGGTGATTTACATGCATATTAAAGTTTGAAAAGGGGCTCCTGGGTGGCTCAGTGGGTTAAAGCCTCTGCCTTTGGCTCAGGTCATGATCTCAGGGCTTCCCCCCACCCCTGCCTGCCTCTCTGCCTACTTGTAATCTCTCTCTGTCAAAAAAATAAATAAAATCTTTAAAAAAAAAATAAAATAAAGTTTGAAAAGGACATCTAAAAACGACTTACTCTAATTAAAAACATCCCTGCTCAACAGACTCCCCAAAGCCAGAGAGTTGTCTCATCTAATGTTAACTCAAGATGTTATGAATAAAATAATTTCTAATCCTTCGGGCCTATTCCTTAGCTTTAAAAGAAAGGCCTAAATTACTCAAATTCCAAAGCCTCTTGTTTGTAGGGCTTCATGTTCTTTCTTGGCCTCAACTCATTTCTTACACCTAATAAAAATAATAATAAAATATCCCACATACTAGTAGAAATGAATCACAATACCACCTCCTTTCACAATCCACCCAAAATTGGGCTACAAAGAAATCTCCCTTTGGTCTAAAATGTACCATTTTGCTCTCCCCCAATATTTTCAGAAGTAGTTGGCATAACCTATAGGATGATTCCAACAGTATATACTTTATGACCTACCTAATTTAAATAAGAGAAATCCTAGAATTTTCAGATACTTATAAACTCCATACTAAAGATAATTTGCTATCCCAAAGCCTGATTGATCTCAACATCCCTACTCATAATTTCCAGAAGACAAAGGGGTTCATACAGTTGTAATTTTGCCATACTTCAGTTCTCTGCCAGCTGCCATATATGCTTATTTCCGGAATGCTTCCATATGATTTAATCCCACAATGTCCCTCAATCTCATAGAAAGGAATACTTAGAATACTGAAATATCATACTTCACTAAAAACAAACAAAAAACTTCATTCATAATTGGAAGGTCCTCTATTACTTGGGAAATAAAATAGATGGAAGAGAAAAAAAGAGAAGGGCATAAATACCAATAAATACCCATAAATACCAATACCATAAATACCCACTAAAAAGGACTGCTAGATCACTATATGATTCTTCCCCAATTAGAGCCACCTAAATAAGGAAGGTACCACAGACAAGCTGTGCTGAAATAGCCAGAACCCCCAATAAAATGTTTGATACTGCCGCTAATAATTCTTCCACATACCATTAACCAAGGATGTGAGGTCCTACTCCTTACTCCCCCTTTTCTTCTTTTTTTTTAAAAAAAGATTTATTTGAGGGACGCCTGGGTGGCGCAGTTGGTTGGGCGACTGCCTTTGGCTCGGGTCATGATCCTGGCGTCTTGGGATCGAGTCCTGCATCGGGCTCCTTGCTCCGCGGGGAGCCTGCTCCTCTCTCTGCCTCTGCCTGCCTCTCTGCCTGCTTGTGTTCTCTCTCTGTTAAATGAATAAATAAAAAATCTTAAAAAAAAAAAAAAGATTTATTTGTTTGTTTATTTATTTATTTGAGAGAGAGAGAAAGCAGGAGTGGAAAGGACAGAGGGATAGGGAGAGAATCTCAAGCAGACTCTGTGCTGAGTGCAGAGCCTGACTTGGGACTTGATCTCATAACCCAAGATCATGACCTAGGCTGAAACCAAGAGTCCATGACCAGGTGGGATTTATCCCTGGGATGCAAG
>CM052804.1:14134350-14188415 GCA_028533885.1 Nasua narica | reverse complement strand
GTCTACTGTTTAACAATCACTTACAGAACTGCACCTAAAGAATGGTATCTAGAATCTATCCCCACTTTTCTAATCCTATTCCATAACAATCTTCTTCCCTTTAAACTCTTAGCCGCCTAAATGGTCTTCCTGCCTATAAGCTGTAAAATAATCCACCCTGCCCCAGACTTATATTCCTCAAACATAAATATCATCACTGCTAAACAGAAGATGGCAGTGAAAGGCCTGGGTTAAAATCCATGTTCCACGATTTACCAGTTCTGTGTCTTGGGCAAGTAACAATGTCTCAAGTCCTAGTCTCGTCTCTTCATTTAAAACGTAAGAGTCCAGTCAAGTACATAATGTTTCCTAGCACATATCTAATAATTCAATTTACTCAATAAATTTCAGCTGTGCCATCATCATTATCATCATCGTGTGTCTTCCTCCGTGATCAAAACCGTCTAATGATTCCTCTTGGATAGCTCCACAAAGTTTACAAAATTTCTACAGAATAAAGCACAAACTCCTTAGTAAACTATTCAAATCCCATCTGGCTTTAATCTCCCTTTTTCAGTTCTGTTCTCACATCTCACCAAAGCTGCCCATGGTCTAGAACCAGAAAAAGCTTCCATCAGTCACTAAACATTCACTGTATTTTCATACTATAGAGTATTTGCCTATTTGGGTTATCCTTTGTCTTTAACTTCTCCATCCCCTGAAATTTTAGTCATTCTTTCTTCAAAATTCATGTTCCTCTGCCTTTCCATGAAGCCTTTACTGATCTATCCCTTGCAATATTAATTACTCAATCCTTTGAGGTCCTAGACAATTTTGCTTACACTTTTAAAAATATCAGGCTGTGAGTGCCAGCGTGGCTCAGTTTGTAAAGCATCTGACTCTTGATTTTGGCTCAGGTCATGATCTCAGGGTCGTGAGATTAAGCCCCACACTGGGCATAGAGCCTGCTTAAGATTCTCTCTCCCTCTCCTTTTGCCTTCTCTTCTCCCCCAGCTCATGTGCACGTGCACTCTTTCAAAAAATAAATAAGTAAATAAAATGATCAGGTTATTGATTAGATTTGTTTAACTAGGTTGCAACCTCTTGAGGAAAAAAAGCCAGATGCTATTTTTTTTTATAATTTCTTGGTTATACTACCTAACTTGTTATTTCCCTAGTTATCCTAGATAACTGTCTTTAAACATAGTGCATGCTCAATAAATGTTTGTAGAACAAGTATTTGTTTTGGAACTCTGAATCTATTTTCCACTTACTGGACAACAAATTTTATTTTTTTAAAGATTTTATTTATTTATTTGACAGAGAGAGAGATCACAAGTAGGCAGAGAGGCAGGCAGAGAAAGAGGGGAAAGCAGGCTCCCCACTGAGCAGAGAGCCTGATGCGGGGCTCGATCCCAGGACCCCGGGATCATGACCTGAGCTGAAGGCAGAGGCTTTAACCCACTGAGCCACCCAGGTTCCCCTGGACTACAAATTTTTAGAAACCCAATCTAGAGGTAAAATACAAGGTAAGGCATTCTTAATATAATTAACTTTTACTAATATGAATAAAAGGGAACATTAATGTTGACAATATAAAACAATACAAAATAACATCTAGCTGTTTCTTCCATGACACAAAAACCTAAACATTAAAAAGCAAGGGAGCAAGAATCTAGTGAGGAAATACCAGTTAGTCTGACAAAGGGATTGGAATAGATCAGGTTTGGGGGCAACAAAATTTCTTAATGATATGATCTATTAATACCTAAAAGATACTAAGATTTTTCTGGTTAATAGCAACCTAGATCATGCCATATATTTCCCTTCATACCATCAGATCATTTGCCTTATCATCTTACTCAATATGCCCACCCCGTGCTCGCTCATTCTCTCCCTCTCCCAAATAAATAAATCTTAAAAAAATAAACGACACACAAATAACAAAAAATAACCAACTTGAGAGAATCAAATTCTTCAGGTGGGCTGCAGAAAGCCAATATATTGGATTTTCAAATCTCTGCTCACCATAAATTATGAATTCAAAATTATGCATAAGCCAGGCATTATTCCGCAGGCGCCTATTTGGTTACTGTCATTGTAGCCACTGCATTTTTTTTGTTTTGTTTAAAGTTTATTTATTTAAGCAATCTCTACACCCAATGTGGGGTTCAAACTCATACCCCAAGATCAAGAGTTACATGCTCTGCCAACTGAACCAGCCAGGTACCCCTATGCTTTTGTTTTTTTATCAAACAGTTAGGAAGATGAACCTTAGAACAAAAATGTGTGGTGCTGGGAAGGAGTGAATGTAACAGTAGGTCAAAAATACCACAGAATCTCTGCTATCTGCTCTACATCTCCTCTGCACTATGACACAGAAAAGACATAGATAAAAGGTAATATGATAAACTATGTTTTCCTCAGAGAACTTCAACATTTGCACTAAGAATACTGCAAAAAAAAAAAGTCATTCAGAAAACAATAGGCTAAAGTGTTCAAATCTAATTTGACTCAACAATTTCTTGAATGGTTAATATATTTTCCCAACTACTCGCAGCAGATGAACCCTAACCCTAACTCGCCAACACTTACTAATAACCAAGATGACCAAGACCTTCATTATAATCATCTGTAAAATAAGATAAAAACACCACCTCTGAGATAAACCTAGTACAGTACTTGGCTGAATTCTAAACCCCTATAAGAATGTATCTGTCCCTATGGTGTTCCACTAGACCATACGTGACCTAGGGTTCTGGAACCATGCATACAAGTATCTTTCAAAATGATACTCATTTAAATTAGGCAACTGCAATAAACATGAAAGGAAGAAACTCAAAAAAACCTTTACTTTCTAAGGCAGATCATTTCCCCTCCTGGATTACTTTAATAGTATCTTATTTGTCTTCTCTGAATTCTTTTCCACCTTATGATCCATTCTCTCCCTGTGAGCTTTTCGCAAATCAGATCTCATCATATTATCCCTTTGCTTGAGATCTTTCACCAGGTTCTCATTGTCCTTAATAATAAAAATCTAAAGCATGAGACCAGGGAGGGTGCTATACTCCAAGTTTACCTCTCCAATTCACTTTCTATCATGTTCTTTTATGTTCTCTGTGTCAGGACAATGACTTTCTTTCAACTCCTCAAACCTGTCAGATTATCTTCCTGCCACAGGTCTTTTAAACATACACATAGTTCAGTTTACCTGGCACATTCCTCTTTTCCTCCACACAAACTTGATGTATTGATTTGATTCATCCTTTGAACTTCTTTCTCAGGGAACGCTTTTTTTGGAGACCTCTGATGAGGTCAGGTATCCTTATTACACACTCCAACAGCATCAAGTACCTTTCCTTTGTAATACTACAGGAGGAGACTAGTTGAGTAATGTCTTCCTCACTATAATATAAATTCCAGAAATGTAGGGACTACATCTGGTTTTGCTCATTATTAGATTCCCAGCATCTGTTATGTATTTTGTAAGCAAATGCTTAACTAACATATGTTGTATGAATAAAAAACTGATCTTTGATTTCTGCCAGTCCTCCCACTCTCAGCATCTTAGGTCAGTCTTAGCCTTAAGCTTCTCTATATTATTATGTGATTGACCCTTGGACAACATATATTTGAACTACACAGGTTCAATTACATGTGGATCTTTTTTGATAAATACAGTACACTACTGTAAATGTATCTTCTCTTATGATTTTTAAATAACTTCTTTACCTTTATTATAATACAGTATATAATATGTATATAAAATATGTTAATCTACTATTTATGTTATTGGCAAGGCTTCTGGGCAACAGCAGGCTATTAGTAATTAAGTTTTTTTTTTTTAAAGATTATTTATTTATTTATTAGGAAAGAGAGAGAGTGAGAGAGAGCATGAGAAGGGAGGAGGTCAGAGTGAGAAGCGGACTCCCCATGGAGCTGGGAGCCCAATGTGGGACTCGATCTCGGGACTCCGGGACCATGACCTGAGCCGAAGGCAGTTGCTCAACCAACTGAGCCACCCAGGCGCCCAGTAGTTAAGTTTTTGAGGAGTCAAAAGTTACACTCAGATTTTCAACTGCATGGGGATCAGTGCCCGTAACTCCCGCATTGTTCAAGGGTCAACTGTATGTTCAATAGTTAAGGATCTCTGGAAATCTCCACTTAAAGAAACTCTGTGACATACAGAATTATTCTTTTGTAATGAGAATAGTTATCCTCTAATTACTCTTTTATAAAATATGGGAATTTCCTAAGAATCTACTTGTTTAATTTTGTTATAGATGAAAGAACCTGTTGAATAGAAAGACTATACTCAGGATTTAATTTTGGAGGTATGTCTTCGAAGGTTTGTGGGCCAGCACTTCCAAGAGTGTCACTTTAGGAGAATTATTTAACTTTTCTCAGCCTTAATTTTCTCATCTGGAAAAGAGAGCTCTATTTCTTGGATATGGATTAAATGACATGATACAGATATGATGGTGTTCCTAGCACAGAGTAGACACTTAAAACCTTATCCTTTCCTGTCTCCCAATGTAAACAAATTCAATACATCTTCAGTTTCCATTATTATAATATCTCCCAGCACATCTGCCACAATTGCTTATTTTGTTAACATATAAGCCACAAAGGACCCAAATGATTCATCAGCTACCTTAGTACTATGGATCACCAGGAAGATTTGACATATATATATATATATATATACAATGGCCATAAAGCCCTAGAACTTTGGATTTTTTCTGTCTTATTAAAATTAAAGAAATGAAAAAGTATCATAATAAAAGGTTCTATCCATTTCTGATATAGAAATCAAGCTTTGCTCAGAAGAATATCACTCCTTTATTACCAATTCTTGAGAGGGTCAGAAAGCAATAGTAAAGGCAGCCAACCCAAACTCTCATATACCCCAGACATAGAACTTGCTGCTTGGAAAACCCCACATACAGCTTCCATCACTACTCCTCTGAGGCACCTCAAAGTTCCTCAGTGATGGCGTTTCTTTGGAAAGAATAGGGAAGGAAATGGACTATTGTCTAAGGCATTACAGATTGGTAGCTTATGAAGAGCAGGGCTAAGATTAGTCCCTTGGCTAGTTATCTACTTCTGCTCAACTGCTGGTAGCATATTATTCAGTGCCTCACCTCAGGAGTTCTACAAATTAAAGCCAGACGGATGAGATGCTGCTAAAGTTACGAAGACAAACACAGCAACACCACCCCCGTCCTCGAAAAAAAAAAAAAAAAAAGTTTAAAAGAGAATTCCTACTGATTAAATGAATGGGTTAGTCCTAGGTTGCAATAATTTAAAAGATGAATCACCATAAAACGAAATGGCCAAGTTCCTTCCTTGCTTGCTCTTCTTAAACATGTAGTATTATTTAAAATGTAAACAAACCTCTATAAATTGTACAACTAATTCAGACTTAAATGTGATTATATAAATTTCTTTGTTTTATTCTTGTTTTTGTCAAGAAGATAGCTGCCCTTTTTTGGATCATAAAAGAAATGGATAATAAAAGCTTCAGACAAGGGGCACCTGGATGGCCCAGTGGGTTAAAGCCTCTGCCTTCGGCTCAGGTCATGATCTCAGGGTCCTGGGATGGAGCCCTGAATCAGGCTCTCTGCTTGGCAGGGAGCCTGCTTCCCCTCTCTCTCTCTGCCTACTTGTGATCCCTCTCTCTCTATCAAATAAATAAATAAAATCTTAATAAAAAAAAAACCTCATTAATAAAGGCTGCAGACAAGATACGAAGGTATAAAGAAAAAAAATCACTGTGGAATTTTCCTGTTATACATTAAAATCTAATTTCTAGAACTCTAATTTAGCTTAGGTCTACATCAGTGGTTCTCCATCTGGGTGATTTTGCCCCCCTAAGGGATATTTAGTAATGTTTGGGAGGGGGGCGTTTCTGGTAGTCACAGAGTGGGCACCTACTCAGTAGAGGCCAGGGATGCTGCGCAACACTCCATAATACATACGACAGAGTTCCCCACAACAAAGAATTAGCTTGCCCCAAACGTCAATAGTGCCAAGAACGAGAAACCCTGGTGTACACTACCATGTAACTAGATTATTTTACTAGCTTGTATGTCTCCCTAACTCTTATCTTGTCCCTCCTTCCCAACAGCACCAGATTAACCTTCGCAAAGCAGTGCTTTCACTACAAATTCTTCTGTTCAAAACCTTTAATGGCTATTTATTACCAATACCTTAAACCCCGCAACCTGGGTTAAGTCCTGTATAATCTGATTCTCCCTGGCTAGCAAAACCTTATCTTTCTGCTCTCAATTCCAACATTCTAACCAAGGTTATGATATTTTACCGTTTTGTTTTGTTTTTGGTTCCTAAGCACTATTCTCAAATTTGGGCTTTTGCTCATGCTATTCCATGCCAAAAACATTCTTTCTCTTCTTTACCAATTCACTCTCCCCATCTTGTAAAGCTTTAAGTTCTACTCCATCAAGAAACCTTCCTATTTTTCCAATCTACAAGGATCTATGCCCTGAATTTATTAGTATCTGTGTAATCAAATACATACTGATTTATAACATTATCCAATTGTTCCTGTTAAACATTCTTATCTTCCCAATAAGACTAGACCCCTTAAAAGATCAGAGGTTATGTCTCCACAATTTCTATTGGTTGGCTTCACAAATATCTCTAACCTAATTTGTTCAAAACATATTGTCCTTCTTCAGATTTGTCCCCCTCTCAAAGGATTCTTCATTTATTAAATGGTACCACCAAGATGAAATCCAGGCAGCTGTTCTTGATCCCCAGCCTCTCCCATTCAATCGATTTGCATGTCTCCTTGGTTCTACCTCCAAAACATCTCATGAATATCAACCTTTTTCCTACTTCACTACTACCATTCAGTCTAAGTTACTTTTATCCTAAGACTGTTTTTACTCTTGCCTCATTCATATATAGTAACCAAGATATCTAACATCTACATCAGAGCAAGACAATCCTCTTCTGAAAATCTTTCAAGGACTCCCCATATACTTAGAATGAAAACTGAACTCCTTATAATGGCCCCCCATTAATATGCAATTCCAGCCACACTGGCCTCCTTTCAATTATTTCAATGCCAAGTTCTGCTATGTCTTAGGGACTTTGCACATGCTGTTTTCTCTTCCTGTAACGCTCTTCAAATTACTGTTTCCTTCTCAACCTTCAGATCTCAGCTTCAATGTTATTTGCTCAAAAAGGACTTTCATGACACCATTTTTAGAGAAGATTTTCTTCTCTAAAATGTCTTTTATATTCTTCTGTGCTTGGTACATAACTGGTGCATAACATTCTTTCTAATTGGATTTTTCCCTGAGATTGCTTAACTTTTGCTGTTTTGTAGTATCTCTTTTGGTGGTTCAGTTGTAAACCTGACATCTGGGCTTAGGTCAAGTCCCTCCTATTAGGTCTCTCTCCTCACATCCTATTTATAGTGTCCTTTTCAAGGTTTGTAATGATTAATTTGTGATTATTTGTCTAATGTTTTCTCTATAGACCATAAGCACAAAAAGGGTTATATCAGGACACCAGTCCATAAAGGAATTAAATTATCATATATTTGTAATGACCTCCCCCTTCACCCCCAAAGCTTATTGTCTCGGTTCAGTACTATGTAGCACTGTCTTCAAGATATTATATTATTAATATCTTATTAATATAAGGCAATCTCCTATTTTCCAAAAGAAAATTTCATAAACAAATGTGTTCAGCTAATTTAAGTATATAAGTTTTTTAATAAAGACCAAATAGTAAAATGCCTATTGATTTATCAATTTAGTTATACATATCTATTTTAAAAATCACAAACTTTAGAAATTTTTTTCTATTTTCATTGAACAAAACAATTTTACTAAAACTATTCACATCTTAGATATCAATAAAGCCATTTTTTGGGTCATCTAACATAATTTTCCTAAATAAAACACCTTCAATTCTAAGTTATTTGAAATATGGTACCCTTTGAATCCATATTTGAATACTGTAACTGTAGGGGCACCTGGGTGGCATAGTTGGTTAGGTGTCTGATGCTTGGTTTTGGGTCAGTTCGTGATCTCAGGGTCATGGGATCAAGCCCCATGTCTGGCTCCAAGCTCCGCATGGAGTCTGCTTGGAATTCTCCTTCCCTTTGACCTCTGCCTTCTAAAATAAATAAATCTCAAAAAAAAAAAAAGATGCTGTCCCTGTACATCTTATTCCAAGTCAAAAGTATTCCTTCACTATCTAAATGATCTGTTTAAAACAGTACTATGTGTATAGTACCCACTTACTATACTGCTTATTAAGGTGATTTTTACAAGCCTTGTTTACAATTTCATCCAACACTTCTGTGAAGTTCTATCCCCAGGAATAATGGATAAACCCATTAAAATGTCTTTGTTTTTTCAATCAATTTCATCAGGTGAATTTTATAAACATCCAAATTAACACTGATTGAAGTCATTTAGGCTAGTGTGTCTTCCCCAAATAGTTATATTAAAAATAACTGACAGAATTTCTGCCTCATAATAGGAGAGATGTTTGTAAAGACTCTATAAAGTAATGCTTTTCGGGCGCCTGGGTGGCTCAGTTGGTTGAGCGACTGCCTTCGGCGCAAGTCATGATCCCGGAGTCCCGGGATCGAGTCCCATATCGGACTCCCGACTCTGCGGGAAGTCTGCTTCTCCCTCTGACTTTCTCCCCTTTCATTCTCAGTCTCTCGCTCTCTAATAAATAAATAAAAATCTTTAAAAAAAAAAAAAGTAATGCTTTTCTATGAGTGACAATTCGGAGGAGGAGCTAATATTTAGGCTTAGGTGGTTTATCAGATTGGCTATTCCATGGTAAAGAAAAAAACTTTAAAGAAAAAAAACACAGAAAACAGTTGCTCATCTTTCTTCTCAACTTTTTCCTATGCCTAGTAATTTCACGATGCCTTAAACAATTTTCCAACTAACTCTCATTCCTTTATAAGTACAATTACTCATCATAGTTTTAAAAAAAAGTATGTCCTATTTTTATTTTCTCCTTACTAATTCTTCCCATTTTCAGCCCTATCCCTAATCAGTTGATCTTTATCATCGTACCTAAAGTTGCTTTTTTCTCCCACCCCTTCTTGAATGGATTCTTCTACCATAAATCACAACAAAAATTCTCTCGTAGCCATATTGTAAAACTTCTTACCACAGTCCCCAAATCTAATGGACAAAGGTAGTATGGGGGGTGGGGTCAAATTTGACTTTTAAGCCTTAAAAATCCTCAAGTGCCTTACTGCTAAGAGTAAGGAAAAAAGAGTAAACCTGATTGGTACTACCTAGGAGTAGGCTACACATTTCTTTTCTTCACCATGATTTTTGTACAAGTTGAAATTGTTATTAAATAGTGGCCATAGGCTAACAATGAAACTAGTTTATCACTTGAGAAGACTTCTGGGGCCAGAGAAAGCAAATGTATCATTAGTTAAGACAAAATTACAAGAATATGAAACAGAAATTAAACAACTTGAGTGATCTGCTTATCCATTACGAAGGTACAGATAACTTCTAATTTCACATTAGGCCTCAAAAAAGATCTTAAAAGGGATTCTTTATCAGTAAGAGGAATTTGCATGGCAAGAAATAGCTTTGGAAGCATTGATACAACTTACAAACAGGTAAATTTCCCAAGATATCCCACATTAGTTCAAATACTAATAGCTGTTATATGTAAAGAGCTGTATGTAAAGAAGAAGCCAACTGGGAGAAATTTCTATTTCATCCTGCCTAGAAAAATTAAGGAAATATGGAAGTGGCGATGCATTAAAATATTTATCATTTGACATCACAGGCCTATTAAGGGTTATGTAAAGTAATTTCTAAAGTCGATTTGCTTTATAACTTCAAAGTAAAGGAAGCCTATAACTCAATGACAGCAGTTGGTAGAGGTCAACTCTTCTATTTAAGGCAAAAATCCTACGGTGGGTCCAAAGTCTCCCAGACCTGGTCCGTCGGTAAGGGACAAAAGATTCAGTTTCTTGAGATGGCAGGGGGAAAACGACTTGGCACTGCATCACACTTCAAATCCAATCGGGTTTCTCCCTTGCCAACGGAGCACTGTGCGTCAGAGCATACCCTGGTGTCGTAAGGACAGTGAAATGGATGTAAAAACCCTTGTCTTTCATTTCCTGAACGCCTTATCAACATGCACAATAAAACACTCCTGATCCCCATCACAGGTCACGGGGAAACCCCCCAGATTTGCCACTGCCACCCCCTCCCCTCGTAGAGGTGCTTGCCCCTCAGCACTGGGCCTTGGAGTTTTCTCTTCCCGGATCACTGTCGGGGGGCTGGGGGCTGGGGGCGAATTCACTGAGCGAGGAAAGCAACGAGGGCTAGGGAAGTCTGTTACCAAAACAGAAATCGGGATCAAAAATACCGATCCTATCGTCCGTCCACCCGCTCCTGGAGCACAAAAACAAAAACAAACACCCCCCCGCCAACTTGCCCCACCATGACGAAGGTGGCCCAAGCTCTGATCAAAGGTGCCTTCCAATCATCCTCAGGGCGAGGGCACCTGGGGCGAGTTTTCGGCTCCCCGCCCCCCGCCCCTCGCCTCTCGCCCGGGCCGGGACCAGGCCCCTGGACTGACAGGAGGGGCTGGCCGGACGCTGGCCCGCGGGAGGAAGGAGGCACTATCGCCGACCCGCGCTCACACCGCGGGTGGAAGCAACGCGGGACCTGAGGTAACACGGCTCGGGCTGCGGGCGAGGCCTCGGAGCCGACGAGAAGACGGGCAGGACCCGGCAGCAGGGGAGGCGGGAGAAGCAGCGGGGCCTAGGCCGCACCAGGCCGCGGAGTGGCCATACGCGGCTTCCCGACCGAGGCTGGGAGCCAAGCCTCAGCGAGCCGGGTTATCATTACCTGGACGGGTTCCTGCAGCACCGTCATCCTTGAGGCTCAGGCCTACCTTCTGCAGTGCCTCAGCCCCCCCCCGTAGCGGCTCCGGCCCGGCCAGCCCCGGCTCATTTAAACTCACCAGCGACCGTTACCGGGGGATGGGGGAGGCCGAGCGATTGCCGAGTACCTCCGAGCGGGACACGGAAATACCCGAAGTGGAGAGACCCGCGCGGGAGCTACACGGAAAAGCTCGAAGGAGGCCGGAAACGCCCGAGGCCGATCGGCGGAGGAGGAGACCGTTGCCGGAAACTGTCGAGGCTTCCCGGAGATTACCGAGTCCGAGCCAGAGCTTAGTTTTCTCCTCTCGGCCACGCCTTCACTCACGGACGCCACGCCCAATCGGCCGCCCTAGGCTGTGCCACGCCCAATCGGCGACCAGCCGACTGGGCGTGGCTTGCTGAAGCCGGCGGGGAGCGTTACGTGGCCGGGCTATCGTCTCCACTCGCCACTCAACCTTTGCGGATCAGTTGATGCGCGGTAGATTAAGCCGAGGGTAAAACACGAGAGTTTGGGGCTGACTTTAATCAAGAAGTGTTTGTCTGTTTAGTTCATTTATCATTCCAGAAGTACCTATCATGACTCAAAGGGAAATAGGAAATTTGGAGGGATTGCCACCCTTCAGAGGTTTAGTATGGACCCGGGGCTGTCTACACTGAAGACGTTACGGTCTCTTTAAAGGAAAAGCGATGTAGCAGAGTGCTGCGTTATGTGGTGCCCGTTACGAGTGACGTCAAAATTAAGAGGAGAGGGAAATAAATTGGGATTAAGATGAGGAAAGTTTCATGGAAGGAGAAAGGGAGACTTAAACTGGATTCTGAAAGATGGGTAGAATTAGAAAAATGGTAAGTGAAGGGAAGCAGAAATGAGATCAGTCTGGTGAGAGTTAAGGCATTAATTGGAAATAATTACTTAGGTGACCAGATAATGGAAAATCTCAGAAGGCAGGCAGAAATTTTTATTCCTGATAGGGAAAGGTAGTGTGTTGTGAAATCCGGAGGTGTGTTTGTGATGTGTTGGGAAATTTGGAGGCTTAATTTTGAATTTTACCTCTGGCACTAACTAGTTTTAGGTCCTTAGGCAAGTCATATCTCTGAACTTCTATTTCCTTAGTCTGAAAAAAAATGACTAAAAATTAAGTGCACTGTTGTGTGTTGGTGTGTCTTAACAGGCATAATAGGCTTTATCAAATTTCCTTCCTATTCCCTCTCCCCCTAAAATGTGTGAACCAGGGAACTATTAAAATTTTGGTTTTTGGTGGATGATGAAAACAGTTTTTGAACATTAGTTGTCTTAGGCCTAGATCTGTAAATAAAACCCCATCACTTCTCATTGATTAAAGCAAGACACAGGGCCAACCTGAATTCAAGGAGGAGAAATAGGCTCCACCTCTAGATGGGAGGAATAGCAAAGTGACTGGATAGAAGGCTAGTGCCCCTGAGGAGTTGATTGCTGGACCATCTTTGGAAACAATCTACCAGATACCAGATGAGAATCTAGTAATGGTAATGGAAAGACAGAGATGGATAAGAGATACCACTCTTAAAATGTGATGCTTTAAACTGAATGGAACACTCCACATTTATTCTAATAAATGCAGAGAACGATGAGACTATTGCTTTTATTATCTGGATGACTTCTATTAAAGTAAACTAAAGTTGTCTTTGCATTTTAAATTGTGATATTGTTCATGCTAAGCTTGTGGTCATTTTACATACACAGCCCTTTTTCAGGCAACATGCTGCCAACCCAAGTCTTGTACTTGTGCAATAGATTCTTGTAAACTCGAATGTAGGAACTTACAACACAGCATACATAATGATGATTTTTTGTGTGTGTGAAAATGTTTAGAGTCAGCATTTAAAGAGACCGTGATACTTGGCGTTCTGGCTCTAAAGTTTAGAATTTGCTTAATCTGCACCCTCTTTCCCCCCCTCCGCCCCACAAAAAGGTATCTCTTTTTTAACCGTTCCTCCCTGGGCTAAGACATCTGTTGTGGTTTTATGCTCGTGCACAGCAAGGCCACATTGTTCGAAGTTGTGCTTTGGTGGGATCTTTTAAAGCATTTTTACTTCCGTCTGTGTTCCTGATTGACCTACTTAAACTTGCCATCCAGCAACCACTTGGGAATCCTGCTGTCTGTCATTCGTTATCCACATATGTTTAGCTGGTGAGCAGATCTGGGTTGCAATAAGCATTATTCCAAACATGGTAAATTAACTCTTCTCCTTAGCCTGCCTGTTGGTCTGTTTTCATGTTCAGTCAGATTCCGAGGCGGCTTTTTCAAGAAGCTAGACTTGATATCATTGCCAAGATGTAGGTCGCACTAAAATATGGTCCCTAGCAAGCTTACTATTCTGAATTCCTTCAGTACCCCCTTCCTGTACCCTTCTTTTGTCCCTGCTGAGCCTGCAGTCTTACCCTTCTTCTATTACCTGACCTTGAGGCTTTTACCCCTGTGTTTCCTTCTCCCTCTTGGTCAAATCATCCCTTTCCTGTGGCATCTCTGATCATAGTCCCCTAGTTTTCCTTCTACTGCTCTGTTTTCATCAGTTTCTTTTGTCCCCCCACTCCCAACATTGCAATGCTTCAGGGTCCTGTTCTAGACTTTCTCCTCACCCTACGCTTTATTTCTTTGCAAACTCATCCATTCTCTCGGCCTCCACTTTCATCTAAAATTGTTCTGGGGCACCTGGGTGGCTCAGTTGATTAAGCATCTGACTCTTGACTTCAGCTCGGGTCATGATCTCAGGGCTGTGAGATCAAGCCCCAAGTCGGGCTCTGATCTGGACTTGAAGCCTGCTTAAGATTCTCTCTCTCCTTCTCCCTCTGTCCCCTACCCCCACCTCCCTCTCTCTCAAAAAAAAAAAAAAAAAAAAAAGGAAAATTGTTCCAAAATCTCTATCTCTAGCCAGACTGCTTCTTAGAACTCCAGACCTGAATGCCTGCCTAGCTGTCAACTGGACATCTCACAGGTGTTGTTCAGAATGGCATCCCAGTCCTCATACTTGAAGCATTCCTACCCCAATTTAAGGTACTAGCACCCTTTTATTGTCCAAACCTGAAACCACTCTCTCTTTGACCCTAGCATCCAGTGACAAAAGCCCTACTAATTTTTCCCTGGAGGTACTTCCATGTCTCTTCCTGTCTCTAACCTTACCTGTCCTCAAAACCAAGTCTGATCATGTCAGGACCCTGTCCTAAACCTTCCCACCCAACTCAAGATTTCTCATTGCTCTTCCATTAGTTTCCCCATATATTTACCTTTCCACAACTTACCACCCCTGAGGCCAAACCTTTTCCCCTCTATTTTGTTACTTCTCCACAAATTTATTGCTGTTTGCTAAGATGGTAGATAAGCCCCAAGTCCTAACCACCTCTTATTTTTAGACTCTTATTTTTAAAATTCTGTTGATTGGTCTAATGTCCGGTTAATTTTCAGGGCCCATGCTACAAACCTAAGAGGGTAGAGGGGAGGTCACATGAGGCATATAGCAAGAAACTGGACATCTACAAGCCAGGAGGAAAGCTCTCACCAGAAACCAAAGTTGCTAGCACCTTGATCATGGACTTCTAGCTTCCAGAACTGTGGGAAAACACATTTCTGTTGTTTAATCCACCCCGACTGCAGTGTTTTGTCCTATCCTGAGCACACCAATATAATCAAGATGATTTATGTCTAACTCCCTAAGACTGTCTTTTATTTCCCTGTATTGCTCTTTGAAAAGCATTATATATTTAGTATATGCTTAAAAAAAGTAGACTGATTAAAGTGGAAGCCTTTACACATATTACTTCTTCTTCCTGAAATACTTTGCCCTTCCTCTTTAGTTAAATCCAACTCATCCTTTAGGCCTCAGCCTTCATATTATGTCCTCAGAATATTCCCTGTCCCCCCTAACCAAAATTATTAGCTCCACCCTATGATTATCTCTTACAGCATCTTTGTTCTTTTCCTTTATAGTATGTATGGTAATTTTAATTACATTTGTTTAATAGAAATCCCATGAAGGCAGGGACTTTGGCTTACCCTGATGTTCCCATTATCTAGTAGAGTGCCCTCCACAAATATAAAGTTATTAAAATATTATAAATTTATCTGATGACGAAAAGACATTACCACTCACTGTTATCTCTTATTGGGCATAAGTCGATGCTCTTTTGACTCTCGCTTTCTGGACCCAAAGAGCATGCTGGTTTTGTACATAAGGCCCTAAGGGATTTCAAATCAAAGCAGTCTGAAGTGTTGAGGCTAATCAGAAATGCATCCTGGTTTAGGTGCGCTCTGAGATGGGCTACAGGGCCTATGGTAGGGAGGGGTAGGCAGACTTCAAAAGCACAGAGAAGATAAACAAATTAGCTTGCCTGGAGGGGAGTCTGTATAAGCTTGGTTGAAATGGTAGTGTAGGGGAC
Organism: Nasua narica; assembly: GCA_028533885.1. Classification (NCBI taxonomy): domain Eukaryota; kingdom Metazoa; phylum Chordata; class Mammalia; order Carnivora; family Procyonidae; genus Nasua; species Nasua narica. Next base: position 14,173,101 of record CM052804.1, on the reverse strand, counting down.
AGTTGATAAGCTTTGGGTTCCAAACTGATGACTTTAGGTTGATAAAATAGACCTAGGGAGCTGCTGGTGGTGATTGAGTTGGGGAGTGACTTCATGAGAATGGAATTTGAAAAAGATTATGCTAACAGCTGAGGATTATGTGAATTGGAGGAGAGAGAGAGTAGGGGCCAGGAGTACAGCAAAGAGGCTGCTAGGAAGTCGGGGCAACTCTTCAATTTCCATTATTCTTGGATCCTAGCTGATTGGGATACGGGCCGGGCCGTTGAGCCCAATGGGCAAGAATGAATACTTGAGATGTTTTACGGTGCAAAAAGGTGTTTGTATTATAGCAGAGGGATGGGACCGTGGGCAGAAAAAGCTGCGTTGTGACCGTGAGGAGTGACTGATCATACAGGGTTTTCTATCCTATGGAGGTGAAGGTGATGCTAGGGCTCCAGGAAATTGAGCCTATAGTCCTGGAGGTCTGGCTATTATTAAGATTGTGTTTTTCTTCAAAACCATGAAGACAGTTACAAACTATAGTGAAGTTACATGTTCTACATGACTGCAATCTTTATCAGTTGACCATTTATTTTCCCCCTGCCTTTGTTCTTGGGCAGTTCCTAGTGCCTGAGAAATGTTATATGTATATCCCACGTTATGGGGCGTTGGCGGGGGGAGGGGGTGTTGTGGGATGTCAGCTTCTGTGTTTCGCCCTCAGCTTGCTCTCTCATCAGCTGAATCCAAAAAAAGATGCAAAATGAAAATAGTTCCATGTTACTCATTTACAGTGAGAAATATTCTTCTCCAGTTCCTTCTCTTTAGGACATTCAGATTCCCACCAGAAGGCTGCTTACTGAGTACAGACAGACCAAAAGAGTGAATTGAATGATCTTGCTGGCTACTACCTCCTTTTCCTCAGAAGGGGCATATATGCCTGACTGCTAGGTAAAAAATATTTCTCTTCTCTGGAGAGGATGTTCACCAAATAGTAGATTCTCTGTTTCTCTCCTTTTTAGGTCCTAGGCAAACTTTCAGTTTTCTCTGAATAAATTGCACAGCAATGAATTCAGCACAGATGTGATTATGTTCCAGTCTCGAGTCTACACTATAGTTGTCTCAAGAACACCTTGTTCTTGTTATTCGTTTATGTGTCACACGTGTATGATTGGGGAGGTAGGTGATGAGCTAGGTTCAAAGTATTCTGAGTTTGAAGCGCTGCTAATGAGAAAAGTCCAAATGTTAATTGAAAATATGAAGCTTGAACAGTTTAGGAAAGAAGTTGGGGCTGGAGGTAGAGATTTTCCAGGGACGCCTGCGTGGCTCAGTCAATTAAATGTCTGTCTTCAGCTCAGGTCATGATCTCAGGGTTCTGGGATCGAGCCCCAAGTCAGACTCCCTGCTCAGCAGGGGATCTGGTTCTTCCTCTGTCCCTCCCCCTTGCTCGTACTCTCTCTCTCTCAAATAAATAAAATTAAAAAAAAAACCACAGAAATTTTCCAGGTAGAACAAAATGCATTCTATTTTGGTTATGCAATGCCTTATAAAATCTTTGTGAGAGTATTTATCATTACGTGGAAACTATTTATTTATCTGCATCCTCTAGACCAGACAGGAAGCTACTTGGGGGCAGGGATGGCCTCTTACTCATTTTAGTAAAAGTATGTGCATACTGTAGGTGTCATAAGTGTTAGTTGAATGGATGAATGAATGAATGAATGGGAGTAATCTGGATAAAGGAGATACAGGAGAGCAGGGTGAATGACAGAACTTTGGTATAAGTTCAGCAGAGAAGAGCACTGTATCTAGCCACAGAGAAGTCACTGGGGGCGGGGGGAGGAAGTCAGAATTTGAGAAGTAAAAGAAGAAGTTGGTGGAAAGGGAAACCAAGAAAAGAGAATTATTTATAGCACTAAAAGCATGTCCCCAAATGCCGAGAAAAAGTGCTTGCTGAGGTGTTGAGTCTCCTTTTCCTTACTGAGAGCCATCCATGCTGTGGGTGACAGGGCCAGCTGTCACGGATGCTTGCTTGTTTCCTTGTCCTCTCGGGGGCCAGGACTCTCCATGAGGGAATTGCAACGGCTCTACCAGCTTTCCCTGTTGCCTTAGTGTCCTGCGTTCTAGTCTCAGATCTGTCATGACTCAAAGTGTGACCTTGTGCAAGTCACCCCCTTCTGTCTGTGCCTCTAAAGTCCCTTGCAGCTGACAGGATGTCTGGGGGAATGCAGTTGGGATGACTGGTGAGGATTCTGACTTGCTCTCCGTTGCTTTTCAATGATAAGTCACGTTGCCAGACACCAGCTGTCCTGCCCTCTGCTTTAGATTCTCGGGCAGGCTCCAACCCACCTGTTTTTGGGGCCCTCCCAATGTCTTCCTCCCACGATTCAGCTCTCAGATCCATTGCTAGGCTGCCCTGCCTTGATCAGAGCACAGACATGAGTTTCAGCCATTTATTTAGACAGACTGTTGAGTGATTGGGCCAAACGTGTAGCGTTCTCCACGTATGCTGAACAGCTGAGGAAATGAAGTTGGTTGGGATGATTTTATTAAAGTGCTCGGAGGGCCAGTGCTATCATGGCCCTTAACATTTTGATTTTAGACCTTTCCATTCCTTCTCTGCCTTTACCTTTGGTTCTCTGGGTTTTCAGGGTCACTAAGACTTGAGGTTTTCATTGCTTTTTTCCTTTTTCTTTGGTCATAAGGCATCTTAGCTACAAGGGATTGGGTTAATCATTCTCCTTGAGTTTTATAGCCTTCTTTCATTACTGGTCCATACCAAGCTTCTTGTTTAATTAGTTATTTATTCCTTTTTATCTCGTTGCTCCATCCCACCCAAACAATACTCATCAATGGCAACACTCAAATATTTTCAGTGTGTATTTTTTTGTTTGTATATGTTCTTGAATAATAGGTGATGCTTCTAGTATGTGTGTACTTAATAAAATTTAATAATATATCTTATTCTCCCAGTATAGCCATTATGTTATTTCAACATGTTAATAATATAAAAATTATTGCGATATATATAATTCTTTTTTTTCGGTACTAAGTCCTCAAAACACAGTGTGTGTTTTTTCTTATAACATCTTAATTTGGATGCTAAATTTTCTTTTTTTAAAAAATATTTTATTTATTTGACAGGGAGAGACATAGCGAGAGAGGGAACACAAGCAGAAGGAGTGGGAGAGGGAGAAGCAGGATGCTAAATTTTCATCACAAATACTTGATCTGTATTTAGATTTCATAATTTCACAGTTGAAAAAGTAGACTTACATACCTAAGTTTTCCAAGCATACTTGAAATTTTTCCAGTAACCAAATCAAGTACCAAAAAAACCCGTTTTCCTTTAATATTTGCATCCAAATGGACAAAATTGCTTCCTCTATTTTAAAAGAATTCTATCAGTATCAAAAGTATGTCCAAGTCAAGTAAATTCACTTACTCCTGTGTCAACTCAGTATTACTAACATGAAATTCAAGGATATATTGCATAAATTGAAAAGCAACTCCAAATTTATTAATATCCACAAAACATTTTAACTTTTCTTGTCATTTTGCAGCCAGTTTACATAATGCTGTTGATTAAAATCTGCGTATTTATGTTAGAGAAGTGCATATTAATTTGCATTGTGAAAGGCTTCAATTTTAGCACAAATTCTCGTACCTACCTAGCTAAGTTGTGAATAAGCATTTTCTTTTCTTGGACCTTCAGTTTTAGCTCATTCATATGCAGTATGTTATCAGTGAGATTACATGCAGATATTTTAAATTTATAGAACTGTAATTGTGGTTTATATCTTATTTAGCTTCTTACTCATCGCTATATTCTTCTGGATATACATCTAATCTTTTGCTTCTAACTGGGCCATACCCTCTCATGGCACTGTCTCAGTAATGGAGACACACATTGCTTCCCCCTTTGGCCACAAGTCATGTTGCAGCAAAGAACCTCCTTACTCATGCGTCTTCTAAACTTGAGTGAGATTTCTGTCAGATGATTGCTCTTCTAAACCACAAAGCCCTTCTACTTCTATCCCCCCTATTTCTTAGCTCTTCTCTTTCTTTACCTTTCTTTTTTTACTTCTGGAAGACATTCTTTCTTTTGCCTTTCAGTACCTTACTATGTTTTCCAGTTATGTCCATCATGCTACTTTTCAAATCCATTGTGTTTTTTAATTTTTTTTTTAAGATTTTATTTATTTATTTGACAGACAGACAGAGATCACAAGTAGGCAGAGAGGCAGGCAGAGAGAGAAGGGGAAGCAGGCTCCCCGCTGAGCAGAGAGCCCGATACGGGGCTTGAACCCAGGATCCTGAGATCATGACCTGAGCTGAAGGCAGAGGCTTTAACCCACTTAGCCACCCAGGTGCCCCTGTGTTTTTTATTTTAATGATTAATTTTTATATACCTAACATTGCTTGTTTTATGAAAGATTTTTTTCTTATTTCAACTATTATACTTTTCATATTTGATATTTCCATTTGGTTCTTCTTTTTGTCTTCTTGTTCTTTATTATACTGGCACTACTTCCTTCTATCTCCTTTAGCATGTTTAGTAATCTCCTTTTAAAATCTTGGCCTGTCTGTTGTCATATTTCTACTTAAGGGGCCATCTATAATCAAGTGGGCTGTATCCTTTTGGATTAGTTGTGCTCCTCATCTGTCTTGTCATTTTGCCTAAGGGCACATAGGTGGCTTGTCCAACAGAGTAAGCCAGTGCCACTGAGTCAGGGCGTAAGGGTTGGAGGTGAATGAGCTCTAGTACTGAGAACAGTCGTTCCCCCCACCCCCATCAGAGTGGAGCAACTTTAGTAGGGGAGATTTTTTTAGATTGCAATTCACCAGCCCTGAGAGTTTAGGAGAGGAGGGAGAACACACTGTCCAACATTCAGTTGCTCCCTACCTGTTTTTTACTAGCTCTTTACAAGCACAGTGTGTCTTCAGGGCCCTGATGTTACCCTAACCAGCACCTGGATCACAGGTGATGGGGCATCACTGTATGTGCAAAGGCAGTAGTGGGGAAAAGGGAGATCAGAACCCCAGAGCTCCTTTTTTTTTTGGTCATTCCACACCCATGCCTGGCCACATCTCTCCTGAAACCAAAGCCACCGTTCTAACGCCCACATCCACACCCCCCCACACCCCCCCCACCAGTTCGAAATAGGGCTACCCTTCAAGGGGTTTCTCACAGTTCTTTTAATTTCTTGGTGTTTTCTCTGTATAATTCTTCCACTGTTGATCTTGGGAGAGGGTGTAGCAGCCACACTATTTCAATCAGTCCCCAGGCTCAGCTATGTTGATTATTTGCTCTGTCCTAGACGCTGTTCTAGGCATGATACCTATATTAAGTCTAACACCTTTTTGCACCATAAAATGTCTCAAGAATTCTTTCTTGACCCTTGGGCTCAATGATCCCTTATCCCAATCAGCTAGGATCCAAGAATAATGGAAATTTAGGTTTGTCTCGAATTCCTAGCAGCCTCTTTGCTACACTCCTGGCCCCTACTTTCTCTCTCTTCCAATTCACATAATCCTCATGACCAATCTATGAGGTTATATTAGCAGCCCCATTTTACAGATAAGAAAACTGAGACGTAAAGAAATTAACTCAAGGGGCATCTGGTTGGCTCAGTCGTGAAGCGTCTGCCTTCGGCTCAGGTCATGACCTCAGGGTCCTGGGATCGAGCCCTGCATCAGACTCTCTGCTCAGCGGGGAGTCTGCTTCTCCTTCTCACTCTCCCTCTCTCTCTCTCTCTGCTCTCCCTCTCTCTCTCTCAAATAAATAAATAAAATCTTAAAAAAAAAAAGAAGTTAACTTGAGGGGTGCCTGAGTTGCTCAGTCGTTTAAGTGTCTGACTTTTGATTTCATCTCAGGTTATGGTCTTAGGGTCATGAGATGGAGGTTCTGAGCTCAGAGGGGAGTGGTCTGCTTGAGATTCTTTCCCTCTGCACTCCCCGCCCCCCCACTTGCACGTGTGCTTTCTCTCTAAAATAAATCTTTAAAAAAGAAAAGCGAGGGGCGCCTGGATGGCTCAGTTGGTTGAGCAACTGCCTTCGGCTCAGTCATGATTCCGGATTCCCGGGATCGAGTCCCATATCGGGCTCCCGGCTCTGCGGGAAGTCTGCTTCTCTCTCTGATCTTCTCCCCTCTCATTCTCAGTCTCTCGCTCTCTAATAAATAAATAAAAATCTAAAAAAAAAAAAAAAAGAAAAAAAGAAAAGCGAACTAGCTTGCCTAACCCACTGAGTCAGGACTCCAACTCAGGCGGTTTGGCTCCTGAGTGGGCCCTCTTACCCCCTGACTTGCAGCAGAGCCCGATTTACCCAGTGCCCTCTGTGGGGACAGCTTCAGGGCATTGCCCCATGGTGTCTAGCTTGTGAGACATCGGCCAGAAGAGAGGAGGGAGGGTGACAGGGACAAGGCATTAAGAGCCAGGCCTGATGTCAGCAGCATTTGATCCCTGGCAAGAGACTCTGATGGACGTCTTTCAGGACAGGACACAGGGCGTGCGTGGTTAGAGGGGCAGGGAGAAGAGCGAGCGAGTGTAAGCCCAGCCCAAATGAGGGCTGATGTCAGTTCTCTGTGCATCTGTGCCTGGGTTTGACATGGGCTGTAAATGGCTTGGTGTGAAATTCTGTCCTGCATTTTCCATCTACTGAGTCTGGAGTCCTTCCAGCGGGAGCATCAGAGTGGGCTGGAGCCCCTCTGGCTCAGGAACTATGAGAGGCCTCAGAGACGCAGGTTAGGCTGCCTGTACCTGCTACTGTACTTGCCTCTGTAACTCTGCTTCTGTCCTTCCCGCTTTCTTTCTTTTGCTCTGCTTGGTCAGCAAGCGTCGGAGGGAGAAGCCTATGTCAAAGACCCGGCACCAGCTACTCTACAGGGACAAGAAGGTCGAAGTCAGTGACCTTGAAGCAGAATGAGGGCCGCGGAAGTGAAACCTCTGGCTCTAGTTCCTGGGCTTTTCTGAGCTGTGGGCATCCTGACTTGTGGCAGGAGCAGGGCCAGGGGCGGGGAGCTTGGCTCTTTCTCACTCCCCTCTAGTTGCTTCTGAAGTGCCAGACTCTTTTAGCTGGTGTTGCCTAAAGAGAATCAGAAACTGATTGGAGTGTCTCCTCACCCGCGGGGGCACTTGTGGCCTAAGGTTTCAGGCAGGCTGGCTCCTCGTGTGAGTGTGGCTGACGGGCAGGCTGCTTGGCCCCAGGGACCTGCTACATGCTTTCTGAGCCGCAAATATGTCACACCGTGGGTACCAGCTGCCGCCCTGCCTCCCCCATCCCTCTCCACCCCGTCCTCATTCCTGAACCCACACCTCACAGTCCCAGTAGCTGCTGCCACCTCACCTGTCCCTCCCCCAGTGGCCCCCTGTCCTGGAGTTCCTTCCAGGAAGTCTGAGAAACCCCAGCCCACATCTGGCTTCACCTATGACAGCGAATGAGATTAACAGCTGTGTTTCCAGTGTGCCAGGGATGGTTTGTGGCGCTCTGCTTACATCGTTTCATACAGCTCTCACAACAACTCAAGAAGGAAATGCTTACTGTTGAGGGTTCTTAGGCTACTGGGCCCGAGATTAGGAAAATGCAGGATTCAGCCCTATGCTCCCCTGTCCCTAAGGCCCACACCCTTTTGTGTCTGCAGACGCCTAACCAGCTCTCTAACCCCAGAGCTCGGTTCCCGAGCAGACCAGATATTTTGCTCCTCCTGAGAATTAAAACAGAAAGAAAAAAGGGAAAGATAAATGAAAGGAAAGGGAACTCCTGACTGTCTTTTGAGGATCAAACTTCTTACTAGAATGGTTAGAATAACTTGTTTCTTAATTGGAAGGCGATACACAAGAGCATCTCCTTATATCGTGGAATCATGTCTTTGACGCCGATCGTGGGATCCAGGTGCAGGAACACACAGGAGTGGTGCTGATTGAAATGGAAGGGGGGGCTCCCCACCCGCCTCTCCGAGTCCCTTATGGCCGCAAGCAAGTTAAGGGAGCCTTGCGTGTCTGTTGAACACTGAAAACTCCTGATGATCTATCATTTTAGAGATAAGCAAGCTGGGGCCCAGAGAGGGAGAGTGGCTGGCAAGGTCACGACAGGTGTCTGGATCTTCCAGCCTCCGGCTTGCAGCTTTCCACCAAACACCAGTGTGTGTATCTTTGCAAACCCCATAGTACACCTCGTCCGGGAAGGGGGTGCGGTGGGAGGAGAGGAGGGGAAAGGCTGAGCTTCCTTTTTCCACCTTCCTCACCACCAGCAGCAACCTGAGCTCCCAACCCCTGGGGAATGAGGAAGTCAAAGAAGGGAAAGATAGGAAAAATAGAAGAGTGCAAGCAGAGGCCCCCGGAAGCAGGGGACCCCCAGCCAGAAAGAAGAGAAAAGGTGAGGTGAGGTGAAAGGGCCAATAGCCGCTGTCCCGGCCAGGGCCAGTACCGGCCAGAGTTTGGGTCTTGCTCTCTCTAGTATCTCCTTGGGCAAGTCCTGGCTCTTTTTCCTGCCTCAGTTTCCTTTGAAGGAAACTTCTTGCCGATGGCGAGGGCACCCCTAGGCTGTAGGAGCGGCAGGGCGGGGTCAGAGCTGTAAACACCGAACACCACACGGGGAGCCAGAATTAACTGGCTTAGCTCTGCCTCTGAGTGGCTGAATATCTCCAGGCCGCTTAAAAGTCTTAAAAGTCACCTATCAAAGCAGGTAGGATGAGACCAACTCTAAGGGCCCCTTTGGCTAAGAAAGATCTGGGAACTGGAGCCTGGGGAAGGAGCGGATGTGGGCCCCAGGCCCCCGGAATCAGGCTTAGGCCCTAGTAGGGGGCAGGTGTCCGCAGTGCAGCCATCTTGTTTCACAGGGAGGAAGCCGGGCCCAGAGGGGCAGAGTGACTCTTCGGCTTCTCTCAACTTGGACTTTATCCTCTGAACTGGAGTCTTAAAGTTCAGCTCAAAGCAATTCTGTGCAGCGGGTAAGCTTTTTTGTTGTTTTCTGAACATTTTCTAGGCTTTCAACGGTTTTTACAAAAACAGTATATGCTCGTTATAAAAATTTCCATTAGTAGAGGAAGTGAAAAAAAGTACAAAATTGTGAATTGCCGTCATCCCCCCTTCCTCAATGCCCCCAGTCCCAGGGGTGTTTCTTCCTAGCACTTTAGTGTGTATTCGTCCTGACCTTTCGGATGAACATACAAACATACTATGTACGCACCGCCCCCCCATCAATGGGATTATGATCTCAATGATTTAAGCATAAGCTTTAGGATTAGACACACTTGGGTTTTGATCCAGCTGATAGCTAATTAGCTGAGTGAGCTTGTTACCTGACCACTTTCCGTTTCTATCTCTCCAAGTGTAAAGTGGGAGTAGTAATGATACCTTCTATATAGGATTGTGGTGAAGGTGTAATGAGATTTTGTATTATAGCACTTCACAGTGCCTGGTACACGGTGGGCACTACATGTACACAAATACACGTGCACACTCATATACATGCACACACAGAGTCCAGGGGCCCAGGGTTGAGTTAGAGGTACAGTCTCACACACACACACACACACACACATGCACAGTCTAGGGGCACAGTGTGATTTAGGGGTACAGTCTCTCTCTCTCTCTCACACACACACACACAGTCCAGGGGCACAGAGTGAGCTAGAGGTATAGTGACAAGACCCAAGTTTTCTGACCTCCAGTCACACTGACTCCTAGCCACACCTCCCTGCCTCTCACTCCGGCCCCCCAGGCGCAAGTTCAATGCTCAGTACTTGTTGAATGAATGAGGTTGCTGGTGTCCGGGGTCAGCTCAGGAATCCGAGGTCTGTGGAGCTCCTGGGATACTGGCTCTGGAGGATGGAGGGCTTCGCCCCGTGGACTGGGAGGGTGTGGGGACAGTGAGGGTTGGCTGGGCCAGCTGTAGCTTCGGGGCTCCAGGCCGGAGAGCTGAGCCTCAGGGCAGAGCTGAGGCCCCAGAGTGGCTCTCAGTTTAAAGGAGCCCGGCTTAAAAGGAATGTGCCGTGGGCTGCCTCTGCTCAGGAGGGGCTAAAAAAAGCCTTACCCTCCCCTGGGCTTTGTGTGAGGGTTATCAACTGCTCAAGTCAGCTCATCTCTCTGGCTGGACTCTGGCATTTTTGAGAGGGTCTGTTTTCCTGGCCCCTCTGGGTTTGCAGTCATTGGCAGGAAGGGGTCAGCCGGTCCCAGAGGTGGAGGCCAGGAGGAGTGTGAGGTGTGGAGGGAGGGGAGGCTCGTCGCCCCAAACCTGGTGACAATACACAGTTGTCAGCTGTACCCTGCTGGTGTTTCTTCCTTTTATAGTCAGACCAGTTGCTCTTGCTCTCACCCAGCCCCTCTGTGGGGGCTGCTGCCCAGGATAAAAGGGGAGGGAGGCGGCCCAGTCTCCTGTCTCATCTCCCGGGCGCCACATCTCTTGACTCCTTCCCAGCTCCCATCTCCACCGGAGATCCCAACGAGACAACATGCCTCCCAAGAAGCCTGAGCCTAAGAAGGAAGCGGCCAAGGCCGCCCCAGCCCCCGCCCCGGCCCCAGCTCCTGAGCCCCCCAAGGAGCCTGCATTTGACCCCAAGAGTGTAAAGGTGAGTGAGCCTTGGACACTGGGATGGAGGTGGGGATGACATTCAGGATCCTGTCTGTCCTGGACCGTAGGCTCACTGGGCTGAGGGCTGTGGTGTCCATGCCCCCCATCATGGTGCCCGGGGTGGTGGAGCTGCTGTTGGGGCTGGTGAGGGAGGTGTGTTTGGGGTTGTAGGCCTTTCCCCTCAGGAACGGGTTTCTGCTCTGAGGAAGCCCTGCTTTGTCACCCCAGATTAACCCTGCAGAGTCGGGAATGGCAGGGAGGCACAACCAACCAACCGTTCAGCTTTAAATTTTATGATGCTGTGGGAGCCATCGTAGTGAAGAGAAAGAGACTGACCCTTTCCTCAGAGGTAGTATGCTATCTTTCTGGAGAAAAGACATAATGATAATCACCAGTGCAACTTGGAGGAAGTGAGGTTAAACAGTGAGGCAGCCGGAGGTCTGGGGAAGGCTTTGTTCTCCAAGACCCTTGCAGTGGGTAGCTGTTGGGGGCAGAGAAGCTCTACATAAGGCAAGAGGAGCCTGCTTCCCTCTCTCCCCTGCCAAAGTGGTCCCCTCCTTCCGTGGCCTCAGCCAGGGCTTCTGCGTGGGGTATGCAGTGGACGGGCCCATCCCAGGCTGAGACCCTCCCTCTAACCAGCTGAGGGAGTAAGGCCTGGCTCCCTCTCTGCCGGCCCAGCTCCCCTCACCCAGGAAGGTTCCTGTCCCTGCAGCCCTGCCCGCTGACTCAGTGACTTCAGGCCTCCCAGCTATCTGGCCCAGCTGCTGAAGGAATGGACCTGGGAGGGGCCTGGCCGGGGAAGGAGGGGTCAGAAGCCTCTGGAGAGCGAAGCAGTTCTAAGCCTTGGCACCAGAATGTAAGAGGTCAAGTGCTACTGGTATGAAGAGCTATTAATAACTGGTTGGGAGTGGTGGGCCCCTGGGGATAGCCATGGGGCAGGGCTGGGGGTGGTGAGGAATCAGATCAAAGTAAGAGCTCAGCACAGGGTTCCGTGACAAGAAGGTAGGGAAATGGAACCTCTGGGCTCCAATTTTGCGGTGACCCCCCTAGCCCTCTCAGGATTCCTCCCCATACCCACAGACCCAGGAGACCCTGCCATTGTGCCGAGGACCCTGGGGTTGATCTATGGTAATCCCTACAAAGGTCAGGGGTCAAGCATAACTGGCTTGGCTGAGAGACGGAGGCAGTTGCCGGTCCCTGGTACACGTGGAGGCAATTGTGTAAGACCTTGAAAGTACCTGGGTCACACATTACTCCCACTATGGGCGGAGCCTCGCAAGAAAAGCTGACTCTGCCCTGCCCCCATCAGGATGCCCTTGTTTCTGATTTGTTCTGATAATGCCTTCCTCCTGTGGGGCAGCTACCTGCCTAGTGGTCTCAGATTAGAGCCTTCCCTTTGGTCCATCACTTCTCTCCATCCACCCCCCCACCATTGCAGTCCTCTTTCCCACGTCTGGATCTTCCAATCCTGAGGGTTGTTGAAATTGCTTTAAAGTAAAAAAAAACACAAAACAAAGCAAAACATGTAGGTATCCTTCATGATTGGAAGGATATGATTTCCTATTATTGTACTTATCTGGTTCCTTTGCTTCGAAACTCTGCTCAAAAAGATAAAACAAAATTAAACTTAAGCCCAATATGTGTGGTTACCACCACGGATTCTGATTTTATGTTTTTATGTTCATTTCTCTTACACATTTACTCCTGGGGCTTAGCACACTACAAAGCAAGGCAACTGCGCCTTTCCCTCGGAGAGTTTGTGCAAAGCATCCTTTACCCTATTTCAGGTTCTGGTCACAGCTAGTTTCCTTCTCAACCTGGTGTAACCCATCCGCTCTCCTAGCTCCTCCTAGCTCGTCCCAGCCACCCCCCACCCCGAGGTCCCCATTTATGGGGGTTCACCTGGGGGGCACAGCACAAGTCGCAGAGTTAGGACTAGAAATGCCACTCCATGAAAAAGAGGCACCAGGGGTGGTTCCACGCCCCCCCCCCCCCCCCGTGAAGAGGGGATCAGGTGGGGGTGGGTGGTGGCAGATTAAGGATGATGAAGTAACACACAAAATCCCAAATTACAACGATGACTCATGCTTGTTCATTGTCATTCATTTTCAGAGCCTCCCACCTGCCTCTTCTGTACTCAACATTGAATTATTATCCCGTGTAGGGGCGTATCCAAAATTTATTCCTTCACTCAACAAATATTTTTTGAGTGTCTGCTCCGTGCCAGGCATCTCTGTGAACAGTAACAAAAATCCTGGCCCCAGGGGGGATCTCTGGCTTCAGGAGGCCTGGGCACAGCTAGAGGCAGGACTGAGGAATAGTTAGAAAACATCGAGGGTCACCCAAGCGAGGCTTGCTGTCCCAATGCCCAAGAGGGCCACGTGCTGCGGGGAGGCATGAGGATGGGATGGGGCCAGGGAAGGAAGGGCGGAGTGAAGGAGGTGAATGCAGAGTTGGCATCAAGGAGGAAAGGGAGGCCGAGAGTGAGGAGTGGTGGGTACCCACAGGGAGAAGAAGTCTGACTGCAGGTGGATGGTGGGGTCGGGTTGAAAGTGAGGGCAGTTTCTGGCCGGTTAGCATGAGCAATTTACATTAGACCATAAGAAATCACCATAGGGAGTTGGCATAGGTTCTAGAGTTTTCTAGAGTATTTCCCTTTCTCTCTTTCCCTCTTGTTCTGAGCCATCACTCCATGCGTGGTATTGAGGGAGCTCTGCTGGCTGCATTGTTAGATAGCTCATTGTAGTTCATTCGCCAGGAGACTGGGGCTCTGCCCTTCATCTCCTCCCCCCACTGGTGGCTTGTGGGAGGTCCCCCCACCCCCACAGTATGGTGGAAGCTGCTTCTGCTTCCCTCTGGGAGCCTTTGGCAGCCTCAGGCCTCATTCCTGTGTTTCCCTCCCCACAGATAGACTTCACTGCCGACCAGATCGAAGGTGAGTACCAATAGCCGCACCTTCCCCAGCACACGCTCTGTCGCCCTTGCCTGGATGGAGAAGAGTGGTTGCTCTCACTACGGTCCACTAATCACCGTTCTCATCATCGCTCACCCAGATTCGCTCATTTTCACCCAGGATATGTGAGGACTTAAGAACTCTATATGGATTAACTCACTTAAATCTCACCACACCCCCAGGAGGTAGGAACTATTAGCGTGCCCATTTTACTGTGAAAAAATTGAGGCACAGACGCTCGGTAGCTTGCTGGGTCTCACGCAGCCAGCTGTGGTAGAGCCAGGACTCAAACTCAGGCAATCTGATTGCAGACCCGAATTCTCAACTGTCCTGCCAAACTGCCTGGAACCTAACAGATGCACAGCGGGCAGGTCTTTTTTCCCCTCCGCCTGCAAAACCCACTATTCAAGATATTTAGAACCCTCATATTTCTGTTCCTGTTCTAGTAAAGCCCTCCTCAGGTCACTGGCATCCTCTCCCATCATCCTGTAGCCTGCCGAGATGCTCACCTCCTCATGGTGACAGGGCCAATGGTGACTTGGGGGTGTCTAGTCCACCTGGGACCCCCATCACCAACCCTTCTCCGTCTCTGAGGAAGACAATTTGTTTTTGCAGTGTTATATGAAGTGCTATTAAGCGCAGCTTCAAGACAAGCCTCCAGGTCTCCTACCCTCCCACCTGATTGTTGCCCCTCCTGCAGGACTCTGGTGTTTTGAGAATAGAATGTTTCATCGTTTTCATGCTTTATAGCTGGGCTCATTGCCATTGCAGCCTACCCGTTTGCCCCACCACATGCCTCTAGGACATAAAATCATAGGAGTTAGAAGGGACCTTGAAAGGTCATCTGATTCAACCCCTTGATTTTAAGCACATATTGTATTTTATTTACTTTTTTTTAAAGGTATGCAATTTTATTATTTATTAATAATAGTTGCTTTCATTTAGCCTTTTTTTTTTAAAGATTTTATTTATTCATTTGACAGAGAGAGAGAGAGAGAGGGAGCACAAGTAGGGGGAGAGGGAGAGGCAGACTCCCTGCTGAGCAGGGAGCTGGATGTGGGGCTCAATCATGTTATGGGCTGAAGGCAGATGCTTAACCGACTGAGCCACCCAGGCGCCAAGCATGTACTATATTTTAAAAAGTATGGGGCACCTGGGTGGCTCAGTCGGTTAAGCATCCGCCTTCGGCTCAGGTCCTGATCCCAGGGTCCTGGGATCAAGCCCCGCATCGGGCTCCCTGCTCGGCAGGAAGCATGCTTCTCCCTCTCCCACTCCCCCTGCTTATGTTCCCTCTCTCGCTGTGTCTCTCTCAGTCAAATAAATAAATAAAATCTTTGAAAAAAAAAGTAAACTAATGCCAGCACGTGGTAAAACAAAAGCAAAAATTCATATACTACTTAAAAGTAAATAAAAAATAAAAATATTTTCCTCTTGCTTTCCTGTCATGTTGATCCCTCTTCCAAAGATAACCACTGTTAATAGGCCTATGTATTCCTCAAAAAAAATATATAGTGGTATACAAGTGTGTATATAAAATTTACACAAATTGAGTCATGTGATACATACTTTCCTTCATTTTTTATTTAATACAGATTTGGATTTATTAATATTTAGTCTATATTATTTAATAATATACCTTGGTAGATTTTATTTACTTACTTGAGAAAGAGAGAGAGAGAGAGAGAGAGCACGAGTGGGTTGAGGGCCGAGGAAGAAGCAGATTCCCACTGAGCAAGGAGCCCGATGTGGGACTCGATCCTGGGGCTCCGGGATTATGACCTGAGCTGAAGGCAGGTGCTTAACCGACTGAGCCACTCATGCACCCCAGTATACCTTGGTGTCTTTTTATAGTTAACAAAGAGTCCTACTTCATTTTTGTAAAGAATTACATAAATTCTCACATGCAGATATACCTTCTAATTGAATCAGGCTAATAGTGATAGACCTTCATTCAGGTTGTTTCCAGTTGGGAGCTATGAGCATGTTTTCCCCCAGGGGACCTTCCTAGGAGTGGGTCAAAGGATACTTACATTTTAAACTGTAATAGTAATTGTGAAATTGCCTTCCCAAAAAGTGATGCCAATTTACCCACAAATAGGGCATGAGAACTAGCAGGTGCATTTTGACACTAGTGAATCTAATCTGGCTTTTGCAATAACTGTGGACATTCACTTTCAGTCAGTAGTTCGGTGTGCTATAACATACTTAAAGTTAATTTAAGTGCATTTTAGTTAAATATATACTTGTGTATAGATATAAGCATGGGAGTACCTGTGAGGACTAGAGAGTCAACTAATGATAAAAATTTTTCATTTCCCAAATGGGAATCATGGTCAAAGCCAGCTGGGACAGCTCGTTGCCTCTTTTCTCCATGAAGATTTTCAGGGCTGTGTTCTCACTCATTTCAGTCTGTCATTCCTCTGATCTCAAAGCTGTTGTCCCATATTTTGGATCAGAATTGTTTCTGTTTCAATTTTACTCCTGCTGTCTTTTTATTTGCTCTTTGATGAAACTGAAGATGTTTTTCTCATTTTAGGCTGGAAATAATGTTATTTGGAATCAGGAGATTTTAGTATTGGCCCTAATTCTGCCACTATTGGCCGTGGGACTTTGGGCAGGTCACTTTTTTGAACCTTAATTTTCTTATCTGGAAAGTAAGAATATTTGGTTCTTTTCAATTTAGAAATGCTGTGACTCTATTCAGCATCCTTTAGAAATTCTCTATCTATTTGAAGATAGTTATCAAACCCGGTCTTAGCTTTATGGCCCCATTTTATTTTATTTTATTTTATTTTATTTTATTTTTTTATTTTTATTTATTTATTAGGAAAGAGAGAGAGTGAGAGAGAGCATGAGAAGGGAGAAGGTCAGAGCGAGAAGCGGACTCCCCATGGAGCTGGGAGCCCGATGTGGGACTCGATCCCGGGACTCCGAGATCATGACCTGAGCCGAAGGCAGTTGCTCAACCAACCGCGCCACCCAGGCGCCCCCCCATTTTATTTTAATGCTTTATTTTTTTCTCGTAGAAACTAGCTTTTAACTCTTGACTGACTTATTGGTTCCTCTCCAGATTTCCATATTCTCTCTCTCTCTCTTTTTAAAGATTTATTTATTTATTTATTTATTTGAGAGAGAGAGAACAGCCAAGGGGAGAAGTGGGGGAGAGGAAGGAGAGAAGCAGACTTCCCAATGAGCACGGAGCTTGGAGGCAGGGCTTGATCTCATGACAGTGAGATCATGACCTGAGTTTAAATCAAGACTTGGATGCTCAACCAGCTGAGCCATCCAGGTGCCCAGATTTCCATACTCTTATAGGAAGGGATTACCGCCTTTGCTCATTGCTCTAGCAAGGACCGGACTACTACAGACTATTGAGAAGAGGTTTCTTCTGGGCCCATAAATATCGCCTCTCATACACCCCAAGATCACACCGACTTTGTCTTCAATCTAGTAGCAGCCCTAAACTTGAGTGTTTGGGGTTTATGTGTATGCCAGACTTTGCAGAGGGCTAGAGCATTAGGGGGTACAGCAGGCCCTTCCCCCCTTGTCCTTCCTCCTCACTATTTTCCTGGGGTTCTGAATAGTTGACCAGAGGTCATGTGTGCATTAGTCTCTAAATGAGGACAATTATAGCATAAGGTTTTTGAAAGATTTAGACAACATTAGGGGAGGGTGGTGAGAGGGACGGGGGGGCTGGGTGATGGACATTGAGCGGGGTATGTGCTATGGTGAGTGCTGTGAATTGTGTAAGACTGAGAATCACAGACCTGTACCCTTGAAACAAATACTACATTATATGTTAATACAAATAAATAAATTAAAGAAAAAAAAAGATTTAGACAACATTATTAGCTCAGAGCTTGGTCCGTTGTAAGTGATCACATCATAGGTCACAGTTCTTTTCCTTTCCCTCTCATGTTCCACCCTCCTGTTAAGGATCATTATATTCTTCTTTTATGAGGAGGCTCCTTCTCCTATTAAATTTGACCTCATTCTTCTGAATGAACTAGGAGATCAAAAAGTCTGAATTCAGGGGTACCTGGGTGGCTCAGTTGGGTTGCTGTCTGCCTTCAGCTCAGGTCATGATCCCAGAACCCTGGGATCGAGCCCCGCATCCCATAGGGCTCCCGACTCCATGGGGAGTCTGCTCCTCCCTCTCCCTCTGCCTCTCCCCCTCCCTCTGCCTCCCCCGGCACTCATGCCCTCTCTCTGTCTCTGTTTAATAAATAAAATCTTTTTTTAAAAAAGATCTGAGTTCAGATTCAACTAACATATTTTTTGAGCACTGAATTTGTGCCAGAAGCCATGCTAATTGCTTTAGAAGTTAAAAAAAAAAAAGTTAAATCCTAACAAAACCGTGAGGAAGGGGTTATTTCCCTTTTGACAAAGGAGGAAATGAAGGTCAGTGAGGTTTAAGTAACCTGGCCAGATTCACATAGTTAAGTGGTAAAATTGAGATTAAACACAATTACATAAGACGAGCAGCATTGTTTTGTTTTTTGTGTTTTTTTTAAAGATTTATTTATTTATTTATTTGGCAGACACAGAGAGAGAGATCACAAGTAGGCAGAGAGGCAGGCAGAGAGAGAGGGGAGGCAGGTTCCCTGCTGAGCAGAGAGCCCGATGCGGGGCTCGATCCCAGGACCCTGAGATCACGACCCGAGCCCAAGGCAGAGGCTTTAACTCACTGAGCCACCCAGGCACCCCCGAGCAGCATTGTTTGAACATTTACTAGATGCAGGACATTTTGTTAAGGTTTTTAACATATATTATTGTATCTAATTTGAATGTAATTTAAGAGCCCTATGAATTAGGTGCCATTTATAGAGGAGAGAGGTTTATGGAGGTTAAATATTTACTTGCCCAACTGTCTCACAGCTAGTAAGCAATGGAAATGGAATTTGAACTTAATTATTCAGTCAGTAATTGAAAGACATGTGGTTTTGTATCTTTTAAATTCTTACAAAGCCTAATAAGACTTGCAAATAAACATCTTGGGAAACTGCTTTGATATGTGGAACGATTTGTAAATAACCTCAGGCAGCCTCTAAGGAATAAGGGTATCTAGAATATTTGGTGAGGATTAGAAACAGCTTTTTTCCTAAGTGGTTCATACATTCTCTGGTTTATATTGTTAATCTGTTTAGTAAACCATTTCTTTGCCAGTCCCAGTCCAAATTATCCCCAGTAATGAACTGGTTGAAGCCACAGTAAGGAGGAATTAAGGTTCTTTGCAAAGGGCCTGGAAGTGCCTTAATTTGGCCTTGCCCCTCAGAGACCTGCCCTGGTACCTTCGGGGAGTCTAGTCCCTGGAGCTCCGAGCTGGCTCCGGAACTGGGGAAACAATAATAATAACCACCCTTTGTTGCCTCCCGTACCGTGCGCTAGACAGCATGCTTGGCGCACTTGATAATCCCCCCAGCAGCTCACTCTGGTGGACATGATATCCACACTTAGAGCTAAAAAAAAAAAAAAAAAAAAAGGAGGGCCCACTGAGGTGAGTAGTGTGCTCGAGGCCACATACGGGTCAGTGGTAGAGCTGGGGTGGTCCGACTGGCCTGGGAAGGCAGCACTGTTGGCTGATTTTTGAACAGGTCTTATCATTTTGCAAAGGGCCTCCGAGCACTACCACCTCCTCTGACACTCCCGGTTAACTGGGAAGGGAGGGGACGGTGAGGCCTTATTCCCTGTGTTTGCACTTGCCTGAGCTACTCAGCAGAGCCGCGAGGAGAAACCAGGAATCCTGACTTCTGAGCCGGTGCTATTTTCACTTCCCTGACATTTTGACAGTCAGGCCCCTCCCCTGCAGCAGGGCCAGAAGGGAGGAGCGGTGCAGGGGGTTGGATATTATTCAGGTGACAGGACGTAATTGATAGCAGGGATCCCAGGCCCAGCGCTGGAGCAGGTTGTGGAGGCTCCAGGATGCCCCTTTGGCTGTCTGAAGATGGCATCGGATGGCTTCCAGGGAGGGGCTGGAATGACGGCCAAGGTCAAACCTTGAAATGTTTTACGGGCCACACTGACCCGCTCTCGGCCTGAGTGGAGGCTGATGGGCCCCCAGCCACTGTCCTCGCTCGGCCCAGGGGAGGCTGCAGCCGGGTCTTTTCTCTGCAGAGTTCAAAGAGGCTTTCTCATTGTTTGACCGGACACCGACCGGAGAGATGAAGATCACATATGGGCAGTGTGGGGACGTGCTGCGGGCCCTGGGCCAGAACCCCACCAACGCCGAGGTGCTGCGCGTCCTGGGCAAACCCAAGCCTGAAGGTCAGCGTGGGCCTGGTGCTCCTTCTCTTCTCCCACATTAGCCCTTCAAGACCAGGCCCCCCCCCCCTCCTCAGGTTACCCTTCTCCCCTAGCTAGAATTTATCTGCAA
Organism: Nasua narica; assembly: GCA_028533885.1. NCBI lineage: Eukaryota > Metazoa > Chordata > Mammalia > Carnivora > Procyonidae > Nasua > Nasua narica. The sequence continues at coordinate 14,153,227 of CM052804.1, read as the reverse complement.
GTTTCCAACAGCAGATTCTTGAAGACCGTGACCAGGGCTTGCTCTTGTTTTCCCTGTGAGGTCGGGGCTCCTGGAGAGCAGGAGCGACCTTCTGTTGCTTCAGGGTCTTCCTCTGACACCCCAGGGTGCAGGGAGGGGAGGTGGGGGTCTGACCACTCACCACGTGCCCGCTCCCCCCCACGCCCAGTGTCTTAGCTGCGGTGTTACTGCACCGAGATGTCCTGTGGCCACTATGAGTTGTATCACGAAGACTTTTGTTTCTGACGATGGTGAGAGCACCGAAGATTCCAAATTACTCATTTAAGTCAAAGCAGCCCCAAGATGAGCTCTGTAATGATGCCTCTTTCGCTCATTTGCCTTCAGTAGGTTTTGGTGAATGAGTTTAAAGGGATGCGAGGGAATGTGTCCCATTTGTGAATATCATCTCTCGTGTGCGGTAGTAGAGTTAACAGCTGCTCTGACACACATGTCTTTGCAGAGGTGTTGGCACCCAGTGGGGACAGGCAGACCTGGGCAGGAGCCTTCTCTACGGGCTTTCTGGTCCCCATATCGCTCCCTCCCCCTTTCCTTGGTCCTGGCCCCTCTCCTCCTCTTGCTGGTGAAGACCCCAGTGTGGGGGAAGGATGTGGGCAGGAAAGGGCCAGAGGACCAGCAGGGCTTGTCAGAGGTGAAAGGTGTCTGGGCACTTCCATTTTTGGAGGTCCCTGTATTGTTATAGAAGACAGACTTGCCAGCATCTGTAGTATTTAAAAATTAAAGCTTTTAACGGACTATCATGTGGGAGAAGTGGGCTGGCTCATCCCGAAAGAATTGCAAATGTATGAAAATGATTGATTCGGCCTTGCTCCAGGCAACGTGGTCTAGGGATGAGACCCAAAGGAGAAATGATGCAAAATTCCCCTTTTACAGTCCCATCAGTTTACCTCTGGGACATGGCTCTCACATGTCAGAAGTCTAAATTGTGAATGCGAGGCCTGGTTCTGTGAGCCTTCAGGCCCCTCAAATCCTGCTGCAGCTGCCCTCGGCTCCCCGTGCCTAGCGGGCCACCTGGTGCTCAGAGATCTGGGTGGAGTGGCGGTGGCTTTCCCCTTCCACCCTGGTGCTGGCCTGGCAGAGCCGGGGCGAGGCCCCCTGAGGACCCGCTGCTCCCCTCGAGCCTCTGCTCCCATCACATCCTCTCCCCTTCCCGCCTAAAGAGATGAATGCCAAGATGCTGGACTTCGAGACGTTCCTGCCCATTCTGCAGCACATCTCCCGCAACAAGGAGCAGGGCACCTATGAGGACTTCGTGGAGGGGCTGCGCGTTTTCGACAAGGAGAGCAACGGCACAGTCATGGGTGCTGAGCTCCGCCATGTCCTCGCTACCCTGGGTATGCGGGCTCATGGTGCCCGAGGGGAGGAAGGGAGGGGCGGGAAGTTCCTGGGTGGCGTAGGGAGGGGGTAGACGGGGGTCCCTGCTTCCTGAGGATCACGTGCTGATTCAGGCCCTGTCTCCCCAGGCTCTGCAGGAGCAACCTTCCCCGGACCGGGTCTGCTCAGCTGGGCTTGGGAGGAGAGGAGAGCGGGTTGGCAGGGCAGGCCTAAGGCCCGAGATGTGGGACCCAGGGCTCCCATCCTTATCATTGCCTCAATCACGGGGGCCTTGGTCTGCAAACCGCCCCCCCCCCCCCCCAGTGCTGGCTGTAGGGCAGAGGGAGAGGCCTTGGGGAGTAGGAAAGATCTGAGACCCTTGGCTCCCCCTCCAAAGCCTGGATGTCCAGTTCCCAGATCTGGGGAGACTTAGGCCTTGAGACTTGAGAGGGTGCTTGGGTTTGGCCTGTCCCTCCTTTGCCCTGTGTAATTCAGAGCCTCCTGCCCCCACCCCAGGAGAGAAGATGACCGAGGCTGAGGTGGAACAGTTGTTGGCCGGGCAAGAGGATGCCAACGGCTGCATCAATTACGAAGGTATCCGGTCATGCCTCATTTCCATGGGCACCTGGGGTGGGTGGGCACAGTTTGGGCCGGGAGGGTCTGCAGAACAGAAGGGATCCAGGAGTCAGGGGCTAGGTGGCTGTAGGTGAGCTCCTGATGGGTGTTCTTTTCCATCCTTGGACTGAACAGCATAGTAGGAGCATGGCTTTTGGCGATAGCTCTGTGGTAGACTGGCTCTCTGACCTGGCTCAAGTCCCTTACCTTCTCGGAGCGTCAGTTTTCTCATCTGAGCAATGGGATGAGGCTGGCACCTTTCTCAAGGTTGTGGGGATTAGCAGAGAAAATGTAGCTCATTTCATCTGTGTCCGGGTGTCAGCTGAGAAGACACAGAGCAGAAGTTGGGTCTCTTCCTCCTGCTTCTCCCCATCAACCACAAATCAGAGAAAGAATCATAGACTGGAGAAAGGGTGGTGGGAGGGTTGGAACAGGGGCAGCGGGGGCCCAAGCGACTGATTTCTGTCTCCCTTCCCAGCCTTTGTCAAACACATCATGTCTGGATGAAGCAGACCCCTCTGGGGTGAGTGCAGCCCCTCCCCACCCCCCCAGTCCCACCTGGGGCCTGCCAGGGGCTCCCAAACACCACCACATGCCCTTGAGCTTTTCTGTCCCATGGGGACCCTGTAGGGGGACACCCGGGTGCCCATGATGGGGGAGCAGCCTGGCCTGCCCACCACTCCCTGCACTCTGTGTGCTCCTGCCTCCTGCTCTCGGTCCCTTCCAGCCTGGCCTTGCTCTCTCCCTGCTCTTTGCACCCTGTCTTGACCCTCATCAGTCGCACCTAACAGCCTCTCTATTAGGGTCTCTCAAGGTGAGACCCTCCCCTCCGGCCTGGGGCCTCCTGTGCAGGCTCCTGCACGTGCAAAAGCCAGGTCCTGGTGGAAGAGTGCCCCGGCCTGTGCCCTGACTCTGCTCCTGTCCGCTCCCTTCCCTGGATTCCCCTCGGGCTGAGCGCCATCCCCACTGGGGTCCAGGGTTTGTGGTAAGGGGCTGGGGTCCATCTAGAACTTTCTTTCAGGTGCCTGGTCCTGGGCCTTAGCCTTTCTGGGGTGAGTTAAGCCGAAGGCCCAGAGAAACTGAGCTGGAGCTGGGACTTACCACTGCACCACAGGACTCCCCGGGCCTCGACCCTCCCTGTAAATAAACGGTCTTGGCAAGCCTGGGCCAGATTCTCTGATTCCAGCCAGTCTTTGAATTATTTTTAAAAACTAATTAATTGAGATGTGTGTGTGTATATGTGCGTTTGTGTGTGTGTGTGTGTGTGTGTGTATGTATGAGATATGAGGCGCCACGCATATTCCTCAGGGAAATGAGTGGTATCTGGGAGCTGGGAGACAAGGGCTGAAGCCCAGGGATCTGGAAATACTAAGGTCAGACCCATGAGTGGAGATCTCCGAGGGTTGGGGGGCTGCAGTTCATGGAACTGTAATCCAAAGTTTTGTTTCCTTCCAAGGCTCACTCCCCACCTCATCTCACCTCCAGGTGGTGAACAGGAAGCGGGTAAAGGAGCACTGGGGCTGCCAGGGTCCCCTCAAATGATTCTTCTTCTTTTTTGTAAAAATTGTGACAAAATACATATAATATAAAATTTCCATCTTAACCATTTTTAGGGTACCGGTCTATAGTGTTAAGTATATTCACATTGCTGGGCAACCCACCTCCAGAACCTTTTTCTCTTACAAAACTGAAACCCTGTATCCATTAAATACTAAGTCCGCAGCCCCCAGCAACCACCATTCTACTTTCTGTCTTTATGAATTTGACTCCTATAGATATCTCATGGAAGTGGAGTCACACAGAATTTGTCTTTTTGGGTCTGGCTTTTTTCACTTAGTATAATGGCCTCAAGTTTCATCCACATTGTAGCCTGTGTCAGAGTCTCCTCGTTTTTTAACGATTAATAATATTCCACTGTATGTAGGTTCCACATTTTGTTTTTGGTCCTTGTTTCTTGATGTGGGCCCCCTTAGGCGCCTCTTTCCCTGAGCACAAAGCTCCTGGTGCCAGATTCGACCCTGCTTGTCCTGACATCTCACTGACTCGCTGCTCAAATCCCAGGTCCATACCTGGGATTTCCAACTCAGGGCTCTAGAAAGTGTCAGGGTCAGAGGGGGCACAGACCTCAGCCTGGGAGGGCAGGGGAGTAGGGAAAGGCAAGCGGGAACAGGGGAAAGATGAGAAGACCAGGATTGGGAAGAAGGAGATAGAAATGTGGTGCAGTTTTGTTTTTTTTTTTTTAAGATTTTATTTATTTATTTGACAGAGAGAGACACAGCAAGAGAGGGAACACAAGCAGGGTGAGTGTGAGAGGGAGAAGCAGGCTCCCTGCTGAGCAGAGAGCCCGATGCGGGGCTCGATCCTAGGATCCCCGGACCATGACCTGAGCCGAAGGCAGATGCTTAACGACTGAGCCACCCAGGCACTCCAGGTTTTTTTTTTTTTCTAAGATTTTATTTCTTTGAGAGAGAGCGAGCACAAATGGGGTGAGGGGCAGAGGGAAAAGCAGGCTCCATCCCAGGACTCTGGGATCATGACCTGAGCCGAAGGCAGACGCTTAGTAGACTGAGGCATCCAGAAACCCCAGGAATGTGGTGAAGTTCAAGACACACACCCTTGAGCCGAAACACTTATATTGGAGCTCAGGGGCCCAGTTACCCCTGTATGGGAGTCCCTGTATCCCTGAGAACTCCGCAGCATGGATCAGATTCTCCTTCTCATCACCTTTCTGCTGCCCTTTCGGGGCATCCAGCCACAGGACTCTGTGGAACATCTATAAATCCAGTCATCATTGAGATTGCATGAGCCCAAAATGGGAAGCTTGTTGTGGGAGGCTGAGAACCACGAACCCAAATTCACCCTTCTCAGAAATTTACAGTCTGGCTGGGAAGATGAGACCAAGGTCCATGTGTAGCCTTTCTTCTTTGAAGAAGTTTCCAGCTTTGGGAATAAACGGGTTGAATCATAAAACCAGAGATCTTTATGTAGTTGTGGAGAGGGGTCACTGACTCCAGTGGTTTTGAAGCTGTTTAATTCCAGAGCCTTTTGCTCAAACTAAATTCTGCAGGGGAGCCAATGCACAGAGCAGAAGGGAGCAGAGCTCTGGCTGGGGCTGTGGGCTGGATTCCAGCTTCGTGGTATCTCTAACTTGTGTTGCTTGGACCACAACCAGAAGACCCCTGATGGAGCCAGACCTAACTGTCAAAATAAAGAAACAGATCATTAGAGGCGAAGTGACTTATCCAAGGTCACAGCTAAAGGAACCCCAGAATCCCATATTTTCCCATTTTTCAACACACCAACGTGCCTTTGAAATTTTTTCCCAGTTAGGCTCTTGGGAGTCTGACTGGTCTTTTTTGACCTTACTTACTTCTCCTTTTTGAAAATTCAACCTCCCCAACTTGAAATCCAATATTCTTCCTTGGTGTCGGGGCCTTGTCAGGTTTTCCTCCTTCCCTCCTTTTCTTCATGAAGTGTTTATTGTCCACTATATGCATTTATGAGGATTTGGGGTAAGGCTCCCAATGATTGAAAAACCGAAAGCGTTTTGCCTGCCCACGGAGCTTATGGTCCAGTTAAGCAACGACACAAGCATCCAAGGACTAAGCAGAGAACGACTGTCAGAGAGCCTAAGTCTGTAACTCACAGAGTAGGAGTTCCCAGGGACCTGCACGGAGAGGAACTAGAAGAAAATGAGGTGGGACAGGGAAGGTTTTCCTCAGGAGATGAGCTGTAAGCGCAACCCAGGGCTGATGCTCAGGCCCAGGAGAGGCAGGTCGTGGACGGGGATCACCAACTCATGCAACAGACGCTTACTGAGTGCCTGCTGTGTGTATGGCCTGGCCCCTCGGGGGTTTACCGACCAGCCAGCCATGGTCCCTGTCCTCATGGAGCTTACAATCGAGTGGGAAGGTAGACGTTAAATAGTTGTAATCATGTGGCAGATAACAGCCAAACTTTTCTGAAACCAGTATTAGTTATGGTTCTATTCGGCTGTGAGCTATGAAGGCCGAAAGACAGTGGCTTCAAGGAAACAGAAGTGTATTTGCCCTCCCACTGAGCTTCCGGGGCCGCAGTCCAGGGCTGGTGTGACCGCCATTCTGCACCAAGTGCCCAGGACCCCAGGCTCCTTGTACCTCGTGAGATTGCAGCGTGCGACCTCTGCTCGCGGTCTAAGATGGCTGCTCTGTCTCGGCCACCACTTCTCCTGAAGGAATAGTTCTGGAAGCACTTCTGACTTGGTGAGCACCCTCAGGAGCCAGCACGACCTCTGAGGTGTTGGGCTTGTCCATCTGAGGAGACAAGGAACATCTATCCTCTCAGTGACTCTGTCCCTCGTCTGTCTCCCTCCTGCCGGGCCCGTCAGTCAGGCTCAGTCCTCACCCCTCCTGGGAAGAAGTATGGGTAAAAGATGACCTAGTTCCAAGTTTTTCTTTGACTGGACCGACTTCCAGTATTTCAAACCAGGACTCGGGCCGTGTGTTAGTCTGTTCGAGTTGCTGTGACAAAATACCATAGATGGGGTGGCTTCAACAATAGACATTTATTTCTCAGCGTTCTGTAGGCTGGAAGTCTGAGATCAGGGTGCCAGCATGATTGGGGTCTGGTGAGAACTCTCTTTCTGTTTTCCTGCTGTACCCTCACAGGGGAGAAAAAGTGAGGAGAGAAAGAGATGGAGAGAGAGGCTAATCCCATCACGAGGGCTCCACAATCATGACTTTACCAAAACATAATTATCAAAGGCCCCACTTCCAAATGCCTTCACATTGAGGGTAGGAGGCTGGGACTTCAACATATGAATTTGTGGGTGGGGAACACAATTCTGTCCCTTAGTAGATTCTATAGGAATAGAACTGAGCGCACTGTGGTCCCTTCCACCACCCAGAGGGGTGGCCGGCTGTGGACCTAAGAGGCTGTGGACCTCAGGAGGTCAAATGAGGGTTGGGGGGAAGAGAGGGAGGGGTGACCCAGATACTGAGCACATGGAAAGAAGGGTGCTGCCTGGAGCCAGCAATGGTACCATCCTGATGGGATGATGGCCAGTGCTGGGACATGGGACAGCTGCTTTTGTGGAAGGAAGAAGATGACTGAATGTGCCCACAGGCCAGGCTTCCTGCATCCCGGAGATTGGAAGAGTAAACACAGATCCTGGTGCAGCGTCCTCACCACCCCAAGGCCTGTGGACAGGGCTGCAGAGGAGGACAGAGAGGATGAATGGTCTCACTGAAAGGGGCTGAACCAAGGCAGGGGACAGGGAGGAGATGTAGGGAAAGCTCCTGCTTACATTCTCCCTGCTCTGCCCCTTACCTACCTCCCATCTAAAGGTCCTGGCTCCAGAATGCCTGAGCAAGCAGGAAGCCTGTCCTGCCCCCTGGAGAGAAAATGGGTGATTATGAAATGGGACCTGTTGATGTCAAAGGCAAATTTCAGAGAGATGATAGTAACGAGCATTATCAACTTAGCAAACACCTACTATGTGCCGGGCACCGTGCTAAGCACTTCACATCACATTTTCTCATAGCAGCCTAGGAGATAAGAGTTAATATCCCCATTTAAAAAATTTTAAAACATGACATAGAATAACAACAACAAACTTGACTCTTCTCTTAATTTCCCCTCTCTGGTTGAAGGCTGTAGCATGGTATAATATTCTTAGACTGTCGTTTTCATCAAATTGCTTCCTCAAATAGGACTTAAAAAGCCTCCCTAAAAGCCACTGGTCGTCCCCAAACCTTTCTATCAGTTTCTAAGGCCTTCCTTTATTTGGCCCTCCTCTCCTAGGACTTGTTGTAGCTGACTGATCTCTTTCCCCTCTGTTAGCTCCCTAGCTCCCTTTGCTTCCTCCTCCTCTCCTTCCCTGCCCCCATGATCTCCTGATCCATTTCATTCCTCCCTCCTGGTGTGTGCTCTTCTTTCTGCCCAAATGACTCCCACCCTTCAAGACCCAGGTCAGGCTGCCCACCCCGCATGCAAGTTTTCTCCACTGGCAGAGAGACATCTCCGTGCTAATTATCCACAGCCATAATTTAGTCTCAACACAGTTGCCAAATTGGAACCAAAGCTATCAGAGCTAGAGGAGACCGTAGAGACTTCTAGTGGAGTGTAATCAGCTGAGAGCTGAGAGCAGCCTTGGGCATAGTGCCATCCCGTGTTTGGTTGGCATCCTCTAAAACCTCTTTGGTTGCTAGGGCTTTAAGGTAGAATGTGCGTTGGTGGAGATCGCTGGCGGTGCAACATCCGCCTCTCGCCGCTTGATGGCAGAATTGCAGCGGCATGCCTCCAGACGGAGAGGCTTGTAACACAGATACTAGCAAAGAGGTGGGGGAATTTGAAAAGGAGACACAAGCTGATTTCTGGTTAGGAGATCAGACAAGGCCCTTGGGAGGAGGAGCTGGCAATGGAAAGTATGGAGACTGGGGGTGATTTTGATTCGGACTCATGGAAGTGGTAGAGCAGTGGCTATAATATTGTCTCAGGGTCTCAGGAGCTGTGTGACCTCTGGCAAGTTTCTCAACCTCTCTGAGACTCATATTCCAAATCTACAAAATGGAGATAATAATAGTACTACTGACCTTATTTGTTTATTAGGAGATGAATTAATGAATGAATACATGTAAAGCACTTAAAACTGTACCTGTCACATACTAAGAACTCAGTAACTATTAGCTTTGTAGGGTAGAAGGATATTCTAGACAGAGGGAACAGCTCTAGCAAAAGAAGGAAAAGGAAAGAACTATTCTTTTTTAAAATTTTAATTCCAACATAGTTAACATACGGTGTTATATTGGTTTCAGGTGTCCGACATAGTGATGTAATGCTTCACCTCCATACAGCACCCAGTGCTCATCACAAGTGGACTCAAGAACTATCATTCTTACGGGAAGCCCCAAAAGAATAAAAATACCTGGCAAATGAATGGAGAGAAACACTGACCATTATAATTGCAACTGCCTTTGTTGCACACCTATCTTGTGCTAATGCTCTTCTGCGCTTTGCATGCAGTGCTGACTCACTCTCTCTAGCACTCTTCCTGGGGCAGGTGTGATTATCTCCACTCTACTAACAAGGAGACTGAGGCTGGCAGAGACTGGGTCTCACAAGGGCACTTAGTGAGCCATCAGAAGCTTCAGGAATCGGACCCATATCCACTTGCTGCTTAAGCCTGAGTTGAGTTTCCAGCATCCCTCCTCCCCACCCCTCACCCTCACCCAATGGCATATATACAAACCTGCCAGCCATTTTTACATTTTAAAAAATTTTTATTTATTTATTTATTTTCTGCCAGTTGGTTAAAACAAACAAACCAGCATGCAACAAAATCCAAAATACCAAGGTGACTTGGAGTATAGAAGTGACCAGAGACCCATCCCAGGGAGCAGACCTCAGGGGAAATGGGGCATGCTACTCGAGGCTCCACTGGGGAAAGTGGAATGAGGGGACACCTCCCTGGTGACCCTGTCCCTCTGGTCCTTCCTCTGTGGCATCTGGTTGAGGGTTGCTGGGGGAGAGATGGAACCCGAGGAGAGCATTCCAGGGGAGATGGGGGAGGCACGGAGTCACTTATGTGTTTCGCTGCTTTGGTGGATAGGTTACTAAATTTCTTTTTTTTCTGCAGAGTTGTTCTTGTTTGGAGTCATCTCGTTACATAATCACGCCGGCATTTTTTTATTTGCTTTTTTTTCTATCCTGATTAAAAAAATACAATGAAAAATTTCCGCAGATAAATAGGACTAAATGTCTTCCAAGCTGTGTAGCTTACCTAGTTCACGTACCTCTGTCAATTTCATCATGTGCTCCTCTCCCATTTTCTGCCATGCTTCAGTTAGTTTCTGAGGAACTTTGAGAGTTCCGTCCCCTTACCTCAAAGGGCATCCATGGTCCCTGGCCAGAGTGTCCCAAATGTCCATTATCAGTCACCTTTCTGTGGGGGTAGGTCCTGGGGATGACTCGTTAATGGAACGTTTGGGTACTGAAGTCAGAATGGCAGGTTCTGGAGCTGAGGACTACGGTTTACCGGTGAGTGGCCTTGGGTAAGTGACTTTCCCTTTCTGTACTTCAGTGTCCTCATCCGAAAAGTGGGCGCTAAGAACAATCCCCATCTCTTAAGGGGTTCTGGGAGGATTTTACAAGGTCATAAGCATGCAGCATTCAGCGCAGCGACTGTTGACTGTCGCATAAGAAACCCTCAGTCACCGCAGTAAGCTACAAAGTTGTCACCATGCCGGCCGTCTCAGCTACGAAGTCGTCGGCACTCCGTCATTTCAGCTTATTCGGCGGATCGCCCAGCTAGAACTCAGGCGCAATAGGAAACACATTGCATTTCGTGATCTGGGGGAAGGAAAGCTCCAGAAACACAGGGCGTTCATTCAGTAGGATGGTCCCAGGTGAAGGTTTCACCACAGACAAAATCCCCGGAGCATTGAGAGGCTGGGGGGAGGGCGCAGAGTTCCCAGGGAAGGACGGAAGAAACAAGCTCAGGAGGACAGGCGAATGGTGGTTGGGAGAAAATAGCTAGGGAGAGGGAAACTCTACCCTTGGCGTGGTCACAGGTGTGAGCCCCTGAGGGGAGAAAATGGAGCAAGAGTGGTGGTGAGGTGGTTGGGGGAGGGAGGGCCAGAGAGGTCACGGAGTGCTCCTGCCCGGGGTCCTCGTGTGAGTGAAGGAGGCGTGGGCTTTCCCCTTCTCCACCTTCCTTAGGCCTCCTGGCTTCCCCGCCAAGGCTGAGGACTGCAGGTCTCACTGGGCCGAAAACAGCCAGAGCCCCGGGGAAGTGAGCCACAGGGCTAATCACACTCCCAGCTCACAGTCATCCCGCTCTTTGTCATCCTTTCAGGGAAAAGCTGAATCCCAGGGGCCCTCTGTTTGGCCCAGACTTTGGTCTAGTGCCCAGGTTTTTCCGGTGTGGCTGCCATATCTCAGAAGTCAGCTGGGCATGGCTGACGACTTCTTATAATAGTCAAGACAGGAAGTGGTCAGGACCTGGAAATAGAGCAGCTCTAGGGGCTGGGAGGGTAGAGAAAGGGCTTTTTCTTGGGGTGGAGGGAAGGCTCTGTGTGCCTTCTTGGGCCATAATTCCCTCGCATAGACTTCCTGAACTTGATCTGGACTGCAGAGACCCTACGGATAACTTTTTCTTTGTGGACTTCCCAATTTTATTTCAGAAATGGGCAAGATGAGAATGTTTTATTCCAATAGGAATTTCTCCCATTAACATAGCAATGCCCACTTGAAACATTTCTGGGAGTCCGCCATCCTTTACCCACACTTATAGGAAGGGAGACAAGGAGTTGTAGAATAAGATCAACCTGTTTTTCAATCCAGCTTTGCCACTTAACTACCCGGTGTTTTTTTTTGTTTTTTTTTTTTTAAGGATTTTATTTATTTATTTGACAGAAAGAGATCACAAGTAGGCAGAAAGGCAGGCGGGGGGGGGGGGGGAGAAGCAGGCTCCCTATTGAGCAGAGAGCCCGATGCGGGGCTCCATCCCAGGACCCTGAGACCATGACCCAAGCCGAAGGCAGAGGCTTTAACCCACTGAGCCACCCAGGTGGCTCTTACCGTGCCCCCTTACCTGGGTGCTTTTGAGCTAATTCCTCCATTTCTCTAAGCCTCCATTTTTTCACTGGTAAAACCTGGTTTTCCATGCCTATCTCATGCTGACTAAATAAAGTGTGAAACATTTTTAGCTTAGAATTTTGCCTATAATAACCACATAATAAACGGCAGCTGAAATAATGATAGTAATTGCCTCTTTATCCCTCCAAGCCTTAGTTTCTGCCTCAGTAAAAGGAGTCATTATGAGATTAAGGAAGATAATCAATTAAAGGAAGAGGTATATAAAAAAGAGGGTATATATGTTATATACTATACATTATATATATCCCCAAGGTTTGCATGGATTAGAACAGGAGCAGGGAACTTCCCCCAGGAGCCGCAGAGGCTGGTCAGTGTGACCAGCAAGGACCCCGCCCATAGCCTAGACTGCCCTCCCACCTCAATTTGGCCAACATCGCTCAGGGGTCCAATGACAGGCAGCAACAAAGAAGCCGTGGGTGTCTAGACTTGTAGGCAGAATCTGGGATTGATCGGGGATCCAACCAAAGTGAGTTGATCCTAAGGTGGAAAGACGAGCTCACATTTATTGAATACTTACTTACATGCCAGTGACTGTGCTAAATGACCTACATTAATTTTTTCCCACCCCACGCCCATTTTACAGATGGAGAAACAGAGGCTTAGTGCCGTTCAGCAACTTGCCCACGTTATAATACGGTTACTAATGAATGCTGGAGCCAGGCTTCAAATCCCGGCCACCGGATTATTGTGAGCTCAAGCCTTACATTTCTCTGTCTCTCAAGAAGGTGAGTCAGGAGACACGTGTCTGGAGATCAGCCACAAGCCTGTGCTTGCTGGAGCAGCGCCCCGACCAGGGTGTCTGGGGATTTAGGAAGATACCAAAACAGGAATGGGGGTCCAGAAGCCAGCAGCAGCTCTGTTACCAGAACAAGGCCTTACTCTGGCTTCGGCAGTGGACGCGGAAAGGGCTGGAACTGGTTTGACATGGAGTCTAAGCAGTTAGGTGGTGCCCTCTGTGGGCGTAGAGCTTGAATCCAGGCTTGACCAAGGTGGCACCTTGTACGCCGAGCTGGGATGGACATTCCTGGGGCTCTCACTTTTTTTTTTTTTTTTATCCAGCAGGGCTAGTTCTGGCCCACGTGAGGATGCTCTCCAGGATAGAAATGGATTGTCTCCAGTTCAGCTGGGCTCAAGCCCTGGGAGGCAGGGCCTGCTGCTCTTTGCTACTGCATGCCGAGAAGCGCCTAGAACAGAGGCTGCCCCTGGTGTGTGCTTGTGAATAGATATAAAATGCCAGGCCTGAGCTCCTCTCTCTCTCCCCAACCACTTTGATGAAATCTAGGAGTATCTTCTCAGATAGGCTCCCCAGAGCCCAGAAACTCCAAGCTATACCATGTTTAGACACTGTGGACTCGGAAAAGCCCCTTTTCCTTCAAGTCAAAGGAACAGCTGGGTTATCTCTTTCTCAATGGACAGGAGATCCTCTGCCAAATGTGTAGGAGGAGGCGATCCTGAGCCAATATGCTACCTCACACTTAGTCTTCCCAACTAGAAGAATGCATTTCCATTGAGAGATCTACAGTCTCTCCATAAACAGTAACAATCATGATTATGTATTCCTCTGTGCTTTTCAGATTCCAAAGGGTTTTCCTATCCATGGCCTCATAGAACCTCATAACCATGAGCGTGTTGGGAGGCTCAGTAGATTCGGATTAGCAGTGAGGCAAAGGGCAGGGAACAGATAGTTATTTTTTACAGAGACCGGAAATGAGTACAGCAGAGAGGATTTGGACTTCTTCAAGATAGTGTAACTAGTAAGGGGTGGGGCAAGGGCCTGAATCCGAAGGACTTCTGACCCTTAGTACAAAGGGGAATGAAGCATGACCCTTAAGGCAAGAGGTCTGGGAAATGGTCACAAACCTGGTTCCTCCAATGTACCATGGTGACAATGAGGAATTGAATAGGAGTAGGGCTTCCCCAGAGGGGTAGATAACGGATGAGGGCACGGGGAAAGGATCCCTATTTTGGTATCAGCTTGGCCATGGTCAGGCAAGGGGCCAGATGACATGATTTTTGCTTCTTAAATGGGTCTTGGGGAAGATCTACATGTCATGCATTGAATACCCCTCCCCTCTATCCGCCGGGGAGTATGGCGCTTGGGAAAATCACAGAATGGACACTCGGTGTCCATCTTTGCTTGATTGCTATTTTATAAAAATTAGTTAAGAAATTAGTAGAAATTAATTAGTAGTTAAAATTACTTGCCAGGCAAGTAAAAAAAGAAAAAAAAGATTCTTTTACTGAGGGCCTACAGGGGAATGTAAAGATAACTAACTACAGTCCCTGCTTTCAAGGAGCTCATCATTCAGTAGCGGTGGAAGAGATGAGGAGAAAGAACTTCATGATCCCAGAACTTCTGCTTCTGAGGATGACAGAGTAGTATGGGATTTGCTCTCCCACAGTAAACAATAAATGTAGACAAAATATTTGAGGAGCCGCTTTAGATACCGAATGTAGGTAACAGAACTAAAATCACTGAGAGAAGGGAAACACATGAGGTGAGCCTTACATCCGCCCTGATTTCTGCTTGGGGGAACTTTCCGGGTTGCACTGCTAAGAAATGGAGTCTCAGAAGTGCATGGTGATCTCATGGAGCTGAAGAGCACAGCTTCAAGTTGAAGGCTGCTGAGGGCGCTGTAATTTGCGGGGAAGGCTGTTAGAGCGGAAGGAACTGACCAGAGACGTGCCCTCAGAAGTCTGCATGGGGTTCCCCGGGGTTTTTGGATGAGGGACAAGCTGCACAGGCACATGAGGAGACTCGATAAGCCTTAGCAGAGAGCAGCTGGGAGCCGAGCAGAAAACACTAGAAGTTGCACGTGGCTTAGATAAATGGAGTTTCAGCTCAGTTGGAGTGCAGAGACCTCACTCAACAACTTGGGTACTTAGAATCCAGGAGGTCCACATAACTTAGGAGTAAGGACTATGTTCTAGGGATGTCCGGGTGGCTCAGTTGGTTAAGCGTCTGCCTTGGCCTCAGGTCATGATTCCAGGGTCCTGGGATGTTGGGCTCCCTGCTCAGTGGGGAGCCTGCTTCTCACTCTATCCTTCCCTCTGCCCCTTCCCCTCCCCCCTCTCTTAAATAAATAAAAAAAATTTTTTTTTGGAAAGGACCGTGTTCTACATTAAAAAATAAAAAAGACTAGTCCTGAAAAGGAATAAAACCAAGATCAGTTAGATCAAGATCATCTGCCAGTAATTTAAGTGCCTAATGGAACAGCACTCAACACTCTCCGAGGGAAGACAACATAAACTCTAAAATGAATAATCTCTAATGTGTAGTATGCCGTCTAACATTACTATACATGTGAAGAAGCAGGAAATTGGGACCCACGGTTTTAAAAAAAAGCAATCCAGATAAACAGTCCCTGAGATGAGTCAGAACGAGCAGACCGGCATTTTAAAACCGTAGTTGTAAACATGCTTAAAGACATAAAAATATACACATAGTAATTGAAGATATGGGGTTTCTCATCAGAGAAACTGAAACTATAAAAGAGAAGTGAAGGGAAATTCTAGAACTTAAAAAAATACAACATCTGAAAAATTCCCTGGATAGGCTTAGCAGCATACATAGTAGGGACTGCAAAATAAAGAACTGTAGATTATTCATTTGAGACTTACAGAGAGATCAATAGACTAATCTGAAAAACAAATACGAAAAAAGGATTAAAAAATGGGGCAGTTGGGTGGCTCAGTCAGTTAAGGGTGTGACTTGGGCTCAGGTCACGATCTTGGACTCCTGGGGTCCAGGCCTTGGACAAGCTCTGCGATCAGCAGGGAGTCTGCTTCTCCCTCTTCCTCTGCTCCTCCCCCTACTCATGTGCTCTCTCTCTCTCTCTCTCTCTCTCGCTCTCTCTCAAATAAATAAATAAAATCTTAAAAAAAAATAGTGTTTCAGTAGTCTGTGGGCTAATATCTAAATACTTATAATAGCTTATATAATACACCATATATTATATATAATTATATAATACTTATTGTAACTTATATAATTATTATATGTGTTTACATAATATCTAAAATATGTGTATTAGAGTTCCAGAAGGTAATGAGAGAGAGAGAATGGGCAGAAAAAATATTTGAGGGAATAATGGCTCGAAGGTTCCTATACTTGGTGAAAAATAGGCCATTTATATATTCAAGACACTCACCAACCGCAAGCAGGATAAATAACAAGAGAAAGCCTCTTTACCTTACAGTTACGCTGGTAAAAAAAAAACACCCCACAGAAAACAAAGATAAAGGTAGAGACAAATCTGAGACAGTTTGAGCACCAGAAAAATGGTAGCATTGCATGCTAGCTCAAATATCTATGAATTCATACTGATAGAAATAAATATTTGAAATTCTAAAATGAGAGGCAAGGGGGCAGCTCTTCTTTATTGCACAACACCAATTAGTAGTGGCAGAAGAAAAAAAGGGAGGTAGAAATCACTATTAATCAAACACCACATAACTGATTGCAGTCAAGAACCATTAATAGATGCTAACATTAGTGGAAGTATGAAGAAAAACAGGATATTTGTATAGAACTGAAGTGTTTTCCATAAAATATTTATTAATTCAAAGAGAAAAATAGCAACTCGAGAGTGAAGAATCTGGCAGACCCCACCTTGACCACGTGACCTAGGTTAACATTATAAGTAATAAGACATATTGTCACCATGTCCCGCCCAAGAGCATATTATTATTGTGGTGTTCTGTCTAGAAGGCCTCAATACAATCATGAGAAAATGTCAGGCAAACCCAAACAGGGGGACATGCTACAAAAATAACTGGCCTAAAAATTGACACAAAAGTATCAAGTTGAGGAGAGAAATAGACTGAGAGTGTCACAGATTGAAGGAGATTAAGCAGACATGATTACAACACGAGATCCTGTGATGAGCCACTAAATTCTATACCTGAAACCAATTTTACCATATATGCTAACTAACTAGAACTTAAATAAAAATTGAAATAAAAGCCAAACAAACAAAAAAACTAACTAGAATTTAAATAAAAACTTGAAGTAACAAAAAAATAAATAAAATCACCTGGGGGAAAAAAAAAAGACAATATGCAATCTTTGATTGGATCCTGGACTGGTAAAAGGACACTAGCAGGAAGACTGGCAAAATCCAAATATTGTATCTGGATTAGTTTATAGTATTATGTTGATGTTTATTTCCTGTGTCTGATAATTATGACTTGGTAATATAAGGTGTTACCATTCAGGGGAAATGAGTGAAGGATAAAAGAGAAGTCTTTAGTATTTTGCGACTTCTCTCTAAGTGTAAATGATTTTAAAACAAACAACAAAACCAGAGGGAAAAGACAAGGGAACAAGAATGTAAATAATGGGCTGACTTCTCATCAGAAACACTGGAGGCCAGACAACAGTAGAACATCTTTAAAGTCTAAGAAGAGCCCCCCCCATTGCTGTCAACAAACAAATCTATATTTAAGAAATATTACAAACAAGGGGGAAATAAAAGGAAGTTGAGCATATTTGTTACTAGGGGACCTTCACTGTGAGGTTTGCTAATGGAAGTTCTTCAGGCAGAAGGGGCTGGGAACGTGGGTAGCAGATTTGTTGAGCCGGGGTTGCTGCTGGCAGACTTAGGCTGAGAAGACACCTAGGTAACTAGGAGATTGGTTATAATCGTGGGAATTGGGCAAATAAGTGAATATCAGGGCAGAGATGTGACCATGCTGTGTGATCTAGATTTCATGCCAGGGCAAGGACCAGACTGTGGACAAGGCTTCCAACCCACCCAGGGGCCCTTCATCAGCTAGGAGAGGTTTGTAGAGCTGGAGTCTCAAAGCCCGGGTCAGGAAGCCCAGCTATCCTTCCTGGGCTGGCTACTCCTCTGCCCCTTGCAACCTGCCAGCGACACTTCTGCTCATGGGTGCTGCTCCTTTGGTGCACCTAGTATTTAGGAGGTCTGAGGAGGGAGCGCCCACCTCTGCAGAGGGTGGGGCTGGAGGAAGTGGCCTTCAGACAAGCTGACATGGAAGAGATTACATCTGGGACGTTTGGAAAGATAAGTGTAATTTTCCAGGTGGAAAATTTAGGACGATCATTCAGACAGAAAGTCCTGGAGTGTTTGGGAATCCGAAGTATGCTCCTGCCTAGGGTGGGAGACGAAGCACTGCCTAGGTGGGAGCTGGAAAGCTAAGTCGGGGCCAGTTTTCAGGCATCTTTGGTATCTCCAGAGAAGGCTCAGGGAAGCCCAGGAGCTGGAGAGACTTCCATGCTCTTTGATGTGTCAGTTTTGTTTTTATGGTCATTTGAGCTACCCATCATATCGGGGGGACCACGGACTGTCTGATCACTGGAGATCTCCTGCTCACAGCCCTAGCGTTTTGGCTCTTTGAGCCCCCTGAGGCTTCTGGTCTGGAGAAGACCCAGAGACCCAGAGGAAGCATTGGGGGGACAGGCAAAGAGTGGGAAGGAGACCTTGGAGGAAAATATGATAAAGCTGCAAAGCCTGTGAGTTTGCGTTTGGAGACAGTGTCCTGCCTCCTCCTGTCCTATTGACCGTGTCCTGAAACGTTTATCAGTTACAATGGCCCTTTATGGACATCCTTGCTTACACAAGCTTGAGATGTCTCAAGAGGCTTTCCGGAAAACCAAACCAACCCAAAGAAAAACTCGGTGAATACTAAAGGACCAAACCGATGTTTTGGCACCAGCGTAAGCATTCAAATGGTTTGTCAAATAAAGTGTTTCAAACTCAAGGTACAGAGGGAAAGTGTCCCTTCATTCAGGTGAAAGAGAAAGCCACCCGGGCGTCTTCAGGAGGTGGGACTGGGTAAGGAGAGGGGCCCCAGGCTCCCGGTTTTTCCAAGCATACCAAGTGTCAGGGCGCGCCCACGAACCCCCTCGGGTCGCCGCCTCGCCGGGTCTGCGGGTGCAGGCGGATCCCGGCGGACCAAGGCGAGGCGGGGGAAGAGGCGCCGCGGTTTCCCACCGCCCCCTCCCCGGCGCGGGGTCCAGGGGCGCGCGGGAGCGGAGGCAGCGCGAGCCGGCGGCCCGCCCCGTGACGTCCCACCCGCGGCGTCCCCTCCCCCCGCCCGCTGCGGGAAAAGTGGCCGCGGGCGCCGGCGCTCACTGTGGGGCGGGCGGGCGCGGCGGCGGCGGACGAGATGCGGGCGCCGCGGCTGTGGGCCGCGGTGCTGGTGCTGGGGGCGCTGGCGGGCGTCGGCGGCGGAGGTGAGTGAGGCTCCGGCGCGGCGGGGACGCGGCTCCCGGGAGATCCGCGCCGCGCGTCCTGCAGCAGCCGGAGTTGGC
>CM052804.1:14093643-14133850 GCA_028533885.1 Nasua narica | reverse complement strand
TTGCTTTCCTTTTCGCCTCTACAGCTTTATGAATTTCCGAATGATTTCTGAGTGTAATCATTGTATTTTCTTATAGTCTTCGAAGAAAGTAAAGTCCCATAAACTAGAGCCTAGCATGGTATATGTTTCAATATTAGTGAAGATGAACAAGCCTACTTGTTATTTTGGTATCTCTCCCTCCACCCCTCACTCCTGGTATTTTTTGTGGATTTGACACAGAGTTGTAATGATCCATATAGGATCCCACTGCACTGACAAACTTTAGTTTGCAATATCCTCTGGGAGTTCTGTTCGCATTCGTCGTTATGATTGGGATGATTCCAGCCGTAGTGATGGGTTGTACCGAGCTAGCCTCAGACTCCTTCTGAGAAGCAGGTTGGAGTAGTATTTCAGAGTGTGGGCTTTCAAGTCAGACCTCCAGAGTAAGAAGCCCCCAGTAAGAGCAGTTTTCATTATATTTGAAGCCCCTTCTCCAGGGTAGGTGGCTGGGTTGCAGGTGTTGTCAGATTCCTGGGGAAGCAGGTGGTAGGATGAGAGTAGAAGAGGGGCGTTGGTACACACAGTGTTGAAGGGACACAGAGAGAGCTGGGTGGTGGCGCAGAGAGGTGGTCCCAGAATAGGAGAGTCCCCAGAATGGGGAGAAGAGTGGTTGTTTGAGAGTTGAGTTGAATTTTGGAATTTATGTACAAAGACGATCTTTTTAGCTTCACCGAAGAGGTATTGGGTTTTGTGGCTTCCACCTATATAAGTCTGTATTCTAACCTGAGACCTAAGGGATAACAAGTTTTGTTTGCGGTCACCGTCTAAGTTGATTAGTTCTGAGCTGAGGTGCTAATTTCTCCTCTTGAGTTTATATCCTGAGAATTCTCCAAATGAAGTCCTCTGCCTGGAGAAACATGGCAGGAAGGCTTGTTGGCTGGGGAAAGGGACAGTTATGATTTAAAGAGAGCCAGATGTGGGTTTAATTCTTGATTTTGCCTCTTATTGATTGTGTGACCTTAGGCAAGTTACTTAATCTCTCGGGACCTCAGTTTCCTTATCTGTAAAGTGGAGAAAACAATACTTCGATGACTGTGCTAATTAAATGAGATAAAGGCACAAAATAAGCATCCAATAAGTGGCATTTTTTATTGCCATTCTTGTTACCCATGGTATCTACCATGTTTTGGAGACAAGAGCAATGACTGCTTCACATGTGAGTGCAACCTGAGCTCGAAGGATGAGACCGTTGAGGTACCTTTTTCCACACCTATGTGACGTTCCCCCACTGGTGGTTTAGCATATCTCAGTCACCCTCACCCTGCAAGAACCTACAGAAGAGACCCAGGAGGAAGAGGCTCATATGTTTGCTTTATTGACTAGAAAACCTTAAGTTCTGTCTCCGGGGAAAGAGGAAAGTAAAAAACATTCACAATTTCAGGTTCTGTGAGGAGAAGGACATATCTATTTTGTTCAGTGCTCTAGGCTCTGTGCCTAGATGTTGGCAGACAAAATAAATACCTAGGGAGCACCCTGAGAGGGCATCTAGAGGTGATGTGCCTCATTGTCAGAAATCCAGTACTTAGATATGTGCATTCATTCACAGAGGATCCCCAAGGGCTCCATTTGGGTATTCTGGAAAATTTTAGAATACAGCTGAGACCATGAATTCTTTGTGCATTTGGATTTCTGCACTATGGTGCCTTAGACTTCTGTTTTCAGGGGACCTCTGTGAGTTGTCTGCTTTCTTCTCCCTCTCCTGGGAGGAGACACACAGGAGAGAAATATTCTCCTTTACGCACCTCAAAACTGTGAATGGTAGAGGTTTCCTGGGGATAGCGTCAGATGGGGTGAGGAGGCAACAGTGAGGAGGGGGAGAATGGATACGACTCTGGAATTTCCTGATAGAAATTCCTCCTCTGCACTCCCCACCCCATTCGGGATCTCTGGTTATCATCCCCTCCCAGCCCTACCAATCCTTGTGCTTCTGTTGGCAGAAATAGCCAGGAAGCATGCCCACAGGAACCACAACTCATGAATCAGCAGACACATAATTAACTGGGGGGGTGACTGAGCAGCTTCAGGAATAAAACTCTTGGCGTGCCCCAGCCCCCTCTGCTGCGCACGGAGCTGGCCTGATGCTTCACCCCACTCCCTCCCCTCCCTTTCCCCCCAACCCCGGCCCTTCCTGAATGGGCGGATCATTGTACCTAAAGGAACTCAGGTCATGAGTGTCAATGCAGGTGGGGGCAGGTGGGAGCCAATGCAGAATACTGCCTGTTCTCCCTGGGTAAACTGCTGCCATTTATTTAAATGTGAAACTCTCTAGCCAAAAAAAAAAAAAAAAAAAAGGTGCAAAATCGGCCTTTCTTTCCACGCACACAGTATCTCCAGGAACACTCTTTTTAAAGTTAGGTTTATTAAAAATAAATAAACAAACAAACAAATAAATAAAGTTAGGTTTTATGATGTGTAATTTACATGCAAGAAAGCCCATCCTTTTTAGGTGTACCTGTTTTTTGGATTTTGACACATATTTGGTCAAGTAACCATCAGCATAATCACGATACAGAATGTTTCCATCACCCCAAAAGGTTCCCCGTTGAGCTCCTGTGTTATCAGTACCCTATCTCCACCTTTAGTTCCTGGCAACCTCTGATCTGTTTCCTGTTTCTACAGTTCCACCTTTTATGGAATATCATATAAATGATGTCATAGGGCATGTAGTCTTTAAAGTCTGGCTTCTTTCACATAGTATGACACGTTTGAGCTGCACCCCTATTGTTGTGTGTATCAGAAAGCGAAGGTGTTAGCCAAGGCTACTTCATCTTCCTTGGGGTGCTGAGACAATTACCCTGAAAGTGGGGGGACTCTATCACTTAAACCCGGCTGCAGCTTCAATGTCTAAATTTTCTAATTTAGATGCATTTGGGCCATGTATAAGCCCTTTGATTTCCCAAGTGCTAAGTAATAACATCTTCAGGATATTGCCAAAGATTTTGCAGCAACCTGCATTTTTGTTATCGGTCTGGAAAACAATGCGTATTTTGTGGCCAAATACAGTATGTCACAATCCTTGGGGCCAGAAGCTGTTAAGTAAACCTGGGGCTATTCTACCTTTAAAAAAATTTGGTAGCATCTCTGAAAATGCAAGTCTTCCTTTATGGTTTTCAGTCACATCGTCACAAAAAGACTGGTCTCCCTCTCCCCAGCATTTCTTAGTTCAGTTGGTGAAGACATTCCAACATTCAAGGAGAGAATGAGGTGAACTTTTTTTTTTTTAAATAAGTCAAATGCTGGAGAGTAAAATGGCTGTTTCCCCTTTAATTCTGTTCTCCCATCATGTTCTCTATTAATTAGATAGTGTGTTCTATTCAGATTTTCCTTATTGTATGTACAATAATCCTCATGGGTGTCTATATTCCTTTACCTAAACTTGTGTTGTTGTTGTTGTTGTTATTATTATTATTATTTTAACTTATAAAAGCCACTTCCTTTCATGCAGAAAAAAACCCAAACCTCAGTTGTGAAAAGAGCTGCAGTTCGGGAACTGAGAAACCTATATTTGATTCCCACCTGTGCAGGCTTTTTCATCATTTTGCTGAATGACTTTGCATAAGCCCTCTGCCCCCTGGGCCTTACATACTTGGTGTCTCAGGGGTGCAAAGTGGAAGGAGACGGCGGGGGAGTCTTTGGTTTGTACCTACTCCTCCCCACCTCCAAGTGGAGAAGTTTTTCTTCTAGTTAATTCATAGCATGGAACTCCATGTAAAGATTTCTTTGGGGGAAAAAAAAAGGGAGGTCTACAGTTAAAAACAGGCTTGAAAATCTTCACACCGGAAGAGAGTTCCAGAAGTTTGGCAGAAGGCACATCCAGTAGCCACTTCAAAAGTCCCTGTAGTCAATCATAATCTCTTTGCTAACTGGGATTCTTGGATAGAGAAACCCAGGCCTGCGTGATCCACGCGTGGTTCCCAACCTTTGCTTTAGCCACCACACGAAATCGACTCCTCTAGTTTAAATCTTCCGCTGCCTCTGCCGGTGGCGGCCAGGTTTGGCCACGTCTTCGAGATGGAGGAGAACATAGTGTCCCGGTTCTCGGACTTCTCTAGGTTGAGAACAGACCATCCCATGCTCTCTCCTGGGTGGATCCTGAAGGGAGTGGGCCCATGTTTACTCTGGAATTCCCACCAAACTTTGGATCCAAAGAGTCTACAGGATTTTGACGTTGCAGGTGTGCCATATTGTAGGAAGCCTGGCGTGTTCTGGGGAGCCTACATTTAGATGAATGCCAGGGTAGAAATTGAGATAGGACCAAGGACGTTTGAAATTAGCTTTAATTTTCTTTTATCTTGTAAATGTAATTCAGCTTGTTGTGTAAAAAAAAAAAAAAAAAAAGTCAAGCAGCCCAGAAATAGAATAATGCAGAAAGTACCAAGTCCCTTGTAGTCTTGTCCTTAAAGATAACTGCTGTTGACAGTTACTCTAGTTTTTTTCCTATATATATCTCACATAAACAGTTATTTATCCTTACTGTTATTTCTCAAGTAGGATCATCCACAACAGGGTCATTGCCACTCCATAATATAGCCTAAGCATCTTTTTATGTCAGTTTATATCTTTCCATTATTTATCCTAAGAGTTATAATCCTAGCCAGCAGGCACACTGCTATATGGATGTAGCAAAACTGACTTAACTGATTCCCTGTGGGCAGACGGTGGGATCATTCCCAGTTCTTTGCTACCACAAATAAAGATGAACAGCAGGAGCTTGCATCATTCTTCGCTTGCACCTTTGCTGAAGTGTTTCCACAGGCTCAGTTTCTTGAACTGAAGCTGCTGGGTCAAAGGACATGACTATTTTACATTTAAATTTTAATAGGTTTTGCCAAATTGTCTTCCAAAATGGTGGGAGTAATTTGCCTTCCTACCAAGACGAGGGGTGGTGACCAGGACTGTGGCATCACCGCTGCCTGCTGTCCATACCCACCAGACATCAACTGGAGGAGGAGAAGTAGCAGAACTGGAGGGCTGGATGCCAAGGAGGTCACCAACAGGGCACTGCTGGGCCGGGCACAGACTGAGCTTGGTACAGACTTGCTTCTTCTCTCTGCTGAGTGAGTCAGATGGGAGGTGCGGCCCGTGCTGATAAAATTTTCCAGAGCTGGAGATGCAGCATTTGAATCAGGTTCTCCGCTAAGCTATTAGGAAGAAGTGGATGTCTGTGCATTGTGCAGGGGGTTCTTGGGCCCTGGGATGCTGGGCCTCCCAGAGCGTTAGTCACCTGTGATGCTTTCTGGCTGGAATATAACTTTCCAGGGCTGGCGGCACCTGACAGATCTACTAACCCAGCACTGTTGGCTTTACAGAGAAGCAAAAAGGGGAGACCCTGAGCGTTGAAGTGACTTGCCCAAGGTCATACAGCTAGTTTCGGGGCATTGGTAGGGTCTAGCCCTGGGGGCTCTTGTCTCCTGGCTCGTGATTTCTTCAGCATATCCTATAATAGGCAGAGGGCCCGGGCAGTCTGACCCTGAGGCAGGGCTGTGGTGGGGGTGCGGATGGGCATTCCTAATGCAGGAAGCAGTTAGAGTGAAGGTAAGAAGGAAGGAAGCCGACATTTACGAGCCACCACCCACCACCTCAGGTGGTTCTTCTGCACACATTATCTCATTTAATCCTCACAACCGGTGAGGTAAGGATTATGTGCATATTTGGGACCTTGGGGAAAGGAAGCAGCGGTGTGGGGTCTCCCGGGCTTGGCTGCGTTAGGTCTGTTAAATACTCAGGAGCAGTTATGAGTCCTTGAATACAGAATGAAGGAGTCACTGGACCTTAGGGCCCCAGGGAGATGATAGAACCTGCCCAAGGTCACGTAGCCAGCGGAAGGCAGAAGTGGCTTTGGACTTGAGCTCTCCTGCCTGCGACCCTGCATGTCTTGCCTACCACGTCACGGTTACACAAGAATCCTGTTCATGGTTTTACCACCACCGCTACCCCACGGAGTCGCTCAGGGCCTGGGTGTTCGTTGTATACGACAACAATATGGAAGCCAGGACTCTGTGCGAGGCGGACCTTCTGTGGTGTTCTGCACGTGGCTACCCAATTAACCCAGTTGGAGGTGATCACTAGGCGGGATATGGCTTCATTTACCGGTTGGAAGAGTCAGGGGAAGGGTACGGCCAGTGATCAAAACATTTGAACTTTGTCCAGGGGGATCCACTTATTGGGGGCATGGCCCATTGTGTCTTTCTGCCATGCCCCGCATGCCATCCATCCGGAAGGCCCCGGAACATAGCCAGGCCCTGACCACACTATTAACCCTGCTCCACTCCCGACCCAAATTCCTGCCATCTGTTGCCTGGATTATTGTAATAGCTCCTACCTGGTCTCTTTTTGTCTTTTTGTTCCCCTTATGTCTGCCTTCCTCTGAGTGGCCAGGATGATCTTTTCTCTGCTCAGACTCCCCTCATGGCTCTCCATCACGTGGAGAATGAAAGCCAGGCTCCCCACCGTGGTTAAGCTTCCTAGCATTCTGGTCCCCGGCCACTACTCCAGCCACTTCTCTGCCTCTTTCCCTCTCCCTCTTTCTTCCTTCTATTTCTTTAATGGGAGGTCCATCTAGCAATTGTCGTGGGTTCTTTCTGGAATGCTCGCCCCCTAGATATTCTCATGACACACTCCTTCATATCATTTTGAAATGTCAACTCAGAGAAGTCCTTTTTTCTTAGAAAAATTTTTGAGTACAGTAGACACATATTACATTATTTTCATGTGTGCATACTGATCCAACATCTCTGTACATTGTGCTGTGTCCACAAGTGTATCTGCCATCTGTCAGCATAAGGTCCTATTACAATACCATTGACGATATTCCCCATGCTGTACCTTTTATTCCCATGACCTACTCATTCCCTAACTGGAAGCCTGTATCTCCCACTCCCCTTCACCCTTTTGCCCGTCCACCTACTCCCCTTCCCTCTGGCAAACATCAGTTTGTTCTCTGTATTTACAGATCTGATTCTGGTTTTTGTTTGTTCATTACTTTGTTTTGTTTTTTTGGATTCCGCATATAAGTGCAATCGTATGGTATTTGTCTTTCTCAGTCTTAGTTCACTTAGCATAACACCCTCTACGTCCATTCAGGTTGTCACAAAAATTGGCAAGATCCCATCCCTTTTTTTATGGCTGTGCAATATTTCAGTGTGTGTGTGTGTTTGTGTCTTTTACATCTTCATCCACTTATCTATTGATGGACACTTAGATTGCTTTCATATCTTTTTTTTTTTTTAAAGATTTTATTTATTTATTTGACAGAGGGAGAGAGATCACAAGTGGGCAGAGAGGCAGGCAGAGAGAGAGGGGGAAGCAGGCTCCCTGCTGAGCAGAGAGCCCGATGCGGGGCTCGATCCCAGGACCCTCAGATCATGACCTAAGCCGAAGGCTTTAACCCATTGAGCCACCCAGGTGCCCCTGCTTTCATATCTTGACTGTTGTAAGTAATGCTGCAATAAACATAGGGGTGCATGTATCTTTTGGAATTAGCGTTTTTGTTTTCTTTGGGTAGATACCCATTAGTGGAATTATTAGATCATATGGTGTCTCTCTTTTTAATTTTTTGAGGAACCTCCTTACTGTTTTGCACAGTGGCTGTACCAATTTACACTCCCACCAATAGTACATGAGGGTTCCCTTTTCTCCACATCCACGCCAGCACTTGTTATTCCTTGTCTTTTTGATTTTAGCCAATCTGACAGACGTGAGATGATACCTTATTGTGGTTTTGACTTTCACGTCCCTGATGAGGGGTGATGTTGAGCATCTGTCTTTTCATGTGTCTGATGGCCATCTGTACGTCTTTTTGGAAAAATGTCTGTTGAGCTCCAGAGAGGCCTTTCTTGACGGCCTTGGACTCCTTCCTTTCATTGGTGCTATTTTTTTTGCTCTGTTTTCTTTTTAAAAAGCATTTGGCACTGTTTGAAATAGCACTTTGTGGTGTATGCTTTTGTTTTCATTTTTGAGCTAAAATTTAAGCTCCACAAGAGTAGGGGGCTTGTTTCATTTCAACCTCATGCCTCCAGTGCCTAGGAGAGTGCCAGGCACAGGAAGGTGCTCAATGAATATGTTGAGTAAATGAATGAATGAATGCCAACATCACTGATGTATGTTAGTAGAAAATTATAAAGCCAAAGTACCCACTTTCCCATTATCTATAGGTGGATTAACCATAGCAGTTTTCAATCCAGGATGACTTTTTTTCAAACATGGAAAGTATTTCAGGCAGTGTTCCTCCAGATTGTGTCATGGATGCTATGGGAATGTGTACCCATTTTGTATTAGCTTCTTAGGGCTGCTACGACTGTGTGGCTTAAAGCAATGAAATTCGTTCTCTCTGGAAGCTAGAAATCTGAAGTCAGGGTGTTTCAGCAGGGCCATGCTTTCTCTGAGACTCTGGAGAGAATCCTTTCTTGCAGCTTCCTATTTCTTGATGGCGGCTGATACCCTGGCATTTTTTGCCTTCCCGGAGGATTACTCCGATCTCTGCCTCTGTTATCACGTGGCATTTTCTCTGTGTGTCTGTCTTCATATGATATTTTCCACTTACAAGGACATCAGTCATATTGGGTTAGGGCCTTCCCTACTGACCTTATCTTGATTACATCTGCAAAGACCTTTATTTCCGAATAAGGTTGCAGCCATCAGTACTGGGGGTTAGGACTTCAGCATATCTTTTTTTGGGCACACAATTCAGCCCAGAACACATTTTAATGTTGGTAGAGGCAAATTATTTACCAATGTCTGCTGATATTAAATACCATATTTAACCGCGTTGTGCTTAAAACAATTTTTTTTTTTTAAATCTCGGGAATTAGGATGCATCCTATATCCATAGTCTGAGGTATGGCGAAATGTGGTCATTTGGATTGCCTGCCATTTTGAGTAATGCTTTCTGGAGCTTTATGGTCAGACGTATGTGTTACCTTGAACTCCACTTCTCCTGTGTCCTTCCCCTTCCTTAGATTACTGAGCTGCTGCTACATATGATTAAGGAACAAAAATAATATAAATTTTCTTAGCAGCCTTCTCTGCAGAAACCACTTGCAAATCCATATGGCAGTGAGTATGAGATGTTTTGTTCCTGGATGACTCACTCAGCCAGGTGACTGCAATGGAAGATCAGGCACGGCCTGAGTCACCCAGTGTCCCCATGGACCTAATTGGGAAGTGACCAGTCAAGGGTCAGCGGCAGGGCTGGGGACACAGGCCAGAACTGCTCTCTGGCAGAGAGGAAGATAGTCCAGAGAGGAAGATAAGCAGTGTGCCCCAATCTCCCTTCCCACTGAACGCCTCTCCGCCTGACTTAGCATGCTTCTGAAATTCCGTGGCCTCACTAGGGTGGCCGGTTCCTGCTTTCTGACAGCCTGTCTCATTGGACAGCGTGTCCTCAAAATAGCTCTCATTGACGCATTATGACTTCCACTTGTTCCAGCTTCCTTCCTTGTTCCCCCTTTTTTTCCCCTCCCTTTTTCCCATCCCTTGTCTCTCTTCTGGTGCTGCGAACTGGCCTGATGTGCCAAACCACAGCCTTTCCTTCTGCTGTCCGGGCAAACTTGCTGGTAGTCTCGTCGAGCTTTTCTAACAGGCCTCCTCTTCCCAGCCCACCGTCCTAGGTTGGATTTTGGAACTCTGATCTTCCTGACTCCATTTAGAAGGCAGTTCTGACAGCTGATCATTTCACCCTCGTCTGGGGCTTTCTGGCTCCGGCTCCGACCACCGCCCCGCTCAGCGTATGCTCAGCCCTGTGTCTTGTGACCAGGACAACAGGGTGGCTCCAGAGAAAATGGAGATGAAAGGAAAACATTCACCTGCCTCAAACAGCGGTGGGGGGGGGGGCTCAAGATAAAAACATTGAGGGCAAACACAATAACAACAAGAGCTGCTGGAGAAGCAGCAGCCACCCAAAGGGAGCCCCTCCTGTGTGCCCGCCCCTTGGGCCCGGAGTTTGACAGGGATCAGTTCATTGATCCCCTCCTGGTTTCCTGGCTCTGGCTAACCTGTCAGAGGATATGGTGGTGGGGGTTGCCCATTCTTTTCAGGGACAAAAGTTCTGAGGAGGATCGCTCCTTCTCCGGCACGGCTGAGTCTGGGCCCTTGAGCTCAAGCAGGAACACAGCCTTATGAATGACTGGAAACAGAGGCCCAAACTCCTTCCACATGTTCGGGAGGGAGGGGTGGCCTCGGAGCTGCAGCTCATTGAATCGGCATGGCCCAGGCGTGGAGACTTCTGATGAGTCAGTCCCTTTTGGCCACTGCAATCCAGGGAACCTGCCCTTGGTGGCAGGTCTTGGTGGGGGGTATCGTGGGGGGATGGCTGGTTCTCACGAAATCAACCTGTGATTCACTGAGAGAGGAGTAAAGGGAACTGCTGACATGACTCCCCAGACATGACTTCCTAAAGAACATGTCCCAGCAGCCTGTCTCATCCTCTGGGGTCAGGGGCCGCCCATTCACTGGGAGGGGGCCGGCTGTTATTTATTTCCCATCTGGCAAGCTTTTCTGTTGTGGCTACAAGTCAGGAACTCATAGGCAAATAGATGCTAATTTGAGAATGAATGGATGGAAAAATGGAGAGGCTGGGAAAACGTTTGCAGAGATAATTTGATGAGTCCATACCTCCCATGCTCCTCTCTTCTAACTCTTCCCGACCTCTCCTTGTGCTTCTGCACCCCCTCCCCCAGCCCCAGTGAAAATCGATGGCATTTCTGTCCAGAATTACCCCCCTGGATGCCGATTCCCATGGAAGCTTCAAGGAGGGCGGCAGAGATCTAAAATAGTTCAGGCTCTGCCCCTCTCAGAGCTCTTTCAGTACAGCAGTAAGGGGGGCTGTGCTCACATCTGGCTGGGAAAAGAGCCACTGGGAGCTGAGACATGGCCAGGCGACCCTTGCAGGGGAGGCCTCCCGGGGGCGTCGTGGGTTCTGAACCGTGAGGCCTTCTGAAGCTGGCAGCTCTGGGAAGACTGGCAACCTTTCTTCCATGATAGACAGTGCCTGGCTGAGGGCTGCCCCAACTCAGAGTTAGCCTTGGAACCTTAGAGCCGGGCCGGGAACCGCTGCCATCATTCCCACCTCACCGTCCTCGCGCCAGCTTGGGGAGGATGTAGGCACGTCAGAGGCCCAGGCCCAGGGGTTACTCGTGGGCTGGTAGCAGCACCCGACTTGCAGAACAGTGGAGTTGGGAAGGCCCTTCCAAGTGAGACAGACTCAAGCTCTGAGGAAGCCTAGAGCTTCTAGGATTCCACATATGATTCTGGTGTTTTTAGGAGAACAATGAAAGTTTAAATTGTCAGAGGAACTGTTTCAACCCTTTTGCATGTTTTATATTGTAATTCCATGCGTAATATGGAGACATGAGCTTGGTTGTTTAAAAAACAAAACAAAACTGATCTAGTCCCAGGCCTCTCCATTTGCTCTAGTATATATGTATGGAGCATCTACTTTGAGCGAGGACTGGAGCTGGCCTGGGCTGGGGAGGGCAGGCCAGGCACTTAAAATCTATTGGGTGGCAGTGTTGTTAAGACAGATAGACGAATAATTATGATATGTTCGGAATAGTCAAGAAAAGAAACAGGCTGAGGGGAGTGAAATGACTCGCCCAAGGCCACGTTAGTGATGGTGACTCAGAACTAGGGTCTATTGATTGGGTGCCTACCCTTTCTGTTAGATCCCTCTGCCCTCTAATGAGGCCCTGAGATGGAGAGCTTTAAAATGTAATGTTTAAAGAGTTAAAAGTATGATTATCGTACAAATGTAACATGAATTTGTGTCAAAGTATTTATTCAACTTAATTAATAAGGGGAGGAGTAAGATGTTACGATTAGTTTCAAAGAAAATTCAGGGAAGGGAGGGGACCCTGGTGGGCTCAGTCAGTTGGGGGTGCAACTCTTCATCTTGGGGTTGTGAGCGTGAGCCCCACATTGGGTGCAGAGATTACTTAAAAAAATCTTTGGAAAATTCAGGGAAGGGAAATCTATAGTTGCTCAGTCAAAGGAACGTTGAAATCAATTATCTGACAGTTTTGAAATTGGTTAATGTTCTACAAAGCAATGAACCCTAACCTTCAAAGCATTACCTTTGCTATCAAATTATTTGCATTGTGGTTGGACAAGAATCATATACACTGTTCTCATCAAGAATCATTTCCATTGGGACACCTGAGTGGCTCAGTGGGTTAAAGCCTATGCTCAGGTCATGATCTCAGGGTCCTGGGATCAAGCCTGGCATCGGGCTCTCTGCTCAGCAGGGAGCCTGCTTCCCCCTCTCTGCCTGCCTCTCTGCCTACTTGTGATCTTTCTCTCTCTTTGTCAAATAAATAAATAAAATCTAAAAAAAAAAAGAATCATTTCCCTTGTTACTGATTTTCTACAAGTTAACCTTTACCCTTATAGAGTTATAAAATACCCTAATCACTAGAAGTCAAACAAAGGTATACACCCCTAGAAAATCAGGTAACCCATAAGAATGGTGGGTCCATTTGTCAACAACCTGCATTATATTGAAAGGACACCTGGTATTTCCTTTGCCTATTTCCAAATTTTGGATAATTTTTCTCGACAATAGCGTGTACATGTGTGTTTGTGTATACACACGCACATTTTCTGGGTATGTTTTGTCTAGATGTTGGAAGGGAGTTCAGGCGTACTACAGTAAAATGGATTGAGACATTCAACTTGACAAGAGAAGTTTTGGGGGCATTGGAAAAACACCCCATTGATTAGGCTTATTTCCCTAAAAATAAATTTGTTGGTCTTACCAGCTGAGGGCAAAGGGTGAAGGGCCTTTAGAAAATTGGGTGAAGGGCCTGGATCATGAAGGGGAATGTATCTTCTTCAGTCTTTTCCTTATATTGAAAAAGGCTTCCTGGGGGCACTTCAGAAAGAGCAGGTTGGCCTGGCTGAGCCCAGGAAGCCTGAGCTAGGGGAAGCAGGGAGGATGAGAGCTTCTATTCAAGCAAGTGCCTGGGCTTTGCTTCCTGGCTAAGCTTCTCTTAGGGTTATTTTGGTGCCCTTCTTTGTCTCTGCTCTTCCCCTCCAGCTTTTCCTCTTTCCTTTGACAGTGTGAAGGCCGTTTACATCTGAATGGCATTTTGTAGAGTACCAAGGGCCCAAGTCCTGGGAGGTCGATATTACCATTTCATAAAGGTTAATTGAGTTGCTCAAGTTCCTGACCCGGCTAGTGAAAAAAGGACTGAGAAGTCAAATATGGGCCTTTCAACTCCAACCCATGTTCTTCCATATTATCTCTCTCAGCCTTTTCTGACATTTCTGGAGTTCTGCCTGGACCATTCTACACCTTGACCCGAAGATAAATGTACTGGGAAGCTGGAGCAGGTTTCAGATTTGCTTTATCCTGGTCGGCCAGTGGAACAGTCCCCGCCCCTACCTCCCACCATATTTAGGCTGTGTGTTCATGTTAGTACCTCAGGGCCTTGGATGCCCGTGTAGGGGCTGTGAAGCGATCACTAGAATAATTGGAGAGAGGATACCTTGCATTGTCCTGGGCCTCAGATTTTCCTGTGCACAATGTAGGTGTCAAACCAGTTGTTAATTAAAGCTGTTCCATCAGTTAAGACCTGACACTTTGGGTCCAGGGCTCAGTCCTGCTCTAGCCCTTGTTATCACTGGGACCCCCATCAGTGAGGCTGGTGATGAGTTTCTTCTGACCTTTCTCAGTCTTTCTTCCTTACCACACAGCCTGTGGTTGGTGAATGTCTGTGGTATGGCCAGACCTGCTGTGTGCATCTGAGAGCTATCAATCTGGGGGACTGGGGACGTTGGGAAGGATGGGGCAGGCCAGTTACCCCGTCAGGCCAAGTTGGGTGCTAATGTCTTTGTCTCTGTTGCAGTGTCCAACATCTGTACCACACGAGGCGTCCGCTCCTGCCAGCAGTGTCTGGCCGTGAGTCCTGTGTGTGCCTGGTGCTCAGATGAGGTAAGGAGACGACATCTGACCTGATTTCTTCCCCAGGCTCAGTTGCTTTTGTGCAGGAATGGACCCAGAGGGGCATCTCCTCCCAGCTAACTACATAAGCCCCTTGTCCCTTCTGAGCAGAGCTAGGGTGAAGCCTTCCTATTGATGGGTGTCGAAGGGAGCTTCGTGGGGTTGTTGCTGGGAATGCCGTCCAGATTCTGCTGTGTGGTCCCCTAACATGAGCCAGTTTGGTTAGGTTCCTGGTCTCACTGTAGCCATTGTCTCTCTTTACCACGCTTTGCTTGCTTTTTGTTGGGGTGGAGCACCCCAGGGAAGCAGGACTTCAGGTATCAGTAAGAGAGTTAGCAGAGGGTTCTTGGTATAGAAGGCTTGCTGGCTTACAAACATCCCTGAGTTTTCAAAAGGCAAATAAAAGAGAAATCTTGCACTTGGGAGGGGGACGGCGTGTGATGTTCAGTCAGAGGATCTCTTCCTTTTTCCTCTGTAAAGTTTGGGCCCACACAATTTTACCTTTTCTTCTCTTTCTTTTATTTTCCTCTTTCCTTCCTTCTCTTAGGTGTCAATGAGTGAAGGTGCTGGGCCAATTTGGTGAGGGTAGGAAGGGTGACAGGAAGGGGTGAGCTGTGTCTAGGCAGAGGGTTTGTTGTGTCTGGGGCCCTAGGGAATGAGTGTGTCTGAGGGAATGGCTATGTTTGTGGCTGGGTTGGGAATTTGGAGCTGGTGAGGGCCCCGGGGAGGGGGCGGCGGTGAGTGTGGCTGGAGAGATTCCAGTGATTACAGAGTCCGAGGCTGAGTCATTGGCTAGGGCCCCCAGCAGGTGGTTACCTGAACTCCTGTCCCAGGCTGCTTCTGGGCTACCTGAAGCGTCCTCTCGGTCACAGCAATTCTCTGCCCTCTGCAGTTTTAGGACTGCTCCAATCCAGCCTCCTCATTCTCTTTGCTTCTCTTCCCAATCTGCTGAGTTTCCTAAAAAGGCAACCTCCCTGGCAGGCTGGTGGGGGCGTTGTGGGGGGAGGGGGAGTGGGAGCTGGGAGGCTGTGTTTATCCCTAGACAGGAGGATCGCCAGAACTGCGGAGGCCAGCCCAACATACTACGTTGCCTCTGTACAGTTCAGCACGGGACCTCCTTCCAGAGGCAGCTGCCCAACATCTGGGCCACATTGACTTCATTTAGCAAATGAAACGTTCCCTGGGGCTGGGAATGAGGGGTGGGGTGAGGGAGGGTGAATCCTTCCCCTCCACCCCCAAATGTTCTCCACCCCTCTGGGCTGAGCTGGCTGCTCAAGTGTGATGTGGCCTCCTCCCTTCTCAGTTGCCATATCCTCCTCCCCTTGGTTGCCATCATAACATTGTTAAGCTGCTTTTGGAAGGAAGTTGGAATTCTGCAACTGCATCCTGGAAGAAGGGAGACCGTCGTGGACTGGATGGCCTAAAGCTGGCTGCAGCAGATGGGTAGCCGGGGGGGAACCCTAATGTCACTCCGAGGATGCTGTCCGTTTCTTTTCTCTGCTTTTCAACCCAGAGTGAGAGAAAAGGCAGGCAAGTGTGGCTGAGAAGAGCTCCAATGTACTCTTGGAGTGTCTGTCACCCCTTTTGATCTGCACAGGGGCCTGGTGTGTGGAGGCCCAACCAGACAGAGCCCATAGTTTATGTGACCAGATTTGGGAAAGGCAAGTGTAGAATATTTGTGGATATTCTATGGATATTCTATGGATAATAGAATATTATGGATGACCAAGGCAAATTTTGTACCCTGGGGCAGACCAGGGGAGGACATGGAGAGAACGTGCAGGGTAGGATCAAAGCACAAGGTAGGACCTGCCTAGGAATGGTGAAGAGGGGGTGAGGTGAGTCAGGGAGGAAATGAGTGCATCATGGACCGCAGAAAACTAATGAGTAGAAGTAGAAGGTCCAATACGATATTCTCTGGGAGCATGGAATATAAACAGGAAAGTGGAGGAAGCCAAGGGTTTAGTGAAGGACTACAACTATCTCTGGGAAAGGAGGAGGAGGGGAGGAAAGATAGCAGAGGAGCCCAGTGTGGGGCAAAGCGTGTCAGCCAGCCTCTGGGGAGGAGTGGGAGGTGAGGATCCCAGGCTGTAAGCGGAATGTGACCGCTGTGTGTGTGTGTGTGTGTGTGTTTTCCTGAGGGCTTTCCCTGCACAGGCCAAGTTTCACTGCTGAAAACGTCTTGGCCATTGACTTAAAAAACCAGAAGTGAACCGGCTGGGCCATTTTGAATGTGACTTGTTGAGTAACTGACTGTAGAGGGCCCTCTGCTTCTGCCTCCCCTACTGTGGGGGTTACAGGCAGGGTTGGCAGTGCCTGGAAAAACAACTGGTTGGGCTCAGCTTTCCCGTGGTCCTAGAGGACAGCGGCTCTGGGTGTGTAGAGCAAGTGCTTGGCCCGGTAAGAAGAAAACATAGCCAAAGTGGATGAGTACAGTTTTGGGTCCATCTGCATAGGGTGTGTTCTTGGGGAGGGGGGTTGCATACTGATATGGGTGGGGGTGGTGCGCTGCCTCTGGGCTGTGAATGTGGCAAAGAGACCAAGATCACACAGAGGTGTAACTCATGGTCTCGGCCTCACTGGCGCCATGTTAGAATCTAGAACCTTCCCAACTTGCCTGGTTCTAAGAATCACCTGGGGTGCTGATTAAATAGAAAGTTTCCCAGGATGGATTGCAGTCCTTTTGCATCGGAATGGGTTATGATAGCAGGTTTGGCAAACACTGCTGATCAAAGGGGCTGATCAAAGGTCATGGTGGGTGGAGGTGAAGTTAAGGCAGCCAGATAAAATAAAGGACACTCAGTTAAATTTGAATTAAACAAATAATTTTTGATATAATTATGTCCCAAATATTTACTAAGTTTGGTGACTCTTAAGATGGAGGGAAATGCTGGGAATTTTTACACATCAGAAGGCGGGGCTGACTCACACTCACCCTGACAACCAACAAGGAGCAAAGAACGGGTTTGGATCTAGCGAAGTAGAAGACTCCAATAAGAGTAACTTATTTTTTTCTTTGCATCTGTGGGGGACAAGTGTGGGGCCATTATTTAATTCCTTTTTTAGACAGTATAATTTTGTTTTCACTTCTCTGCTGTTTTTTCTTTCTATTTTTATATATCCAGAGTTTGAATGTTTATCTTGAGAGTTTTCCTCAACTTGTTATTGTAAAAATAAAAATATAACATTGAAAGTGCCCCCCCATAAACAAGGGGGTATGGATACCAATAACCATAAACCAAAGTGCTTTTCTTTTCCTTCCCTTCTCTCTGTTCCTTCCACACTTCTCTGTATGTTCTAGTGATTTCTTGTTCTCACCGGATGTCCATCAAGAAAACAATGTTAATTTATTTTGGTTAGAGGCATTTGGTAGTGCTCTGGGCAGAAAAAATAAGTAGCAGGCCCTATTCCCCTTTGTCCTCCGAGAAAAGAGAATGGAATAATAGTAGTAATTTTAATGGTAATAGTAGAAAAGAATCGCCTTCTATATGCATTTATTTGTTTATATCCTATCAAAAGAATTTGAATATATTTGACTTATATCCAGATTTTTCATATTTTTTTTAAAGATTTTATTTATTTATTTATTAGGAAAGAGAGAGAGTGAGAGAGCATGAGAAGGGAGAAGGTCAGAGTGAGAAGCGGACTCCCCATGGAGCTGGGAGCCCAACGCAGGACTCGATCCCGGGACTCCGGGATCATGACAGATTTTTCATATTTTGAAAGCATTTAACGTTCACGTCTTATTTGACCCCCTGACCGAGTCTGTGAGATAGGAAGGATAATGACAGTTTTTCATGCTTTACTTTCCCAATATCCAAAATGGGATGAATGGGAATGATAGCATGCATCACTCTCCCAGGAGAGGGAGGGGATTCAGCTCACACCATGCGTGGGCTGGAACCTCCCGCCTCTGTGCTCAGGATCTTCCCCTGGGTCTTGGTTATTTCTGCCCTTTCTTGTGTCACATCCGGTTTCACTGAGAACTGGGACTTTAACATTTCTCCTCCCTCCTTCCATTTGTTTCTCTGAGTAACCTCGAGACATTCCTCTACCTTCCCAATCTGGGTTATTAAGGAAGGGAATGTTGCCCAAGTGT
This sequence comes from Nasua narica, assembly GCA_028533885.1. Taxonomy (NCBI): domain Eukaryota; kingdom Metazoa; phylum Chordata; class Mammalia; order Carnivora; family Procyonidae; genus Nasua; species Nasua narica. Next base: position 14,115,776 of record CM052804.1, on the reverse strand, counting down.
GTTAAGGTCACCACCTTGGTATCTATCCTCCTGGGACAGAAGGCTCTCAGGGAGAGCGTGACTGAAGAGCAGGCCTGTTAGGTTCCTGACCTCTGATGTCAGTGACCGTAGAGGAGGGAGGGAAACAGTTTTTGTTTCTTGGTGTTTACATTTCTAAGGAAATTCATAACAAACCATAAGGACTGTCAGCAGGGCTTAGCACTTCAAACCTTCTTGTAATAAGCAGTGTCATATTGGAAAGCAGGGAGTCAGGAAACCCCCTCCAGAACATTCTCTCCCTTGGCTGAGGCAGCTTAAAGATACATAATGGCCTTGCTGCTCTCATTCAGCTTCTTGGTCTCCCCTTTCCTCTCTCCTGCAGCCTCTGTCTTATCCTGGAAAGGATCAGCTCCTCCGTGCATCTTGATCTATCCAGTCATTGCCTTTTTTGGGAGGTTTTCTCCCTGGGGCTTTGTGGGCAGCTGGAGTCAGAGATAAGGTAGGGAGGGCTGGGAGCAGGACACTGCTTCCTGAGGGAGAAGGGTTGGGAGAGCTGTGGAGGGCAGCAAGAGGGGTTTGGGCAGAAAAACTCCAAGTTCTCTCCCTGCTATTCTGTCCTTGGCCAGGGCTGGGAGCAGGGAGGGCATTTTCGTCTCTCTTGGAGACTTGGAGGATCTGTGATGTCCCCACTGGAATCTTTTGAGCCAAGAAGATTAAGTCTTAGGCACTGTTTCCCATTGCTGGTGCCATTTATCCACCTCCTACTTGTGAAGCTGAGTGAGAAAGAGGGAAGCTGCTGGCTTCCAGAAGCTTTTTTTCCCCCGGGGCCAGGAGAGCCCTCATGCTGTTTGTCTTAGTCAATTCAGGCTGCTATAACAAAAATACCGTAGACCTGGCGACTTGAGAACAAATGCTAATTTTCCACAGTTCTGGAGGCTGAGAAGTCCAAGATCAAAGTAGCAGCAAATTTTGTGTTACAGTGGCTGTCTTTTTCCTATGACATGGCAGAAGGGGCTGGGGAGCTCTCTAGGACCTCTTTTCTTTTTCTTTTTTTTATTTTTTAGAAGTCAGCAATTCTATTTTTTTAAATTTTTTTAAAAGATTTTATTTATTTATTTGACAGAGAGAGAGAGATCACAAGTAGGCAGAGAAGCAGGCAGAGAGAGAGAGAGAGGGGGAAGCAGGCTCTGCACTGAGCAGAGAGCCCGATGTGGGGCTCAATTCCAGGACCCTGAGATCATGACCTGAGCTGAAGGCAGAGGCTTTAACCCACAGAGCCACCCAGGCGCCCCTGCGACCTCTTTTCTAAGACACCAATCCCATCATGAGGGCTCCGCCTCAAGACCTAATCACCTTCCACTGCCTGACCTCCTAATATCTTGGGGGTTAGGGTTTAATATATGAAGTCTGGGGGGTACAGACATTCAGTCTATAGCACTGTTGGTCTTCATGTTCCCACCCACCTGGGGAAGACTTTCAGCCTGTCAGACAAGGGCTGGTCATGAGAGGGAGAGAGACTTTGGACATCAGGAGGGGTTTTAGGCTACAGAGTCCTGATTTTTTGAGCATGGATAGTTCCTTGTGGCCAAATCCTGCTCCTGGAAATACGGCTACCAGTCACCTGCAGGGGCTAAGGAGGCAGAACGTGACCTGTCCTTCCCACACCTTCCACGTCCCCATCTTGCCGTCTATTCCCTACCTGGGCATTCTCAGGTGTGGTCTTTTGGGGACCATCCCTTGCATACTTCTGTTTCTCTGCCTTAAATGCCTGCACAGCATTTAATACAAACTATCACTTTGCGAGGATCGTTTCAGTCACACTATCTAGCAAACGCCTCACTTTGGCCCTTCTTAGTGCTGGAACATTGGGCAAGTTACTTAACTTCTCCAAGCCTTAGATTTCTTTCTTGTAAGACGGGCTTTCTCATTTGTGACGTCTCCAAGCCTCAGGTTTTTCGCTTGTAAAATAGTAATAAAAATAGTTCCAGCACGGGAGAACCGTAAGCGGAAGGGTTGCAGGATCCCAGGCAAAGCGCTTTGTGCAGAGCCTGACATGTAGTGAGTTGTCAGTAAATGTTAACACCAGTTTTAGGGTGTCTGGGTGGCTCAGCTCATGATCTGGGGTCCTGGAATCAAATCCCGCATTGGGCTCCTTGCTCAGCGGGGAGCCTGATTCTCCCTCTGCCTGCCGCTCCCCCTGCTCATGCTCTCTTTCTCTCACTCCTATTCTCTTTCTCTGATAAATAAATAAAATCTTAAAAAAAAAAAAAAAAACAAACAACGATGCACCAGTTTTCCTGGTCTCTGGGTCTGGGTTCTTCGGCTGACTTCTGGAAACGTTTTGGGAGAGGTGGGTAGTGATGGAGGGGAGGATTGAGAGCCTGAAGGGCCAAATATTGTGAAATAGGCCCAGGGAAGAGTTTTCCAGCTTTCTGGCCAGTCCCTCCAACCTGGCAAGGAAGGAGCTCTCACGGACTTGCGCCCACACAGTCCTGGCTCAATGTGCTGGATGTCAGAGCGGGGAGGGGCTGAAAACGCCATGTCACCTAACCCCCTTACCCAGCAGGTGAGAGAACCGAGGCCCAGAGGCGGAAGTGACAAGTCTGAGGGCACACAGCTGGCTAGTGGTAGAACCAGGATGGAGCTTGTTTCCGGATTTCTTTCCAGAGCAGCGTGCCCCCGCCCCCCCCCATTACTCTGGTGTAGACACGCACAGGGCTCTGGAGAGCCGTGCAGTATACACCAGGGTGTTCGGAAGGGCGCTCCACCTGCCCTTTGTCCACGGCGAGAGAGGAAGCTTAAAGTGGAGCCATGGGATAGGCTCCGGTCAGTGCCTGGCATCATGGGATTTGCGCAAGCTTGTGGGCTTTATTCATAACCTACTTATTCAGGAGCTATTTCTAGAGCGTCTCCTGACAACAGCTCTTATTTATTGAGCACTTATCCTGCAGCAGGCACCGTACTGTGGGTTTTTTTTTTTTTTAAAGATTTTATTTATTTATTTATTAGGAAAGAGAGAGAGTGAGAGAGAGCAGGTCAGAGTGAGAAGCGGACTCCCCATGGAGCTGGGGTCCGATGTGGGACTCGATCCCGGGACTCCGGGATCATGACCTGAGCCGAAGGCAGTCGCTCAACCAACTGCGCCACCCAGGGGCCCCGTACTGTGGGTTTTATGTGCCTTGTCTTGGGGCGCCTGGGTGGCTCTGTCGGCTGAGTGGCCGACTCTTGATTTTGGCTCAGGTCCTGATCTCAGGGTCCTCGGTTGGAGCCCTGAGCTGTGCTCTGCAGGGAGTCTGCTGGGGGCTCTCTCTCTGCCCCTCCCCCCACACGCTCTCGCTCTCAAATCATCAATCAGTCTTTATATGCATCATCTTATTTAGTCCTGCATGACGACCCTGTGAGGGCAGGCTTTTATTGTCTTCCCGTTATAGCTGAGGAAGCGAGGCATGGAAAGCTTCAGTGACGTGCCCCAGGAACCGGCTAGCAAGAGGCAATGCTGAGATGGGGTCTCTGCCAGTCTTCTCCTGTGCTCTTAGCCCCATCTCTGCTGCCCCCCCAACGTCCTTGTTTCCTCTCCCACCTTTGTGGTGACTCCTGGGGTGGGTGCTGGGAAGAGAGAGGGCACAGTCCCTTGCCCTTGGGGACCACACACCCCAGCCAGTGTCTTAACATAGTGGCTTCCAACCTGTTTGACCCTGACCTAGGGAAAGAAATGCGCTGTATATCAGCGTGTGTTATACCCAACTCCCAATACATAAACATTTCACAAAGTCATGTTTACTTTTATTATTTTTATGTGTTGATACTTTCTATTCTATTAAATTGCATTTTATGGAATAAACTGGTGGCTGAGATCCTCTACACTCATTTTGGGGACCCACATGTGGGTTACATTTCAGTTTGAAAACTGCTGATCTAACAGGTAGCTTGCAATATTGGCCCTCTTCCTAGCGACCAATTCATGAACGGGTACTCGCCCAACCTTTCTGGTGCCTCAATTTCTCCCTTCTGTACAATAGGCTATCTCAGGATGGACCACCCGAGTTCATTTTTGCCGGTTTAGCTCCCGAGGGCTGGGTAAGCTCGAGGCTATTGGGAGTTGGCCAAGCTGGCAGGAAGGAGGCAGAGATGCACATAGCTCCGACCATAGGGCTTCACCTCGGGCTCCTGTCTTCCAGGCCCTGTCTCCGGGCACTCCCCGCTGTAACCTGAGGGAGAATCTGCTGAAAGATAACTGTGGCCCGGAGTCCATCGAGTTCCCCATCAGCGAGGTCCGCGTCCTGGAGGCCAGGCCGCTCAGCGACAAGGGCTCTGGAGACAGCTCCCAGATTACTCAAGTCAGCCCTCAGAGGATTGCGCTCCGGCTACGGCCAGGTAGGGAGGGGACTCTTTTCAGGGAGAGACCCTAGACAGATGGGCAAAGGGTGCAAGGTGGAGGCCTGAACCCTGGGGACATAGCTTGCAATGGAAACGGGGTGGGAAGAGAAGGGTGTTGGGGGCAGTGTGGGCTGGAGAATGCAGTAAAATGGAAGGTATTGGAACCCCAAATCAGAAGATCTCAGTTTGAATTTTAACTGTCCCATAGATTAGCCGTTTGACCTTGGGCAAGTTACTTAATCATTCTAACATAGTAGGAACTCAACAAAATGTTTATTTCTTCTTCCCCCCAATGCCTGTTTTACCTAAGATTTTCTATTAAATCTCAGGAAGATTTAACCAAGACCCTTCTTTGAGCAAGGCATCTGTGGGGAGCTCTGGGATTCAGAGAAGGCTGGGACAGAGTTCCTGCCTTTTACAACATCTGAAGTGTAGTCACTGTGAACCTTGGGACCCAGAGGGTTAGACAGATGGGCATTTAGAAATGGATAGAGAATTTTAGAACAGAAAAAAAGAGAGAGATTAAAAATCAGAGGATCAAGTGATTGGAAGAGGAACAGAATTGCAAGGGGACAGGAGAAGGGACCAGGACTTTCAAGTTTGATTTGATCGGGAAGTTACTTAATCTCAGCTATGTCCAAACCCACCTATGAAGTCTTAGAGGGAGAAAAAGGAGAAAAACTAACATTCCCTTGGCTTCCAGATGATTCAAAGAATTTCTCCATCCAAGTCCGGCAAGTGGAGGATTACCCTGTGGACATCTACTACTTGATGGACCTGTCTTACTCCATGAAGGATGATCTGTCGAGCATCCAGAACCTAGGCACCAAGCTGGCCTCCCAGATGCACAAGCTCACCAGCAACTTGCGAATTGGCTTTGGGGCTTTTGTGGACAAACCCGTGTCACCATACATGTTCATCTCCCCACCAGCGGCCCTCCAAAACCCCTGCTATGAGTAAGTCCCTCCTATAGAAGCTGGGCCAGCCTTCCTCCCCTTTGCCTCAGGCTGGTCCAAGTCCTGCTTCCTGTTTCTAGCTCTAGGATAGCTTTGTTGCTGCCATCTGGCCAACTCATATCTCCTTTCTACCTTGACCTTCCTGTCTGGCAAGTGAACAGGCCTGTGGACCTGGAGTGTTGTGTCAATAGAATCCAAGACTGTTTGAAGTGTTGGCAGCTGCCGAAACCTCTGTGACCCTGGGGACCTCGAGGATTAGACAGATGGGCATTTAGAAAGGGTGGAGAATTTCCAGAAAGAGAACTAATCACCTTCTTGTCTTGGTCACAAAGAAGTAGGAGATAAGAGAGAATGGGAGGGAAACGAGATAAAAAGTAGAAATTTATGGAAAAGTAAATAGAGGAATTATGAGTTCAGAAGGATTGAGTCCATTGGCCTCCTCATCATCAAGAGTGTGAGTTCCACAGAGTTAAAATGTGAGGAATTCTGCCCTAGAGGAATATAAAAAGAGTAGGAATGGTATTTGTTGAACTTTCTAATAGATTCAAAAATTGTTAAGTATGCCTCTGTTGACACTTTGGCTTATGAATGAATGAATGAATGAATTGGTGGAGACTATAAAAATCCACGGAGTATAATAACTTAAAATGATGGTTATTGAACCTGACAACATAAAAATTTACTTTTTAGTTTTCAAAATTATATGATGTACCCTTTCAACCCATCTGGGTTGTAAAGTTTCCCCAGTAAAGCTGTCAGCCATCAGTTACACAAGCCACTGGACAGAAACGTTGCTGTCCAGCACAAATCTATCAATTTGTTGATGGTTCATGGGCATTAAGTTCTTGATGAACTTTTGCTTTATCGTTGTGTTAATATTATTTTAGGGAAGTGTTAAGCCCAAGGTGATAGCAACAACTAGAGCCTCGCTCTGATATAAGTGCTTTACACGAATTAACTCATTTAAGTCTCACAACAGCTCTTACGAGATACGACCAATCATGTCGTCATTTTTTTTTAAAGATTTTATTTATTTATTTATTAGAGAGCGAGAGACTGAGAATGAGAGGGGAGAAGGTCAGAGGGAGAAGCAGACTTTCCCGCAGAGCCGGGAGTCCGATATGGGACTCGATCCCGGAACTCGGGGATCATGACTTGAGCCGAAGGCAGTTGCTCAACCAACTGAGCCACCCAGGCGCCCTCATGTCGTCATTTTTATAGAGAAGCTTGCCTACAGTCCCGTGACGAGGAGCTAGGACTTGAACCCAGGCAGTCTGGTTCCACAGCTCACTGTCTTATCTTCTAGACCAGCTGGAGGGAAAGCCAAGGTGATGGCTCGGGTGACAGGAGGGGTTTGGGGTCTGAACTATCTGGGTAATTGTAGTTGTAGGGGATTGGCCTGGGCAGTGTGCCATCCATGTTTGTCTCCCCCTCTCTCCCTCTCACTCGGCCCCACGCGGCCTTTTCCATCAGGGTATCTGCTTAAATTATCCCCCTTCCTCCCCAGTATGAAGACCACCTGCTTGCCTATGTTTGGCTACAAACATGTGTTGACGCTAACCGACCAGGTGACCCGCTTCAATGAGGAAGTAAAGAAGCAGAGTGTGTCGCGAAACCGAGATGCCCCAGAGGGTGGCTTTGATGCCATCATGCAGGCTACAGTCTGTGACGTGAGTTTGGGGGCACAGCGCAGCTGGTGTGGTTGGCACAGACTAAAATGGGGGAAGGAGGTGGTTCAACTGTGGGGATTTGTGTATGAAATAAGAGGAACTAAGCCAAGTTTTGTAGAGTATGAGCAATAAGTTTCTCCTGATGTGCAGCCTTTGTTTGTCTAACCTCCCGGCCAGGGCTGGCATTTTTTGAACCTCAGTGACCCCCGAAGTTTTCTGGGGAGAGCGTCATCCTGCCTTCTCTGGAAGTGCATGAGAGTCAAGGCTGGGTGGGCTTAACCTGAGCAAAGTGGGCAGATGCTCAGATGGGACTTCTTTAGCCCCGCCCAGGTCCGCCTGTGCCGGTGGGTTTCTAGACAGGCCTTGTGATTATCGTCGGGAGAGTTATATTTGGAGTTGAAGTAGGTGTCTTTCAGCTGCTTGAACTAATCAGCTGAGACTCCTTTCCTAAGAGAACAGAAACCCTCGAACTGGAAAAGCTCCAGCTTGTGCTCCAAGGGACTGGGACCGAAGAGCTTCTTCAAGATGACTTATTCAGCCTTTCACGTGTGGAAGTCCTTGGGTCTTTGTCTTCTACCAATGACATGGCTAAAGTTGCTTTCTCTCTTTTGCTTTTTTTTTTTTTTTTTAATAGGAAAAGATTGGCTGGAGGAACGACGCATCTCACTTGCTGGTGTTTACCACTGATGCCAAGACCCATATAGCACTGGATGGAAGGTTGGCGGGCATTGTCCAGCCCAATGATGGGCAGTGTCACGTTGGCAGTGACAACCATTACTCTGCCTCCACTACCATGGTGAGATTTTTGGTGCCACCTGTGGTCTCAATCCACTACGGCCAGGGCTGCCCTAAGCCAGGCAGAGCCTTTGTGTGACTATGAAAATGACAGCTCTTCCCTGGGGCAGGGCGTGGGGCTTCTTTCAGCCTGTCCTCCCACTGGCTCCCATACCAACTGGACACCCTCATCCAGGGGACAGATGGCACAGCCATTACAAGTGGTCCTGGCTGGGGTCACTGCTGCCACCACCTCCACGGCCTCCAGCACCAGCAGTAGCACTATGGCATCCAGAATGGACCCGAAGGACGTTTGCAGGTCCCGCTGGAAGGCAGGCCTTCATGCCTCCTGTGTACAGATTAGCCTCTTCTTGGAATACTACACTCACTGTGGTTATTGGAAAAAGACTGAGGAAAAAGAGATACAGATCATCTAAAGAGTGGAGCTCTGTTCCTGCGAGGAAAGGGCTCCAAGTCAGTTAGCTTGAAAGAAAGCAGTGTAGCTGATACCCAAGAAGACTTCTGATAAGTTGTTTTCTATGGCCTTATCGGGTCCAAAAAGAGGAAGGGAGTTCAATTGCTGCAAGTCATCAAGAAATGTAAGACCCTCAGAGTACTGATACCCTGGATATCCGGGGGTAGGTGTGAACTCTTCATCTCTTAAAGACAATACAGCAACTCCTTGTCTAGGTGGCTTAATGGTACACCTGTGCAAAGGCAGGGGTCTGAGCCAGATGGTCTCCTGAGCTCCCTGCAAGGTCTAGGATCCCAGGGACATGTTCACGATTCACTAGCATCCCCACTGTGACTTGAGTTCCGTGGTGTCAGCCGTGCCCAAGTCGGGCACTGCCAGGCACTGGGCGCATCAGTAGTAATCATTGGCACCTAATCTAGGCAAGGCAGCTTCCCAGAGGCTGAAGGAGATAAAGAGACTACAGAAGGTCCTCCCCTTTTTGGTTTAGTTGAGGAGATGTGCTACCAAGAATACGAGATGCGTGACTAGTGCTAAAGGAGTAGCAAAGTCTATAAGGGCTTTAGAGATTCAAAAGAGGAAAGCTCATCACGAACTGGGATGGCCAAGGAAGGCCTCCCAGAGAAGGCGGGACCTGAGCTGAGTCCTGAGGAAGGAGGAGGATTGCTGAAAAGAGGACCACTCCCTGGGGGAGAAAGAGTGGGCTGGCTCAGTGGCGAGTGCAAGAGTCAGAGACGTGAATGCTGATTGGCAAGGAAGGCTGAGACCACCATGAGGATGCGCACGCCAGGCCACCAGGCCGCCAGGCCGAGGGCTTTGTAGTAGCTACAAAATGAGGAAACTTCACAGTGAGGCCTGACACCTATGGGACGGAGAGCTAGCGGTAGAAAGACTCCGAGTTCCCCATTGCTGCTCCCTCCTCACTTCCTGCTCCTCACCCATCCCTCTCTCCTCTGACCCCCAACATCCCCTGTGATGCCGCTCTTTGGACCTTCACTCTGTTTCGTAGTTGTATATACCTGTCTTCAGCGCCAGACCGTGAGCTCCCTGGCAGCAGAGACTGTAGCATAGTTGTTATTCGATAAATGTTTGTCAAATGATTTAATGGAAAACAAAATGAGGCCGGACAGTGCCTGGCTCATGGAAGCTGCTTCTTGGTGCGCAGGCACTGGCATCTAGCGGGAAGAAAGATGCTTGGTTTCGACGCCACCAGCCTTCGCCTCTCCATCTATCCCTGGAGTTCACAGCTCGGTTTGTGTTGCTGCTTCCTCCCTTGGCTCACACTGATCATGGGATGGAAAGGTGCAAGCAGCACCACTGTCTGGGCCACGGCCCAAATCAGCCGAGGTCAAAGGCATAGAATCCAGGGATCTATGTGAATAGAGATGAATTCTTAACCAACCTTCACATCTTCCCTTTTTATAGGATTATCCCTCTCTGGGGCTGATGACGGAGAAGCTATCCCAGAAAAACATCAATTTGATCTTTGCAGTAACTGCAGATGTAGTCAACCTCTACCAGGTGACTATGCCCCTAGGGGTACCTGGGGGGAGCTTGTGATGGTGGGTGGACCTGTCTTGGGGATCCAGCCTGCCCTACCACGGGCCCATGTCCCCAACCGTGAAAGACCCTCCTCCAGCTTGTTCCCAAGAGCTAATGATTCCTTTTATGGTTTCTCTCCCCCAACTTTGAACCTAGCGGGATGGGTATGCTGGTGTTTGCAGAACTAGAGGGGAGTCATTTAATGGGGGTGATGGGTATGAGAGGTTCCTTATAATTTTATTCAGGGCTGAAAAACTGCTAGATTTATTACTGGCAGTAACAAGTAAAATATCCCTTTGTTCCCTCAATCTTCATTTCAAGACCCTCAGTCTGATTTGGGGAGGCCTTTGGAAACCACCATCTTCATTCAGTCAGCCTTGCACATCTTTGTCTTCCTAGAACTACAGTGAGCTCATCCCAGGGACCACAGTGGGGATACTGTCTACTGACTCCAGCAATGTCCTTCAGCTCATTGTTGATGCTTATGGAGTAAGTGTCTCGTGCTGGGAGTGGGCCTGCTAGGAATCCACCCGACTCGGCATGACCCAGGAGGGCTCAGATCTGGGAGTCCTGGATGCTGGTCCACCATGTAGCCTTCATGGCCTTCCTCTTATTTTTCTAGAGACTCGCGGATGGCTGGCACTGGGAGGAATGCGACTCAGAAATGGCTCTGACGAAGCCATTCCTTTCTAAGAAATGGCTCAGAAAGGAAGGCCAAGGAGTGTTAGGGGTGATGGGTGGAGAGCTTAGAGGAGGCGGAAGGGAAAGAGAGGGCGGGGCTGGTGATGAGGAAGGAGCAGAGTCCTGAAATTGGATGAAGGACAGGGTGAGGGACAGGGCTCCAACAGCAAAGAGAAGAGGAAGCTGAGACCTGGGGAAGGTGAGATTGGTTAAAAATTGGGTAAAAATGGCTATTCTCCAAGGGGGATCAGTACTGGCACTCCCTTTTTGCATATCCATGAGGCTTGCAGAAGGGTGTAGCTGGTTTAGATTTTACTTCACCCAGGCACCAGTGTGGGGAGAGAGAGAGAGAGAAACAGAGAGAAAAAAAGCAGGTCTTGGGCAGGAAATAGAGTAAGCAACAGGCTTGGAGGGGTGCTCTCCTCTGGCAGCTTCTAGGCGAGCCTCAGCATCTGATACAGCCAGGGTGAGTCCTGGGCCCCCGATAGAATTTGTTTGGGATGGAATTGGTTCCTCTCCACTTCCTCTCAGCTCATCTCCTTACCTTCTTTTGCTCCTTTTTGCTTAGAAAATCCGCTCTAAAGTAGAGCTAGAAGTGCGTGACCTCCCTGAGGAGTTGTCTCTGTCCTTCAACGCCACCTGTCTCAACAATGAGGTCATCCCAGGCCTCAAGTCTTGTGTCGGACTCAAGATTGGAGACACGGTGAGGTGGCCTGAGCTGGGCAGGGCCTGTACCCCCGAGCGTCTGTGGGCACCCCTCCCCTTCCTTCCCTGCACCTTCTTCCTGAAGGTCATGAGAGGTTAGATATGGTTTTCCTCTGAGGCTCCTGTGGTCTAAACTTCTCTGTTGTGTAAACTTCACTATCAGGATTTTAAAAAAATGTGCATTTAGGTTACCTCTGTTTGCATACACTTAGTTGATTGCAAATGAAAATATTTCTTGCCTTCAGCCGCTAACCAGTCTCCAGCCTCCCCTAAGGTAAGATCTTTCTTCCCTCTGTGATGTAAGATGGCAATGTCATCTGTAAATATTTACTGAGCACTGACTTCGTGCCAGGTACCATTCTAGCGGCTGGAGATTCCACGGCAAATGGAACAGGCAAAGAGACCGAACACCCGCTGCTCTCAAAGGCTTTCAGAATGCAAATGTTCATTTAGCTCCTCCCGTCTCTCTGTGGCCTCTAGGGCTTTCTTTCGTGGGTTTTCTCCTGCTTCTGCCTAAAGGGGAGGGGCTGGTGAAGAGGGAGGGAAGCGGAAAGGGGGATAGCTAGGTTATACCTAGACCAACTGTATCTACAGCATCTACATACCGATCTCTATCCACCCTTCCATACATCTGTCTATATTCTATTTTTTTATTCTATTTTTTAAAAGATTTTATTTATTTATTTGACAGAGAGAGAGAAAGGGATCAGAAGTAGGCAGAGAGGCAGGCAGAGAGAAAGAGGGAAGCAGGCTCCCCGCTGAGCAGAGAGCCTGATGTGGGGCTCGATCCCAGGACCCTGAGATCATGACCTGAGCCGAAGGCAGAGGCTTTAACCCACTGAGCCAGCCAGACGCCCCTCTGTCTATATTCTAGAACAGTGCACATACCCTATCCAAGAACTATTGGCCAGAAAGGTATATGAGGGAACAAGTGATGAAATGTTCTATGGAAATTAAACAGTAGATCCCGAGCCTGTGTTCGGTCACTGTGTGGCGTTGCGTGGTGCAAAATATGCTTCGTGTCTTGCTACAAAGACAAATGATGTTGTGTAATCAGTCCAGCTGGCTTAGTTGGCCAGAGCAGAAGGTTTATAAGATCACAGGTTCTGTTCTGCATGAGCTGGCTTATTTCATATGTGGAATTCAAAAACCGCAGCACAGCTCATGACTTTAAGTTACGTCTGCACACCCAGCCAGATATAACTGGACAACTGTCCCCAGGCTCTCCTTTTTCGCTTTGCAGACCTGGGTCGTGGGGAGGCCGAGAACCTCCAGCTTGCTGGGGGTTAGACCCCCGTACCCCCAGTTTGGCTATTCCCCGGGCAGGGCAGGGCAGGCCAGCGCAGGGCCTGGCTTCTTTCCCTCCCGGGCTGCAGTGTTAATACGGCCCACCTCTCCCCCCAGGTGAGCTTCAGCATCGAGGCCAAGGTACGCGGCTGCCCCCGAGAGAAGGAGAAGTCCTTTACCATCAAGCCTGTGGGCTTCAAAGACAGCCTCACGGTCCAGGTCACCTTCGACTGTGACTGTCAATGCCAGGCTCAGGCCGAGCCTTCCAGCCCCCGCTGCAACAACGGCAATGGGACCTTCGAGTGTGGGGTGTGCCTCTGCGGGCCCGGCTGGCTGGGGTCCCAGTGTGAGTGCTCGGAGGAGGACTACCGGCCCTCCCAGCAGGACGAGTGCAGCCCCCAGGAGGGCCAGCCTGCCTGCAGCCAGCGCGGCGAGTGCCTGTGTGGCCAGTGCGTCTGCCACGGCAGTGACTTCGGCAAGATCACGGGCAAGTACTGCGAGTGTGATGACTTCTCCTGCGTCCGCTACAAGGGGGAGATGTGCTCAGGTGAGTAGAACGGCATGCGCTCCTGTCCCCATCCCGCACGGTCGCCTGCTGCTGCCTCTGGAAACCTTAGGCCCGGCAGGCAGAGCCGCGTGGATGGTGTGCATGGTGGTCCACTCCCATGGCGGAAAACAGAAGGAGGTTCTCTTTAATCCATCTCAGCCCCCCAAGTCCTTGCTTCTGGGGTACACACAGAAGCGGGAGTGAGCTCGGACTCTGACGGACTTCCCTCCTGGAATAGCACGGGGCGGAGTGGGGAAGCTTGAAGGTGCAGACCATTTTCTTCTTTTCTTTCATCTGCCCTTCTGCTATTACTTTAAGTCACTGGTTCCTAATCGTTTCAAGGATAGGGACCAACCCCTTTTTTAGGGAAAGAAAGAAAGAAAGAAAGGAAGGAAGAAAGAAAGAAAGGAAGGAAGGAAGGAAGGAAGGAAGGAAGAAAGAGAAAGAAAGAGAGAGAGAGAAAGAAAGAAAGAAAGAAAGAAAGAAAGAAAGAAAGAAAGAAAGAAAGAAAAGAAAGAAAGAAATCACTGACTGATGATAATTAGATTTTTAGTAGCTACAGGTTTGGAAAATATATGATAATCAGAACATCTAGTAAAGTTAGCAATATTTATTTTACATAAATTTGTCTTTTCATTATGAGACTTGGAAAATAGTAAAAAAGCCAGACAACGGAGCACATTGAAAGAGACCGTACAGTTGGAACAGTGGCGGGAAAATTGTAAGCTCCGACGATATGTTGGCACTATTTTGTTATCACTCTTGGCACTACTGTCCCAGATCTGTGCTGTCAAATATAGTAGCCACATGTGGCTGTTTAAATTTAAGTTCATCAGATGGAATCATAACGTAATCAAAATGTAAATAAACTTAAATTAAATGAGAAATGAGAATGTCAGTTCCTCTTTTGCTCAGGAACCGCGTGTGGCTAGTGGCCGGCACGCTGGACAGCCATAAATGGGCAGAAGCACTGCCACTGAGAGGTCCAGCCCACAGATGGAGGGTTATGATGCTGAGTCCTCTTCTCTGAAGGATACTGAGGTTTTGTCCTTCTCGTGACAAAATTCAATAAAATCTTGAGGCCCATTGAACATCTCAAGCTGGTTTTTCCCTGCCCCAAAGACCTTTCCGAGGATGCTTCCCCAGCTAGAAGAAATCAAACTGATGTGACTAAGTCTTTATCTGCAGACCTGCTGACTGTCAGCGGCAGATAGACAGTCCTGAGTAGTTCCCAGGGCTCTGGGGATCGGTTGATGGCTGAGGATTGATCCCTCTTGTACAGAGCGATCAGAAGACATTTGCAAACTGGTTGGGATTGGTTTTTGGGTGTTTGTGTGGCCAATCAACAGAGATTATAATTAGCTTCTATGGTGATCTAATCTATGACTCGGATTGGCTTCCTTTGCATTGGGGCTTAACGGGCTGAGTGCATCCACCCAGATGTTCACTTTAACATCTTAAAACAACACCTACTCAGCCAGCTTGATTAGAAAGGTGAATCAGCGTCATTTTAAAGCATGCCCAAGTAACATAAAAATGGCTTATTTTTATTATTTTCAACATTGTTTCCTTTGCTCATGCCAACAAAATTTGAGAGAGAGAGATTGGAGATGATTGGAAATATCAAGGAGATTAGGGGAAAGAGAGAGATCAGGTACGCACAGGCATACACACACAAACAGCAGTTTGAATTAGGGCGTGAGGCAGGAATTTCAGCTCATTTTCCTATTTAATAGTACTTCCATCATATTCAGAGCACCAAAGCGAATGGGTAAGTTTGATGTGGGAGACCATGGGGAGAGGATTGTCCCAGGAGAGGCCTACAGACAGCCCCTAGGGTGGGGGCACCAGCGACAGAGGAAGATCTACTCCTCCTCCGTGCAGCCTCCTCGTGGATTCTGGCCTGTTGTGACGCCATGTGGGAGGGATCCCGTCCAGAGTGCATTTCCTTCGGCTGCTGCCCCCCACCCCCCAAGCCATAAAAAAAAGCTGCCTGGGTCAGCGGCCTGCTTCCTGCCTCCTACCGGTGCAAGAACAACTTGTCCCCGTGTGCTCCAGCCTAATTCATGAGGGAACCCTAGGCAGCCACTGTAGCCTCTGAGCCGCCTCCCTCCCCGGCTTCCAGCCAGAGTGTTGTGTGCCTCCTGGTTTCGGATCTAGATCCCATGGTGCCACTGCCACACCCTCCAGTGACAGATACTCAGGGACACACGCTTATTGAACTGTGCCAGGCACCCAGTCCAAGTGGGTGAACAGAGGTCGTGCATGATTCCTGACCTCTCAGCTTGTACGCTGGTTCACCACTGTCTCTCCCCAGCACTGCTGGCCTGTGGTCTGTTCTCTGCTGCAAGCCGTGGGGGTGGCGGGCCACGACTTGGCTATTGCCTCAGCCGCTGGCCTCCCCCTCCCCACTGGGCTATATGGTCTTTGTGGTTGCATGGTATCAGCACCCCTGCTTCAAACACCAGGGTCCCTCAGGGGACCCTCCACCTGCCTGGCCATGAGCGTAGGTTGACCGGGTGCCCCCGAGCTCGGCTCTGTGGCGTAGTGTTGTGGGATCGAGAGGCACGGATAAGACAGTTTTGCCCTGAATTAACTCATCTACGGATAACTCACAGCATGAGGCAGCACCTGCCAGATCTCGGAAGTGAGGTGTCCTTGGGGAATAGTTAGTTATAGGAATCCACCGGAGAGACTCACTGTAGGCAGAGGAAGCCTGGGTGGCTTCATGGAGGAAGTAGAATGTCAAACAAAGGGCTGGCTCATAAAGCAGGGGACTGGAGCTAGGCATCTGCCCAGAAGGTCCAGCTGTTTAGGGAGAGTGGTTGCGCTTCCCAGGACCTGAAATGCCTGCGCCCCCCTTTCCCCTCCCCCTCCCTCCTTTCCACCCCTCCCCCCCTTGCTGCCTTCTTTCCTATTTCCCTCCTCTTTCTTACACTTTCTCTTCATTCCTCACCCCCCTCCCCTGACTTCCCTGTGAATCCAGGCTCAGCCATCCTTTTGCTGGCGGGGTGCCCCGTCCTGTGTCATTACCACACTGTGGCTTCCTTTTAAGGGCCGACCCTGCCGGGGCTTGGGATAGGCCTGCTGGCTCTAGCCTGCACTTGACTCCCAGGCTCACTCCTCGTTGGCCTCGTAGACCATCTTCTCAAAGATCTCTCTGTTTGGCTGACAAAGGAAACACTATGGGACAGGGGTTTCTGAGGCCTCTGAGTGCTGCCGGTCCTCTGTGGTGTCGGCCTTTCCCTGTCCAGGAGCCATCACTGAAAGCTGGGTGTAGTGGGGCCCCGCTTGCCCGGCTGTCACTGGGGGGCAGAAGGTTCCAGCTAGGCACCTCCCTCTCCTCCACCTCCTTGGGGCCCATTTGCTCATATCAGTGGCATGATTTTCAGACCAATTGAGGTTACTTCCCCCTTGCTCCCTGCCTTTCCTCTGATTAACAATCAGATTTTTATTATTCATCCCCTTCTTCCTGATTCAGAATCCTTGAGAATGAGTCACCTTTTCTTCTGATTTTGAAAGCCGAGTTTTCAAGCCTTGCTAAGTAATTAGGGGGATGTAGCTCCGAGAGATAACACATGCATTTAACCAACCTAACCCCAACCCCAGGCCCCTTGCTCCCATTCCCACACTCCTGGAGTAAAGCAAATAGGTCTTTCCTACTAGTGCTGCTGGCTCTTTGCAATACTGTAATAATACAGCACAAGGCACATGCTGGGGAATGTGCGTACGTTTCCCAGGAATTTAACTAAGACATAAGGTCCAGGGTCTTAGGGACCTTGCCTGTCTTGTTCACTCTCCAATTTCTAGTGCCCAGCATGAGCTCAAGAAATATTTGTTGAGTAAATAAAACATTAATTGCCTGCCTCCTGTGTTTCAGATGTTATGCTAATCACTCCTGACGGACAAATTGATATGTCTTCTCACAGTCTACAAAGAGAAACGGATAGGCAAGCAAATATGCTCATCATAAGGGTTAAAATAAAGGCTCATGTAAGTGCCAGGAGAACACAGGGCAGGCAGTTGATTGGGCCTGGAGAGGATCGAGGGAAAGCCTGGAAGGCCGTGAGCCCTCCTTAATACCCATCACAGGCACGTGCGGTGATGAGCAACTAATGAATTACTGAACACTACATCAAAAACTAATGATATACTCATGTTGGCTAACTGAACATCATAATAAAAATTAAAATAAATAAAAAGGAAGGCAGTGAACTGTTCAGTGTGGTGCTAATGATTGCAGCAAGAGGAGAGGGGGAAGGTGGGGACCCTCACCTGCTGCCCTGCCCTCCCTTGCCCGCCCCCCACCCCTGTGCTTCCAGGCCACGGCCAGTGCAGCTGTGGGGACTGCCTGTGTGACTCGGACTGGACCGGCTACTACTGCAACTGCACCACACGCACGGACAGCTGCATGTCCAACAACGGGCTGCTGTGCAGCGGCCGGGGCAAGTGTGAGTGCGGCAGCTGCGTGTGCATCCAGCCCGGCTCCTACGGGGACACCTGCGAGAAGTGCCCCACCTGCCCTGACGCCTGCACCTTTAAGAAGTGAGTGGGCCCAGAAGTGAGTTGGAGAGAGCTGGCTGCTGGGAGGGAGAGGGTCTCCCAGGCTAGAATCCACTCTCCACTCCCTCCCCCAGGGTCTGTCTCTTAGTCACCAAAGCTTTAGAAGAAGAGTCCGCTGCGGCTAAGAGGCTTGCTTTCCTCTTTCCGCTAAAAAGTTGGGTAAACGTTAGAGGGAGAGCCAACTGGGCAGGGGCCAAAGTAGTGCCCTTGGGACTCCAGGTGGAGAAACCCGCTCTCTGAGGGTGGCGTCTGGAAGCCCTGAGTTGGGAGGAAGGCTGAACTGGGGATCTTGCAGGGACCGTCCCAGTGCCGATATTCTGATTCTGTGGGAGATGTGGGGCTGCAGTTTTGAAAGACGTTGTGAGATGGGGGAAGGTCACGAGTACGCACATCACTCATCTGGAGGTGAGGGGATGCTCCTGCCATTTCTCTTGCCACTTTAAGCAGGGCTGGACTCGTGGGTACACAACCTTTGCATCTGTACCCCATGCTTAGAAGGGCCCCCCACTTGGTTTACCTCTCCGCTGGCCCTGTCTTGTGAGTCTTAGTCATTTTTGAATGAGGGACCTGACATTTTCCTTTGCACTGGGTTCCCAGATTACAGGACCAGTTCTGCCTGTAAGGCTCCCCAAACTGGCATCAGCTTCACTTCCTGTCATACTCTCAGATGGGTCATGAAGGAGTTTAATGAGGGCACTGGGGCCCTCTGCCTGCCGGGCCTCTCACCCTGAACTCCAGACTTGACCCTCTGGCCCCGGGGATTGTGGTACAGATGTTTGTTTTCAGAGGTGGAACAGCTTTCTGGCCTATGGAGGTCTGAGTCAGACTGAAACCTTGCAGGTTTGCTCCTTCCTCGTTTTAATCCCTGTGTCCTCTCTCTTTTAGGGAGTGTGTGGAGTGTAAGAAATTTGACCGAGGAACCCTCCATGAGGACGATACCTGCAACCGGTACTGTCGTGATGAGATCGAGTCTGTGAAGGAGCTTAGTAAGTTCAGCATGTCTCAGAGTTGCGTGCACGTGTGCACACACACACGCACACACACACACAGCTTCTAAAATTGTGCAGTTAATCCCAGAACCTGTCCAACTTTCATCAGTAACATGCAAGAGTAATTCCCACCTCAAAAGCACGTTGTGCGGGCCTGATGCACACTAGGCACTCCATAAAAGCTGTCTTCCCTGAGTTCTCCTGCATCTCTACCAGCTGGTTGCACAGTCCCTCCCCGTTCTGCTTCCCAGCACCCACAGACTCAGCAAGGTCCTATAAGTAACCTTTAAAGTATGCCTGATTTCAGGCAACCCTAACTTTATGTCCCCAAGGAAAAGAAGACAATGCATCTCGTTTTACAGATGAAGAAACTGAGGCACAGAGTGACAGGCATCATTTTAGGAAGCTTATAAGCATCTAGTGAGTTAAGAGTGTTGAACAGTGCCTCGGGCATACCGCTTTGCTGGTTTGGAGGGAAACCTTCACCTTTATGGATTTGTAGCTAAACTCACTATGCTGGAACCCTTCCTGGAATAAGACAGATAAAAGTGCAGTGGGGAGCAAAACTCTTGCTTGCAATTCTTCTGTTTTGTACTTTACCTTGACTTAAAAGCAGGTAATCTTTGCTGCTGTCAGCACATCTGATACGATTATCTGGGTCAGCTAAGCATTGTCTGGAAACAGGGAGATGGTAATCTCTTGAGATAGCCATCTCCCATGAAGGCAGGAAACATGTTTTTTACTGAGAGCCCCAGTAAGATACAATCAGTCACTCAGCTTCTGGCTGGGGGGTTATAGAAAAGGGCCAGATCTCTGGACCCTTTGGCTAATATCAGAGGTGGGCTGGGAGTAAGGGTAGTGATTTGGGGATTGAGTTTGAAGAGACAGCTTTTCTTCTGGAGGAGATTGGGTATATATTAACTCGAGGGGGAGAGACTGCTGAGGGAGCTGTGAGGTGTTTTTTTACCTAGACCAGATGGATATCACAGGTTAGCTGATAAGTATTTCTCATGCCCCCTCCCCCCATGCCATGATAATCATAACAATGAATGCTTGTTTATATGGAATTGTGTAACTAACAAAAGTTATGAAAGTGTCCTTCCATACCCATCATCTTATCCTTTTCTCAACAACTAGTAAAAAAGAACTGTAGTACTGTTGTTATCCTCATTTTGCAGATGAGGAAATGGAATCTCAGGAAAGTTACATAAGCTACCCAGACAAGTTAAGCTTAGAACTAAATCTGCATTGTACTTTTATACCCCTGGTTTTTGGAAGGCTTGTTGAGTTCCAGGCTGCAGGATGTGCTCTGAGACTCAAGTTCTAGTCCTGCTCCATCACACATTTGTGGTGCGATCCTGGGACATTTGCTTCACCTCCTCATGTGTCAGTTTTACCCATCTGGCTTCATCACTGGAGGATATAGTGGAGCTGATGGAGGGGTACCTATAGTTTCCCTGTCAGAATAAGAGGTTTCAGAATCAGAAGGGATAAAGCCTACAAAACGTGATGGGAGTCAGGGAAGAGGGGCTAGCTCTGGAGAGGTACGCTGGATCAGAAGCAGAAATGGAAGAAATATGAGGGCTGAGTCAATGAATTATTAAGAATCATTGGGCAGGGGTGCTTGGGTGGCTCAGTTGGCTGGGTGTCTGTCTTTGGCTCAGGTCATGATTATAGAGTCCTGGGATCGAGCCCCTCATTGGGCTCCTGCTTGGTGGGAGGCCTGCTTCTCCCTTTCCCACCTTCCCCCTGCTTGTGTTCCCTCTCTTGCTGTGTCTCTCTCTGTCAAATAAATAAATAAGAATCTTTTAAAAAAAAAGTCATTGGGCAAGCAGAGAAGGGAAAGAGAGGGAAGGGAACACCCACTGTGTGTTAGGTACTGTTTACTTTATGCCATTTAGTTCTCTACCAACCTTGTGAGGTGGGGTATATTTTCCTTTTATAGATGAAGGAAGAAAGCCAATGAAGTCAGGTAATTTCCCCAATATTATACAGCTGGCAGGTGAGAGACCCAGGCTTTGAATCAGACCATGTAATGTATTGTGTCATGTCCCTTCCAGAGGAAGAAATAAGAACCAAAAAGGGCCTGTGAGGGACAAAATACAGAAGTGAGGGCCATCTAGAGGTAATTGCCAGAGGTAATTGTCTCTCAAATCTAGACATCTTGTGTAATGTAGGCATAGGGTTTCCTGTTGCATACTTTCTCAGACATCCCATAACTGGGGCTTGGGGATGGCCCCATCTTCCATGAATTGAGTTGCTTTTTATTCTCCCATCTTTTTTCCTTCCTCAGAGGATACTGGCAAGGATGCAGTGAATTGTACGTACAAGAATGAGGATGACTGTGTCGTCAGATTCCAGTACTATGAAGACTCAAGTGGAAAGTCCATTCTCTATGTGGTAGAAGAGCCAGGTGAGTGAACCCTAAGGGCCATGTTAGGCAATAATTTCCACTCATCACTCTTCTTACAGAGAACAGCCAGGTTAAGACTGACCTTATAAGTGGTAAGTTAGGGCATGTCATCGGGATATAGGTGATATTTAAATACATGTATTAGTGAGAAAGCGACTTTGCTAACTGAGGAGATAGAAAAATCAAAAGGTGGGTAAGAAAAGGAAGAAGGTACAGGGTGCCTGGGTAGCTCAGTTGGTTAAACGTTGGATTTGATTTTGGTTCAGGGTCATGATCTCAGGGTCATGGGATTGAGCCCACACTGGGTTCTGTGCTCCGCGTGGAGTCTGAGATTCTCACTCTCCCTCATCCTTTGCCCCTCCACCCACTCATGCTCTCTCTCTCTAAAATAGATAAATAAAACCTTTGGAAAAAAAGAAGGTAGATATGGACCCCACGAAGGGACAAAATATATCACAGCATTTTTGAGGTGACAATGTTAAGAAGTAAGGAATTTAAAGTCTAGGACTCTTCAGCTCTTCTAAAAGGGAGGTGGTTGCCCAGGGCAATCTGCCTGCTGCTTCAGGAGAAGGCCTGATGCTTTAAGGTGTTGACCATGAGATATGGTGCTGTGTTTGAGGCAACAACCCAAGGTGCCCTGAACACTGAAAAGATAGTGCTTGCTCTCAAGGCCCTCTGGAAGCAGGAGGAGCTCCTCTGTCATACACACAGACCAATCACAGGCTTGTCACCATCCGGTCACAGCAAATTTGTTGGCTTCCTTTTACCACCTCTGTCTCCTTCCTTTCTCTTGACAGACTAAGCAATGAGTCATTAGAAAATGTTTTCGAGTACTTATCATATATTGGGCAGTGGACTTGGTGCTGGGAATATCACAATAAGCAGATGTGGCACTCACAGCCTAGGGGAGAGGGATATGTAAATCGATAATGACCCTGCTGAGGGACAAGGGCTGTGGTTTGGCAGGGCATAGACAGGAACTTACGAGAGTGAAGGAACAATGTCTGAAGGCAGAGACTAAATCAGTCGGTTGCTTGACATTCTTTTTTTTTTTCTCCCCAAATATGTTTATTTTAATTTTTCAGTGCTACAAGATTGATTGTTCATGCACCACACCCAGTGCTCCATACAATACGTGCCCTTCTCAATACCCACCACCAGGCTCGCCAACCCCCCCC
>CM052804.1:14022916-14093543 GCA_028533885.1 Nasua narica | reverse complement strand
AATAGGAAAGCAGCATATATTTAATGCATGAGCCTAAGTATATTTATGAAAACAGAATGCAAGCCACATTTGGCTCCCAGACCATAGTTTGCTGGTCCCTGCTTTAGAGAAGTGGGTCTCAAACTTTTGTGTGTTCCCCCTTGTTAAAAAAAAAAAACAAAACCCTGAGTCCTGAGCCCTGTCTTTCATGAGCCTCTGTGTTCTTGATTAGTGTTCCCGGCAATTATGATACACTCCAATATTTGAGTGCCTCTGTTTTGGACACATCACTTCTCCTAATGAGCCTTCTCAGACCTCCTCCAGCATCCATGTTGCTGCTTCAGTTGAGGGCTTCTATTCCATTCTCAGAGCAGCTGTGCTTCCCTTATAAGGGCCTTCATCACACCATTAAATTGCTTCTTTCATCACCCATCTCCCTCTGTAGATCACAAGCTACATGAACACAGGGACTGTCTGTCTTATCCACTGTTGTATCCATACTTGGCTCCGTCCTCTCCAGAGAAGAATCTTGGTAAATGGTTTTCGAATGAATCAATAGGACTGACTATTCCTAGGAGATAGGCAGGCTTGTATACATCTTGATACCTGCTAGAAGGATTTTGGCTGCTTGGAGAAGGAAGGGGGTGAGAGTGGGGAGAAGCTCTGCTACATCTGTGTCAGCCAGGCCATTGATGGCTCCATGGGCAGAGAAAGGCATGGTGCCTTCTTCTGTGGTATTGCTCACCAGCCTTTCCCAGGGCTCTCACTTTTAGAAGGGAGAAGGAAGGTAAAGAAAGGGTATGGCCTTCATTTTGTTTACTGACTCAAGGGAAAGCTGACATGGGAAGGGGAAAGGGAAGAGTCTGGGTATTTATCTCTGGGGGGGCAGATGTGGATTATTTGGCAATGACCCCCCACACTTTCCCATCCACTTGTATTAACGCATTTCATGCATTTTTTCTATACCCACCCTATCTGCACCTTTGTCCTTCCTCATTTCAGAAGGGCGGCAGTGTTCTTGCATTTGGGTCTACCATTACTTTCTCTTTGCTACAATAACCCTTGCTGATGCTTCTGCTATATCACTTACCAAAATCCTTTGCCTTGATGTTCTTAGACCAGAACCCATTACTTGGAGTTGTGGGGAAGAAAGATGGTGATAACCTGAGCTGGTACAAATAACCCCTGGGGGGGTAACTTTTCTGATGGAGATCCCTTCTTCCACATTGGGAAATGGGATCCCAGATCTACATTTCCTATCTTGTTGCCCCAGAATTCCAAGTTCTGCCTCTCCTCTCACCTACCACCTTCAACCATTTTCAGGGGCTCTGGCTTCAAGCAGAATGTAGCACTTGAAGTCCTAGAGTATAGAAGGAGATTATTCTCCTTCTCTTCCCTAACTTATGTCCTTGCAGATGCTCTCCCTGAAGGGCTAGGCCACTTCAGGGGCAGTAGAGACACTGCCAAAGGGCCTGGCATTGGTTGGGTGGTGTTCAGCCTGCGTGGAGTGGGATTCCCCTGAGCTGGGTCTTCGTCACTCCCAGATAGGGTTGCTGGCAAATACAGTATATCTCATGCAATTTTTAGTACATATTTAGGCTAAAAAGTTATTCATTGTTTATTTGAAATTCACATTTAACTGGATTTCCTATACTTCCTATACACATTTAACTAGAAAGTGCTACCCAGTCTTTCTTGATCTCAGGTCCCTACATGGGTCCTCATCACTGTGGCTAGGAGAGCTGTCTAGAGACCACGTGATCTTGGTTTCCGCCTCCAGGAAGCCTGCCATCTGCCCCTTTCAGGAAAAATGCTTAACAGATGCTTTTCCCTGAAGATTTCTTGACATTCTACCTGTCCTGTCCGTACTGACATGCAGAATTGAAGAGATTTTACTTTGAGGTTTGAGCCCTGTCTTCTAGAGAATTCGTAATTGTTTTTCCCAGAAGAACTGGGACCCTTCACTCCTGGGAATTCAGACACTGGGACCTCAGAGCCTCTCTCCAGATGCTCCTTTAATTATAGACAGGTTGTAATTTGGTGGCTTGGGAAATAGCCAGCTTGCGTTGGTGTTGGTGGTTGTTTTTGGGTCGTGTGTGGTGAGCACAGCGTATATGTTTAGAGAAGAAGGTGGGAGACAGTGTGGAAAGTGGGTGTGGAAAGTGGGTGTGATCTCCTCTCCAGACCCATCAATACTCATATATCCAAACACCTAATTACATAAGACCTGAGAAGTCACTGGAGTGAGGTCACCCGTCAGACGCCTGTGGTTTATGGGAAGCAGGGCTCTGTGGAGCATATTCAACTTGGCCCTCAGAAGGGTGACGCACCTCTGTCCGTGTTGGTTGTTGACTGAGTTTGAACTGGAAGTCAGCTCTCAATAGGGGTTAGGATTTTAGATGATGAAATATTTTGGGAAGGAGCCCAAAATATTCTCTTGCTTGGCAGACTTCCTGGTCTCTAAGAGTGCTGACAAGGTCATTAGGTTCCCAGCCCTCAGGGATATATGTATCTGAGTCAGGATAACAAACACAAATGCCTCCAGGAGCTAGGTAAATAACTTAGTGAAAATAATCCGTTATAACAAGAAGGCCAGTAATAACCATAGCTGGTCTTTATTGAGCACTGAGTTTGTGCCAGGCAATCTTCTGAGTTCTTTAAATATATTTAACTTAATTATTCTTCATAGGTTTTGGAGTTCAGTGCTATTACTTTCTCCATTTTAAACATGGAGAAATAGGAAACAGACACCCAGAAAGGTTAAATAACTTATCAAAGGTCACATAGCAGAGTAAGTGGGAAGCCAGGATTCGAATCCAGGCAGTCTAGTTCCAGAGTGCCAGGTAGCATGACCTCAGTAACAAGTTACATGTTGCTTCTCTTTAGTGGAGAAAAGAGGATGGTCAGAATTCTGGCAAACTAGGAAATGTATGCAGTCTACAGGGGACAGCTGTTCCTCACATCTCACAAGGGCTGCCCTGTAGGTTCAGAGTTTCCAGACTTTTTAATTTTATTATTTTATTTTATTTTTTAGTGGTTTTATTTATTTATTTTTTTGACAGAGAGAGACAGTGAGAGAGGGAACACAAGCACAGGGAGTGGGAGAAGGAGAAGCAGGCTTCCTGCTAAGCAGGTAGCCCAATATAGGGCTCAGTCCCAGGACTCTGGAATCATGACCTGAGCTGAAGGCAGATGCCTATCAACTGAGCCACCCAGGTGCCCCAATTTTTTTTTTTTAAAGAGCAGAAGAAGAATCTGAAATTTCAAGGGGGAAGAATTCCCTGGTTATTCAATGCTGGCAACAAAATCAAAATTTTTTTTAATTAAATTTTTATTTCAATGCCCATGTAGTGAACATACAATCAGATTTTTAATAAACACTACATAGGTTAGGTTCTGCCGTGGGTGACCTGCTTATGACCTCTGACTTAAACTACTCAAATCAGCACCCCCTCTTTTAAAAAATTAGTTGATGTATTTTGTAAGTCCTGTTTCCTTTAGAGAACTTTCTAGTAATTTCTTACTTGGTCAAGAAGATCTAGTCCTAGGGGCGCCTGGGTGTCTCAGTTGGTTGGGCGACTGCCTTCGGCTCAGGTCATGATCCCGGAGTCTCGGGATTGAGTCCCACATCGGGCTCCCAGCTCCATGGGGAGTCTGCTTCTCCCTCTGACCTTCTCCCTTCTCATGCTTTCTCTCGCTCTCTTTCTCAAATAAATAAATACAATCTTAAAAAAAAAAAAAAAAAAAGAAGATCTAGTCCTAGCTAGTTCAAGTGATTCCTGCCATATTCACAACCTCTCTGCTCTGTGTTCTCTCCTGACAGAGTGTCCCAAGGGTCCTGACATCCTGGTGGTCCTGCTTTCAGTGATGGGGGCCATTTTGCTCATCGGCCTTGCTACTCTGCTCATCTGGAAGCTCCTCATCACCATCCATGACCGGAAGGAGTTTGCTAAATTTGAGGAAGAGCGAGCCAGAGCAAAATGGGACACAGTAAGAGTCTGGGCTGGGCATTTTCTCAAGTCATGGGTTTGAGAGCCTCAAGTGGAAGCTGCAGGTGCATAGGGGGGCTGGGTTCAGCTAGCCCATAATTTCCCAGTTAGTCCTCTGTTCTGGAAATTGGGAGATGGTCTCATTGTCCTTATTATTCCTGGAAACCATCCAATTCCCTACTACGCAGTGACAACGGGCCACGTCAGAGAACTGACTGAACACAGGTAGGGCCCAGCTCTGCTCTGGACACTGATGCAATGAAAATGAGACTTCTTCTCCAATTGAGGGGGATAGGAAAAACTTGAGAATCCTATGCTGAGAACATATAATACATTATATACTCATGAAGTCTAAATCATTAAGCACAAATAAGAAAAAAAGAAAAAAAACCCAGCTAACTTTTGCTGAGGATTCACCATATATCAGGAACTGTTCTAAATGACTTTTAGGTATTAACTAACTTCTCTTCCATCCCTGTAATAGCCCTAGATAGGAGGCAGCATTGTTATTCCCATTTTATAGGTAAGAAAACTAAGCACAGAGAGCTTAAGCAGCTTGCCCGATTGTGGGAGGGAATTAAGGTATGATAGGAATTACTTTTTGGGCCAACCTCTAAAAATATCCTTGGGGCATCTGAGTGGCTCAGTCAGTTAGGCGTCTGCCTTCAGCTCAGGTCACAATCCCAGGGTCCTAGGATTGAGCCCCCCTGTCAGGATCCCTGCTCAGCAGGGAGTCTGCTTCTCCCTCTCCTTCTGCTGCTCCCTCTACTTGTGCATGCTCTGTCTCTCTCTGTCAAATAAATAAATTAAATCTTTAAAAAAAAAAATCCTCCCTGCAGTTTATCCTGATAGAATTAAATGAAACAATTATCTACTGAGAACTTTCTGTATGCCCAATTTTACTCTGTTCTTCTTTGGCTCATCTTCCACATTTTAACTTTTTTTCTGGACTTTCCAAATGGCTGTTTGACTCCTGCATGTCCAGGGGAGGCTCAAAGTTTGTTCCCATTTGCTGGTGACTTCAGGCCTTTGTACCCAAGGGTCCCAAGAAACTTCTGATGTTTCAGTTAGTACAGTACAGAAATCTGGAACCTCTAAAGCACATGAGACTGTGTTGTATTTCTTGAAATGACTCCGAAAGACCACCAGATCTTACGAGATTTGTCACTTTTTTTAGAAAAAATTTTAATTGGGGAGGTGCCCGAGTGGCTCAGTAGGTTAGGCATGTGACTCTTAGTTTGGCTTGAGTCATGATCTCAGGGTCGTGGGATCAAGCCCTCTATTGGGCCCTGTGCTCAGCACAGAGTCTGCTTGAGATGCTCTCCCTCTGCCCCTGCCCCCTCCACCCAAATAAGTGAATAAATCTTAAAAAAAAAAAAAAAGGAAAGAAAAGAATTTGGGAAACCCAGAGAGGGTTTATTTTTTCCTGCTAACATGACAATTTGTGGGTAGTGCTTGGAGGGATGAGATGAGAACACATTAAAATTATTTTGAGCCAGAGCTGTCCTCTCAGTTTCAGCTACCACCTGCTACATTTCCCATCTCTGCCCACATTCCCCCAGCACGGTTACAAGGAAGGAAAAATGGGGAGAAGGGCAAAAGAGAGAGTACAAGGGGAGAGGCAAGAAATGATAGTGGCAAAAAGTGATCCTGAAATGTTTGGTGATCCCCCGAAAGTAATGGGCTGGATTCAGCCCCTTAGAAATAGCAGGGGTATGGCATTCCGCCTTCTCTCTGCTCTTATTTCCTATCTACTCCATCTTAAGAGCAAATATGGGATACAATGAGCATTAAGTGGTTTGTTTATGGTCTATCCCAGCGAAGGGTGACTTGGGTAGACTTTTCAGACGAAATGTAATCCTTGCGGGTAGGGGAAAGTTGAGGCTCACCGCTTCTCTATTCTCTCTGCAGGCCAACAACCCACTGTACAAAGAGGCCACGTCCACCTTCACCAACATCACTTACCGGGGCACTTAATGACCAGGACTCATCCTCAGATCACTATCAGGCTGTCCCGGAATGGTGGACATTTCTGCTGTCATGTTTACAGGGAACGATATCTGTGGGGCGGGATTGGGGTGTGGGGTGGGTCAGAAGAACGTCAGTCTGTGGAGGCGTGGGTCTCTGTGCATGTGTGAGTGTGAGTGTGCTGCGTGTGGGGGAGTGTGTAATTTAAACCTTGTGGTGTGTCCCAGGTAAGCGGAGCCCCTCAGCCTTCGTCCACAGAATGCCTCCTTCAGGGATTCTTCCTGCTTAACCTGAGGGTGACTGACACAGCTGAGCAGGTGTTCCACATTACCTCAGTGAGAAGCCAGCTTTCCTTTTCCGGCCATTTTTTTCCTGAGGAAGAGGGCGGGGCTGAGCCTCTCATTCCAGAGGAAGGAGCCTTGACTCTACTTTGAGTTCATGGTTCTTGGGCCTTGTTGTGTCATCTGGACCTTTATCTCCTTTCCCTTCTCTCAGGCTGAAGGAAAAATCCAAGGCAAGCTGAACCGTCAGAGTTGCCTGTGCCTTTTGCCATCACCTCAATCCAGCATGGTTCTCTCATAAGGGGAGTCCTTGCCAGCAGTTCTGTGGGGAGTGAGGGAGGTAGGGCCACTCAGGGTCATGCGTGGCCTGGATGAATGTGCCAGGGTACCCCAGCTCATCATCATCACCCTTCAGATGTGTCTCATTGGCAGCTCTACCCTAGAAATTCCTTTCGAAGAAGTATGTCACCCCTAGAGCAGCATCACTACTACCACACTCCCACTGCTGTAAACATTTGCTACATACTGGGGATTTCTTTCATGACCAAACACTCTTCCTTCCGGGGGGAGTGCTGTGATTAGAGCCAGAGGTGTGGCCCCACCCTTCAGGCTCTCAGCCCCTTGGCCAAGGCACCTCCACACACCCGACCTGGTGCTTCTCTGTGCTACGTCCATCCATGCAGCTGATTGCATTTATCTACCTCTTGGCTGTCCTTGGGTGGAGGAATCGTTCCCATGGGTCTCCGAGTCTGCTGGGCACAAGTGCCATGCTTGAAATGCTGGGCCAGTTGTATCAGCATGTGTGGCCTGTTCTCCCATGGGCTGGGCAACCTCATTTTAACTCAGCCTTTAATCTGAGAGGCCACAAGTGCAATTTTATTTTCTTTTTCTCATTGGGTCACCTGAAACCATGATGAGGCTTGCTTAACCTAAAGGAATATGTATATAAACACACTTGCATTGTATCTGTAATTTTATTCGGTGGTGAGGAAGAAGAGTGTTAAAAACAACAACAACAACAACAACCCACACAGACTTGGACTGGATACAGACCCTCCCACTTGGCATCATTCATAGGAAGTTGCTGTCCCGTTGCTGGGTCTGGAAGGGCTCTCTCATCCCGGAAGCTTGTGGGGTTGGACCCATGGGCATGCTGGGCCTTCTCTGAGGAGGTGGGATACAGGCTCTTCTTTTTTCCTAGCCATAGCTGCCGCTCCATTGGTGTCTGCCTTAGTCGAACATTAACAACTGCCCTCTCCTCCATTCATCAGGAAAAAGGGAAGGACTTATAGACAGAGTTCTGCTGATCAGGAAATCTAAGTCCCAGCCTCAGTGTTGCAGCTAAGGAATCTTTAACCTTAATTAAGGCAAGCGACTTTCTTCTCCCTGGGGCTCAATTTTCTAGTTTGAAGAATGATAGGTCCAAACCAGCCACTCCAGCAGATCTGTTTCTCTAATCGATGATGCTGGGACTTCCTGTGGCATCAAGCATACAGTCAAGATTCTGTGAGATGTTGTTACGGTTTGTTTTAGTTGGGAGATCTGGGAGACCTGGCTTTGGCAAGAGCAGATGTCATTCCACGACACCTTTTTCAACAAAAGAGCCTCATTCTATCCTCTCTTAGAACCCCTTCCCCAACATTTGTTAGCAGTTACATCTCCTGATGTAGCACTCAAACTCCACTTAGTTTATTATTTCTTAGTTCACTTTGCACATGTTTGCATCCATGTATAAGGAAGAGGCATCCATAAGAAGTAGCTGAAATATGTCTTCTATATCCGTGGGTCAACACTGAGAATGAGCTTTTGGAATTAGGAATGGGGCAAGTGACTGAGCCTTGTCTCACCCATAGATTACCCTTTACTGAGGGGGATGGTAGTGCAGTAGAGAGTTGAATCCAAGAAGTTTCAAATCTAACTATACGTTTTGGCTACTGAGACAAGAGTCCATTGGAGTAGTAGTTGGACATTTTCTTTAGATAAGATGGTTTGTATGAAGTTATAGCAAAGGAGGAAGAACACATATTTAAAAGATTAAAAAACAACAACAACCAGCAGGTCTCTTGTCCAAGCTTCTGGAACAAGGCTTCTAGGCCTTTGTCTGTTTGTGGGGAGAACTTGTTCATGAGATAGCGAAGTGCAGTGAGTTCTGGCCTCGTGTAGGGTAAACATCTAAATAGTATTTTGGCATCAGCACAGCCCCCAAAAGGTTATCCGTGCTCAGCTTCTGGAGATAATTGTTGTTCAATCTCAGGGTCCATGGACAGTAATGGGAAGCTTTGAACATTCCTGACAAGGCGTCACATAAAGAGTCTGTTCTTTACCTCTCAGATATTCTTAGACCATCCACAACTTTAAGATACTTCTCTTTGTTAAGTATTCCCGGTTGAAATGACTTAAGTGCCTTCCTGACTTCCCAACCACCCCCTCTGTTTGAGTTGTGCAATGGTGAATTAAATGTGCTTTCCAAAACGAATTGACCTAAGGCTGCCCAGGTCTTCCTGTGTTGTTCTTTGTTTTCTTTGGGTGAAAAGAGTGAGTGTCATTGCCTCAATAATGATTATTTTAGAACAAGCATGTTTCCAAATATAACCGAATGATGATTGCTACAGGAACTGAAGTTTGCTCCAGAACCCAGAGTTTTTCTTTAGACTTTAATAATATTTTCAAAGTAGGTTATTACTATTCTAAGAGGTTGTAGAATAGTAATTCTACCACTTTTTAATTGGGGATTTTTTGGAACTTGTGCAGCTTCAATAGAACAAACAGTTTAGCCTAGGTTTTGTTTGCAGGAGGCATAAATCGGTACAAGAAAGACTTAATGGCAATTGTTTACCAGTTCATTTAAATGCCCAACTTTTATTTAAGGAATTGGGACTCAGAGTGTGGTCCTAGGACCAGCGGCCTTCTGTATCATGTGGGAAGTTGTTAGTAATGAAAATGCACAGGCCACACCCCAGAACTACTAACTCAGAAAATGTGGGAGTGGGGCTCCACATTCTCTTTCAGTAAGCCTTCCTGGTGATTCTATTGCATATTCCAGTGTAAGAACTACTGACATAAAGAGTCACCTACCTATCCTTCTGGCTTAATAAGTTTGCACTAAGTCAGTTCAGATACTAAAAATTATGAACATAGTTTGGCTGGTAGATTAAGAAAACCAGATATCTACCCACATAAAATGAAAATTTACTTTTGATCCATTTCCCAAGTTAAGTGATCAAAGGCTTCTTGGGGGGACGCCTGGGTGGCGCAGTTGGTTGGGCAACTGCCTTTGGCTCAGGTCATGATCCCGGCGTCTTGGGATCGAGTCCCGCATCGGGCTCCTTGCTCCGCAGGGAGCCTGCTCCTCTCTCTGCTTCTGCCTGCCTCTCTGCCTGCTTGTGTTCTCTCTCTGTTAAATGAATAAATAAAATCTTAAAAAAAAAAAAATTAAAAAAAAAAAAAGGCTTCTTGGGTTCACTCTCAGCCACCAATACCCATGCAAAACTAAAAGAAGTAATAGGTCAAAATCACAGGGAAAAAAATCAACTCACAGGATCCTTGGCAGGCATCTAACAAGACCATTTATTCACAGGGGATGGGATCAGTATCTTCATTATTTACATTATCATTCTATAGGATAAGACTTTAGAATTTGTAACTTCACTTTGTTATTTAAAATGTATTGAGCCTCCACAGTGTGGGATTGAAGTACTTTACAGAACTCTCATAATCTTTGCCTTTGAGTCTTGCATTCCTTACATCATGTACATTTTTAAAAAGACATTACAGTGCATGACATCATAAAAAGATTATGTGAACATAGACTGAGTCCTTTTATGGTGAACTTTCGTAAGATTCGCTGTGTTTTATTTACATCATAGCAACTGATGACTGAATGTCTGGATGAAAAGGGAGGACTTTATGTGAAAATGAAATGAAAAGCTATATGTCAAATCACATTAGTAATTCCCAACTCTTGGCCTCTGTAGTCTGAACTCTGTAGAGGCAGCCATCTAATGACCACAGGGACCAATTACAAGCAGATCGTCTGGGAATTTTCGTGCACTCATTTTTCACACTGGTGTAAGGAAACAATAACATGTTTTGCAAGGAAGCCATTTAATTCTTGTTGAAAAATAATTTCTATTTGGTTTTGTAATATATTTCTGGAAACATTTTTAATTTTTTATAGTTTGACTAAAGCATACAAGGAGGTAGTTTTAAATGCTTGTGATTTTGGAAACTATATTGTTTCCATTTAAAAATCTTATTTTTTAAAATTTGAATTCAATTAACATATAATGTATTATTGGTTTCAGAGATAAAGATCTGTGATTTATCAGTCTTATAAAATACCCAGTGCTCATTACATCACATGCTCTCCTTAATGCCCATCACCCAGTTACCCCATCCCTTTACCCCCTCCCCTCCAGCAACCCTCAATAATTAATAACTCTTAATTATTTCCATGATTAAGAGTGTCTTATGGTTTGTCTCCCTCTCTGGTTTTGTCTTGTGTTATTTTTTCCTCTCTTCCCCTGTGATCCTCTGGGGGTTAACTATATTGTTAAACAGAGTTCACTTTATGTGGCTACCCAAGAATGGTTAGTATGTGTAAAAAAATAGGAGCACGATTGTGTTCCTTGCAACTGCTGTCATAGTGAAGTCTCCCCAACTTCTTCCACAGAGGGAACAATTTCCATCAGCTGTGTATCTTCTGACAATGCATCAAAGCATAAGCAACATTTAGAAAATTTAAGAGCCTTTAGGCAAAATCTCCACAGTAAATTATTCTTTATTGGTGTCCCTGAAAAGAACTTTGTAGGGAAAAAAATTTCACCATTCATTGTGGTTTATGTAATATAATAGTTGGGTTTTCCTGTGACTCACATACAATTGGCATGATTCTTTGGAGAGAGCAGAGTGCTGGGTATGTAAATAGCATTTAGCGGCCAATGAAAATACTTTGTTAAGAAAAAAGGAAAAATGTTGATGGACACATGCTAGACTTTCTTTTCCCAACCCTTATAATCACCCACTGTGACAGAGGTTGCTAATTGTGCCCCCCTATCTGTTTTCCCCTCTTCACATAATATTGGAACTCCTAGGGGCACCTGGGTGACTCAGTCGTTACGTGGCTGCTTTCAACTCAGGTAATGATCCCAGGGTTCTGAGATCAAGCCCCGCGTCAGCCTCCCTACTTGGTGGGAAGTCTGCTTTTCCCTCTCCCACTCCACCTGCTTGTGGTCCCTCTCTCACTGTATCTCTCTCTGTCAAATAAATAAAAATCTTTAAAAAAATAATAAATACCCTCCTAATTTTTAGTCGGATGCATGGCTGCCAGAATAAATCCTGTTTCTTAGCCTCCCTTACAGCTAGGTGTGCTATGTCCATCTCGAAGAAGTTAGATGTACATGAAAGAGGTGCATACAACTTCCAGTAAATGTCACTTAAGGGAGGGAGAGTGCCTTTCTCCTCTTCCTTCTTCAGGAAGGCTAGAATGTAGAGATAATAGCTAGAATTTAAGCAGACATCATGGATCAGGATGTGACCTAAGGGATTGTAGTAGTTATCTAGTGTTACAGAACAAATTACCCCATAATCTAGCAGCTTTGTGGCATGTCAGCTGGCTTCTTTCTATGTGCGTAATCCAAGAGAGAGCAAGGAGGAAGCTGCAATGTCTTTAATGACTTAGTTTTTCATTTTCATTTTTTAAGATTTATTTATTCGGGGGTGGGGAGAGGGGCAGGAGGAGAGGGAAAGAGACTTAAGCAGACTTTGTGTGGAGCACAGAGCCTGATGTGGGGCTTGATCTAATGGCCCTGAGATCACAATGTGAGCTGAAACTAAGAGTCTGATATCTAACCAACTGCACCATCCAGACATCCCTATGACTTAGTTTTTTGTTTTTAAAGACTTATTTATTTATTTGAGAGAAAGAAAGACAGTGAGCATGAGCAGGGGGAGGAGCAGAGGGAGAGGGAGAGAGAATCTCAAACAAACTCCCCACTGAACATAGATAGAGCCAGATGCAGGGCTTGGTCTCAGGACCCGAGATCATGACCTGAGCTGAAATCGAGTCAGATACCCAACTGACTGAGCCACCCAGGAGCACCTGTGACTTAGTTTTGTATTATATCATCACTTCTACCATACTTTATTCATTCTAAGTAGTCTACTACATCCAGCCCACATTCAAGAAGAGTGGACCAGATGCCATCTTTTGAAGAGATGAACATCATAGTAGATAGAATCGTTGTCCCTGACCAGCTCCCCTTCCAAAGATATCCATGTTCTAATCCCCATAATGAGCAAATATTTACCTTGCATGGAATAAAGGATTTTGTTGGTGTAATTAAGGACAGAAACAGGGAAATCTCATGGATTATCTGGGTACGCTTAATATCACAAAGGTGTTTATAAGAGGAAGGTAGACGGTCAGAATGAGAGTAGGAAATATAACGATGAGAACAGATCAGAGTGAGATGGCCATGAGTCAAGGAATGCATATAGCCTTTAGAAGCTAGAAAAGGTAAGGAATAGATTTTCCTCCAGAGTCTTCAGGAATGCAGCCTTTGATTTTGGCCCTGTAAGACCAAGTTTGAACTTCAGACCTCCAGAAATGTAAGATAATAAATTGTTGTTTAAGCCACTAAGCTTGTGGTAATTATGTGCTATGGTAACAAGAAGAAACTGATACACCAAAGAATTTGTGAACATATTTTAAAATTGCCACAGTTCACCCTCTGGTCACAAATTATTTATAGTACTCCCATATGCAAAATGCACTAACTCATCCCAAGACCCCAGAGTCTTACCTCATTATAGCATTCACTCGCAGTTCAGAGTCTTGCCATCTAAATAGGTCCTGGGGCTGACGAAGCTTCTTGGATATAGTTCCTTATATTCAGCCACTTGAATATAGTACCTCTCAATATGAAGTCCTATAGAAAAAAGCTATATGCTTCCTTCCTAAAACAACCGATGTAAAATATAGGGTGACTGCTACAGACACTCCTGTTCCAACAGGCAGAAAACAGAAGGTTCACATCCCTGGTCCATAGCAATTTGGAAATTCATTGAGTACAGGTTTATAGTTCCACATTCAAGGCCTGAGAGTAATTCTCCGTGGATTTTGGTTCCACACTCTAGGCTCTTGGATTTACCCTATAAGTCATCTTTTTTCCATTAAATGTACCATGTATTTACATCTAAGTAGTTTTCTCTGCCTGCTTCCTGCTTATAGAACTTGAGGGTCCAAAGTCCTCTTTCCTTTTTGTACTTGGACTCTTTCAGCCCAAGCTGGCAGCGTTTCTGACAATAGTCTAAAAAATTGTGAGTCTTCTGTGAATCTTTTTGGGTTTTGGTCCATGAGATAGGAACCCTACCCATAAATATCTTTGAGCTACATTTTTTTGTACCTTGGGCTTCTGCAGAAGGACAAAAGCCTTAAGCTTCTTGGAAGCCATATTATTTGAATGAGAGGAACCAAGAAGCACAACCTTAAAATCTTTACAAAGGCTTTTGTCTGATTGAAGGGTACTTTGCTGTACCTGCCTGAAGCTGCCACTGGAATGAAAGCCAGCGGAGCAATAAAATATAAGATGGCGTGCCTGCAACTGTGGTAAACAATTATCTGCCTCCCAAGTGATTATCTCTGAATCACCTGAATGTGAGAAATAAAATTCTATCTCAGGCCACTATTATTTGGAGATTTTCTGTTACTGGCAAAAGAATCTAATCCTAACTAATATACTCTTGGTCCTATGGGGGGGGGTCTGTGAAACTAATGTAGAAACTAACTGGTCCATAGATTCAGTACGAAAAACTGTAAGTGTTCAATATTTGTGAAGCATCCACAATCTGTTGACCAACACACAGATGGAAATCATTATAATCCTTACACATTAGAAATTGATGCTTTATGAATAGGTGAAAAATGGGCTGAGTTCATTAATAGAGGTGACTG
Source organism: Nasua narica (assembly GCA_028533885.1). NCBI lineage: Eukaryota > Metazoa > Chordata > Mammalia > Carnivora > Procyonidae > Nasua > Nasua narica. Next base: position 14,079,372 of record CM052804.1, on the reverse strand, counting down.
CAAACAGTGTGGGAGTGGGGAAGTAGGGAATGGAGGGTGGGGTGTCTACAAAAAAAAAAGGTCAGGGTCTCAGAACCCTGAACTCATAGGTTATTTACAGTCTATTTAGGTAGATAAACCACATGCATGTTAAAAGTACTAAGGAACGCCTACAGATCAGGATTTAAGATACAAACAGGCACAGTAGTATCTCTGAAGGAATTATTTTAGCATTCATTGAGCACTACACGTACATTTTTGAATTATCACAATCCCGAAAGAATGAGAAAATTGAGGCTTAGAGTACCTAAGAAATTTGCTCCACTGCATACCATAAGTAATAGGATACTTGGCTGAATTTGAATTGGAATAGATCTGTCTATAAAGCCCATGCTGTTCACCACAATGTTAACAATTGAGATCCACCAACAATGAATCAATTAATGTGAATGAATTTACCTCTAGGTAAAGAAAATATACCTCAAATCGTGGGCTTTTTGGGGAAAATATTTGCAAAACATTCTTTGCTTGACAGAACATTTATAACTTTAACAAACCTTAGAAATGATTAATTTCACTGAATTGGATTCCTAAGTTTTGGTGACATAATGATCGGGGAGAGCCATGAAAAATCGCTTTGTGTCTTTTACCAATATCATTTGGTCTGCAGGATGCACACACACAAGAAGTTGATTTTCTTTCTTTCTTTCTTTCTTTTTTTAAAGAAGTTGATTTTCAAAAGAAAAACAAAGGAAGCGTTAGTCCTCTGAAAGGCAGCCTGGAACAAATTTCCGCAAAGTAGTGGAACAAAGGGGCTTTGCACTAAAGTCCGTTATAGAGTTGTTCTAGAAACCAAGATGAATGGAATGTTTTACGAGGGAGGGCGGCAAGTATTCAAAGGATGGATCAGAATAGGTAGGGACAGCGCACCGGAGAACGAAGAGAGCAGCAGGGAGGTAGGGAGTGCAGGGTAGAGGGCGAAATCGAGGTGCCCGGAGGCGAGCTCACGGGGAGCAGCCCCACCACTCGGGTCCAGGACGCCGAGCCCGGCCGAGTGAGGTCACAAGCCCTTGTGAGGTGGGGTAGAGCGGCGGGACCGCACCGCTGTCCAGTCGGCGCGGAGGCGGCGGCGAGCTCAGCCGCTCCCCGCGGCCCCTGGAGCCCCTGAGCCCTGGCCGTGGCAGTGGCAGCGGCGGTGGCAGCAGCGGAAGCCTGGGTTCCGCACTCCACCTGCGCTCGGGGCTCGGTGGGCGGAGCGTCGGCATCGGTCAGGTGACCTGGGGGCGGGGCCTCGCCGCGTGGGTGCCCGGGAAGGTGGAGGAGCGGGAGCGCGTGGCAGCGGGAGGCACTGCGAGGCACTGTGGGGCTTGTGGCGAGGACCTACTGATTCCGGAGGATTGGGGACCTCACGTTGTGAGGAGGGAAGTGGGAGACACACCTGGAGGCCCCAGGGGGTCCACAGTGGGACCCTCAGAGAACAGAGGTGGGAGGCAAGACTTGTCGAGAGAGAGAAGAGCGTGCAACACGGTGCGAGGGACAAAGTATAACAGTTATGGAGATGGAGGAAGGGGCAGGGACGTGACGGGGTTGGGTCTGACGGTGCCTCGGAAATGGTGGTGGTTCTAGAAGGGCGGAGGTCATTGTGGTTGGGAAGCTGGCTCCTTCAGCACACACTTAAACCTGTGTTCGAGCCCTTGTTTTCATCTGCTGGGTAGTTTACCATTGTTTACATGTCTACTTACTTTCTTCGCTAGAAGTCTAAACAAGCAAGGCCTATTGGAATGTTCCACGGCACAGGTTCTTGCACGAGGTGGAAGTTCACTCAATATTTGTTAAAGATGGTGATTGGGGTGATGCATGTCATGTTTGAACTTTAAGGGCTGTAGGTGCGGCGAAGAGATGTATATGCAGTTGCTCTATCGGGCATTTGCAGTCAGCATAGCAAGGGAAGAGTGAATGAGAGAGCGGGCGATTGGTGAGGGAAGCCAAGTGGAAGGAAAGAGTAGAAAGAGTTCATCTAAAATAAACAAAGACTTCCCCTTAACTTTATTTTAAAATTTGTTTATCTATATATTTAAATTCCAATATAGTTAACGTATAGTGTTAGTTTCAGGTTTACGATATAGTGATTCAACAATTCTATACATTACTTGGTGCTCATTAGGATAAGTATACTCTTAATCCACATCACCTATGTCATTCATCACCCCAGCCACCTCTCCTCTGATAATTATTCTCTACAGTTAAGAGTCTGTTTTTTGGTTTGTCTTTTTTTCTTTTTGCATTTTCTTTCTTTCTTAAATTCCACAGATATGTGAAATCATGTGGTATTTGTCTTTCTCTGACTTATTTCACTTAGCATCATACTCTCTAGCTCTCTGACCATATTGTTGCAAACGGCAAGATTTCATTCTTTATTTTATGCCTGAGTAATATACATATACACATACATATACATGTGTGTGTATCTTTATCCATGTATCTATTGATGGACACTTGGGTCGCTTCTATAATTTGGCTGTTGTAAATAATGCTGCAGTAAATGTAGGGGTGCATATATCTTTTTGAAAGTATTTTTATATTCTTTGGGTAAATATCCAGTAGTGTGATACTGGACCCTATGGTACTTCTATTTTTAACTTTTTAAGGAACCTCCATACTGTTTTCCCCAGTGGCTGCACCAGTTTGCATTCTCACCAACAGTGCACAAGAATTCCTTTTTCTCCATATCCTTGTCAACACTTGTTTCTTGTGTTTTTAAATTTAGCCATTCTGACAGGTATGAGGTGATATCTTATTGTGGTTTTGATTTCCATTTCCCTTATGATTAGTGATGTTTAGCATCTTTTCATGTGTCCTTTGGCCATCTGTATGTCTTCTTCCCCTAACTGTAACATATACCTATTATAAAAATTTTGAAAATGCTATACTTTGCCAAGAATTGGAAAACCCTGTGGTAATAATATAGCTTGATCTACATAGGGACTGAATCAATATGATACTTTAAAAAATACTTGTGATTTATCAGAGGGTTTTAAATTTCATCACTTCTTTTTGATAGTTTTTGATGAATCAGGTGACAACCAATATGTAAGGGAAAATGAGGAAGAAAAGTGTTTAGTTGGGAGTGTGGTTGGCAGAACACAGGTATGGCTGGTAGTGGGGCTGTTTTCTCTCTCACTCTCCTAGTACCACTAGGACAAGAGGGGGAAGTAAATGACCCCTTCTTGATTCTAATGGGTGCTTCCAGACATTTTTCATCCCATTCTCAAAATGCTCAGTTTTGCATCTCACATTATCCGATTATACCACTACCATTTCCTTTTGCTTCAGTCAAATTTCAGCTCCTGGCTTTCTCCTGCTCTAACTGTACTCCTGCCGTAATTCTTGTGATTTTAACAATAATACAGATGATCCTTCTAGTACCCTGATCTCTCATTTCCTGTCCTCCTACAGTAATTTAATTTAATTAATTAATTAAATTTAATTTTTCCTCAGTCACTTGCTCCCTTTTTTGTATTCTCAATCCTGTATTACCACTACCTGCAACTCTTATCTTAATACAGTAGTCCCCCCACCTTATTCTCATTAGTACCCCCTTATTTCATTTTCCATGGTTTCAGTTACCCATGGTCAACTGTGGTTCAGTAGAAGATCTTCCTGACCTATCATCAGAAGGTCAGTAGTAGCGTAATGCTATGTCACGATGCCTCCATCATCCACCTCACTTCATCTTATCACGTAGGCCTTTTATCTCATATCATTGTCAGAAGTGTGAGTACAGGAGTACAGTAAGATATTTTGAGAGAGACAACAGTCAGATAACTTGATCTAAGTCTTTATGATTCAGATGGGAGTATAAAAATGTGAAAATGTGGGGAATTTCTAGTTGCTTGGATGTGATGTGGAAGTCTCTGGTTTAAAACAAGCTAAGGCATCTTTTGTTTGCAATACCATTTTTTTGAGAGGCAGTGTTATAGGGTGCTTATATGGCTGCTTGAGTTGGGCTGCCTAACTTCAAAGTCTGACTCCACTATTTGTTGGCTGTAATCTTTTGCAACTTGATCTAAGTCTTTATTTTCCTCATTGTAAAATAAGGGTAATAATAATTCCTTAAGACATATTTGTGAGGAATAAATGAAATAATTTATGTCAAAGTGTTTATCATAATGTCTAGTACACAGTAAGCATTTAGTAACATTAGTGATTGCTGCCATGTTAGTAGTTCTGCTGCTCTGGGTTTATTTGAATAAATAAATATAACTGGATTTTTCTGCTTTTTATGTTACTTAAATTTGGATTTCTCTATTTCTTCTTATACCACAAAAGGTAAAGTTAAGGGACTGGGTGATCTCCTGTGAATTACAATCTACTAACTGTTTTTTCTAGCTTTTGCACACATACCTCTTCCGTAGTATGCTGTGAGTGTTATATTACAAGGATAACCTCAGGTAGATAAATATAATTAAGTCTCTTAAACAGGGATATGATTTCTTTCTTTTTTTTTTCTTTTGGACAGAAAATCCTTTTGTGCTATTGCTCATTCATACTTGTTCATCAAGGCCATTGAGTCCTCAAGCACAGAATTTACCACTAAACTGGAAAATGGAAACTAAAGTACCTTTATTCTGCCAGGTATTTTTTCGAAACAGTTTCTAAAGACTCCTTCCTCTTCTTTTTTTAAAAAAATTATTTTACATTAAAAAATTATTTTACATTATCTCACATCCTTCATCAGTAAGCAGATTCATAGAGCAATATAGTTAAAAGATCTTGCTTAACAACTAAGGTAACTTTTGAGGTCTTTTCGTGGGCATATACGGAAACTTCTCATCCCAGCACCCTATGTAGTATCAAGAGATCTGTGGTGTATGATGAGAGTATTTTGAGGGGTAGGAACTGGGATAATTTTTCAGGAGAATAAAGGATTTAAACCTACATGAGAGGTTGTAGATGACATAATTAGTGATGTGGGAATCTAATTAGACATTACTATAAGAGATACCAAATTTCTCTAGCCTTCTTATCTGTGATTCAGGGATACTCCTATCCATTGGCCAGTATCGTATCAAACAAACAACAAACCTGGACTTAGTAAGGACAGATTTTATTCAAAAGGATTATTGTGAGAGGGGAAAGGGACTATTTATTGAAATAGCAAGAGGGAGGACTATTACAATAGGGAGAAGGCTGTGACCAGAAGATCTGCAAACATCTCAAGGGCTAGGCAAAGAGGGCTTTTTTTTTTTTCCCTTTAATAGACAGGAATCAACAAGACTAGGAAGAACTGGGTATGGGGAAGTGGAATGAAAGAATGGCATGATTGGATAAATAGATCAGAATATTTTAGGGGCCTGGAGGAAGGAGAGAAGCTTAACCAAAGTTTGATTCATAAGGATTTTGTTCTGATTAATCAGTGAGGTTAAAACAGTTTGGCTAATCATTCATGAAGCAAAGAATTTTGGCTTTGTTATAGTTAAACAAGGTGGGCATCTGTGGGTTTTATCTAACTTATATAGGGACCGGTCGTTCTTTGCTGTAAGCCGTTTTCCAGAACACGAAAGGGTGAGGGGATTCCTTTAATCTTTACTGTTTTCTGGAAGCACAGGACTCAGGTAGAACTCAACATTGTCAACTGAGAATCTTAACCTTTTAAATTTATTCTTTTAATGGATCTGGTGCCACCAGGTAAGACATGTACCTATACTATAATCAAAAAAAAAAAAAAAAAAAAAAAATCAAGGCTTCTTGCTAAGTACCAAGGTTTGTGATATACATATTAACCTGTTCCATCTTTTTATACCTAATGCTTTGTTGATTGGGCCCTTATAACCTGATTCTGAAGATGAATTCTTAAAATAATTAACAATATTAACATACGAGTTTGTCTTCCTTAGGCTATATAGTTTATACTTCCTACAACTTTACATAGAGTTTCAGAGGTTGTTTCATTTTCTGTATCATCAAAGTTTCTGTTCACCATTTGACTGCTTCTGTTCATCTGGTCTTTGATAACAGGTTTTGTGCCTTCCTATCTTTTTAGATCTTCCTCTTTGTATTTTCCTGGTTTCTATTTTGAGTCATTTTTCTCAAGGCCCTTAGGAAACTTTTCCTCCTTCCTAATAAACACCTCGTTAAGGCAGCAAGTCAGATTGCCTTTTTATGAAGCAAGTTGTTAAAGGTGTGCCTCTGTTGTAAGACAAATGTATGCAGACCCTAAAAGTCACTGAAGTAGTTCCCTTGATTTCCATTTTATGTAGAAATAGAAGTTCCGTAAACTCCCTTGGTGATCTGCTTTATAAATTGCCTGTGTAATTTTTCAGGGGTTAAAAACTAATATACCTTTGATCAACTAGTTGCATTCCAGTTGTTTTAAGCAAACAGCCAGATTTCAAAAGAGTTTATTTCTAAATTCATTCCTCTTTTTCTAAACAGGTTCATTGCTTCTAGGCTCTAGTTTCTTTTTTATTGGGGGACCTATCTATTTAGAAGTAATATAGCCACTTCTTTTTTTTTTTCCCCCTCAATAGACTTTATTTTTTAGAGCTGTTTTAGATTCACAGCAAAATTGAGTGGAGAGTTTCCATATGCCCCTGCCCCTATGCGTATGTGGCCTCCTCCAGTGTCAGTATCCTACACCACAGTGGTACATTTGTTAAAATGAACCCACGCTGGCATATCATTGCACCCAAAGTCCATAGTTTACATTGGGATTGACTCAGTGTTGTACAGTCCATGAGTTTGAACAAATAAATAGTGACATGTTGCTATTATTATAATATGATATAGAATTATTTCACTGCCCTGTGTATCTTCTTTGCTCTGCTTATTCAACTCCCCCTCCCCCTCCCCACCAAAGGCAACTGCTGGTCTTTTTCGTCCACATAGTTTTGCCTTTTCAGAATGTCATATAGTTTGAATCATGCAGCATGCAGCCCTGACAGTTGGGGTTCTTTCACTTAGTAATAAGCATTTACAGCTCCTCCACGTCTTTTCATGGTTTGATAGCTCATTTCTTTTTAGTGCCAAATAGGGTTCCATTTCCTAGATGTACCACAGTTCATTTATCCATTCATCTACTGAAGGGCATTTTGTTTTTTTTTTCCAAGTTTTGGCAATTATGAATAAAGCTGCTGTAAACCTCTATGTGCAGGTTTTTGTGTGCATATAGGTTTTCAACTCCTTCGGGTAGATACCAATAAGTGCAATTGTTGCAACGTATGGTAAGAGTATGTTTAGTTTTGTAAGAGACTATCAAACTGTCTTTCTAAGTGGCTGTACCATTTTGCATTCCCACAAGCAATGGATGAGAGTTCCTCTTGCTCCACATCCTTGCCAGCATTTGGCTTTGTCACTATTTTGGATTTGGGCCATTCTAATAGATGTGTAGTGGTATTCTGATGTTTTAATTTGCAATTCCCTAATGACATGATGTCAAGCATCTCTTCATGTGCTTATTTGCTATCTGTACATCTTTTTTGGAAGGTGTCTAGTAAGATCTTTTGCCCTTTTTTTTTTTTTTTGAGAGAGAGCGTGTGCAAGTGGGGGCAGGGGCAGAAGGAGATGAAGAGAGAGAATTCCAAGCAGGCTCCATGCCCAGGATGGAGCCTGTTTTGGGGCTCAATCTCATGACCCTAAGATCATGACCTGAGCTGAAACCAAGAGTCAATTGCATAACCAGCTGAACCACCCAGGCGTCTCAATCTTTTGCCTATTTTTGTTAGGGTTGTGCTTTTTCTTATTATTGAGTTAAGAGTTCTTTGTATATTTTTTGAATATACAAAAAAAAAAATACAGCCCATTATCAGATATGTCTTTTGTAAATATTTACTCTCTGTCTGTGCCTTGTCCCTCATCCTCTTGAGAGTGTCTTTCGCAGAACAGTTTTTAATTTAATGAAGTAAGCTTAACGATGCCTTAAGAACTAGATTCAAGGGGTGCCTGGGTGGCTCAGTGGGTTATAGCCTCTGCTTTCGGCTCAGGTCATGATCTCAGGGTCCTGAGATCAAGGCCTGCATCGAGCTCTCTGCTCAGCAGGGAACCTGCTTCCCCCTCTCTCTCTCTGCCTGCCTCTATGCCTACTTGTGATCTCTCTCTCTCTCTCTGTCAAATAAATAAATATAAAATCTTAAAAAAAAAAAGAACTAGATTCAACAATTGTTAAATGTGTTCATGAATGCCGGGCATTTTATAGCTGCATAATGCACTGAAGATAGTTGGTGGCATTTAGAATAATATGTATCTAATCTGGAGTAATGCACTAATAATTAAATCCTTTTTAATAAAATTCTGTTTGGTAGCATCATTTTAGAGAAAATATTGATCTACAATGAATGATTTGACCCAGAATGTCATATTTAATATATATGTGCAAAGAGAACATAGTTGACTGTGGATCTTGGTTTCTCCCCAGGCAGAAGAAAATATCAGTTTATCAGAACATGGCTGTAATTCATTTACAACCAACTTGCCATCAAGACATATTGGTAACAAGAAAGACGTCAAGTTTTCTAAAACAACGCAGAAGAGAATTTCACATGAAATTAGGGATTTGAGACTAGAACACAGAAAAATGTAAGTTAAACTTTGAACTTAGTTGAATTATACTTAGAGAACCAAAAATGTAGCTTATAAATTCTCCTAATGTACTAAAATGTAGAGGATCGTGCATATTTGTGGCCATTCTTTAAGGAGTATAGTTTTAATTCCTAGATAGCCATTCTTTTCATTTTTTCTCACTTCTCTCACAACTTTGTGGAAACCTATAAGCCATCATCGATTTCCAGTTATAGGAGAGCAGTTATCCATATGTCTGTAAATTTGTCTTTAAGTAATATGTTTAAATGTACTGTGTGATAACATGTTTACATTGGGAAATGATTACCACCTTTTACTCATTTCACATATTTACCTTATTTACTTATTTATTTTTGGTGAGAACATTTAAGTTCTCTCTTAGTAAATTTCAATTACATAATACAGTATTATCAACTATAGTCATCATGTTATACATTAGACCCACAGACCTTATTTATCTTTTAGCTGAAGGTTTGTAACCTTTTACTAACCTCTCCTTATTCTTATTTACCATACCCCTAACGCCTGGAAACCACCATTCTACTCTCTGTTTCTATGAATTTGGCTTTTTTTTTAAAAAAATATTTTATTTATTCTTTTGAGAGAGAGAGAGCGTAAGCGAGAGAGCATGAGCCAGGGGGAGAGGCAGCAGGAGAGGGAGAAACAGGCTCCCTGCTGAGCATCCAGGAGCCCAATGCTGGACTCAATACCAGGACTCTATCCCAGGACCCTGGGATCATGACCTCAGCTGAAGCCAGGGGCTTAACTGACTGAGCCACCCAGGTGCCCCTGAATTTGGCTTTTAATAGATTCTACATGTAAATGAGATAATCCAGTATTTGCCTTTCTCTGTCTGACTTATTTTACTTTACGTAATGCCCTCAAGGTCCATCCATGTTGTCATAAATGGCAGGATTTCCTTCTTTCTCATGGCTGGATAGATTTCAATTTGTGTGTGTGTGTTGTGTGTGTGTGTGTGTGTGTGTGATATCACAGCTTTAACCATTTGTTTGTTGATGGACATTTAGATTGTTTCTGTATTTTGGCTATTATGAATAATGCTGCAGTGAAGATGGGAGTAGTATCTCTCTGAGATCCTGTTTTCATTGCCTTTGGACATATATCCGGAAGTGGAGTTGCTGGATCATATCATAGTTACATTTTAAATTTTCTTGAGGAAACTCAACAGTTTTTCATAGTTGTTGCACCAATTTACATTCCCATCAGCAATAAATAAGTACTTGCTTTTCTCCACATGCTTGCCAATACTTGTTTCTTCTTAAAAATAGCCATTCTAACAGGTGTGAAGTGATATCTCATTGTGGTTTGGACTTGCATTTCCTTGATGAGTGATGTTGAGCACCTTTTCATGTACCTGTTAGCCATTTGTATATCTTTTTTGGAGAAGTGTCTATTCAAGTCTTTTTTAAACTGGATTATTTGTTTATTTGCTATTGAGTTGCATGAATTCTTTGTGTATTTTGAATATTAATTAATCAGATATGTGGTTTTGCAAATGTTTTCTTCCATTCCATAGATTGCCTTTTCATTCTGCTGATGGTTTCCTTTGCTGTGCAGAAACTTTTTTAGTTTGATGTAGTTCCATTTGTTTATTTTTGCTTTTGTTGCCTTTGCTTTTGGTATCAAATCCAAAAAATTATTGCCAAGACCAATGTCAAAGAGCTTACTGCCTTTATTCTAGAAGTGTTGCTCTTTCTTTCTCAAGATTGCTTTGGTTCTTTGAGGTCTTCTGTGGTTCTATACTATTAGGAATATTTGTTCTATTTCTGTGAAAATTACCACTGGAATTTGGATAGGAATTGCACTGATTCTGTAGATCACTTTGGATAGTACGGACATTTTAACAATATCAATTCTTCCAATCCATAAACAGAATATGCTGCCACTTAATTTGTGTCTTCTTCAGTTTTTTTTTTTTAATTAATGTTTTATGGATTTCAGTGTACAGATCTTTTACCTTTTTGGTTAAATATATTCCTAAATATTTTATTTTCTGATGGTATTGTAAATGGGATGTTTTCTTAATTTCTGTTTCTGATGATTGTTAGTTTATAGAAATTTCTGCATCTGATTTTTTATATTGATTTTGTATCCTGCCACTTTACTGAATTTATTTATTAGTTCTAATTTTTTTTTTAAGATTTTGTTTATTTATTTGACAGAGAGAGAGACAGTGAGAGAGGGAACACAAACAGGGGGAGTGGGAGAGGGAGAAGCAGGTTTCCCACTGAGCAAGGGAGCCTGATGTGGGGCTCTATCCCAGGACCCCAGATCATGACCTGAGCTAAAGGCAGACACTTTACGACTGAGCCACCCAGGTACCCCAGTTCTAACAGTTTTTTGATAGTCTGTAGGGTTTTCTGTATAAAAAATCATACAGTTTGGAAACAGAGACAGTTTAACTTCTTTCTTTCCATTCGAATGCCTTTTATTTCTTTTTCTTGCCTAATTGCTCTGGCTAGGATTTCAATACTGTGTTGAACAAAAGTGGTGAGAGTGGGCGCCCTTCTCTTGTTCCTGATCTTAGAGGGAAAGCTTTCAGGTTTTGACTGTTTAGTATGATGTTAGCTCTGGCTTGTCGTATATATCCTTTCTTGTGTTGATGTATATTCCTTCTATACTCACTTTGCTGAGATCTCTTATCATGAAAGAAAATTGAATTTTATCAGTGTTTTTTCTGTAGCTTTTGAGATGATCATATGATTTTTATCCTTCATTTTGTTAATGCAGCTATTTGGAAAAACCTCAGTTCTCCTATGTTTCGCCTTCACTATCATACTACAACCATACTCATAACCATACTTCTGACACCAAATGTGTGGTGTCCCACACCAAACCATTCTGTGACACCAGTTGGATGTGCTACAATTTAACTCTATTCTAATATTATCTACTTAGAGATAGCATCAGATCCCACAGGTTAGTGGCTCAGTCCCATGAGACTGCCCCCCACCACACTTTATATGCCAATTTTAAGTAGTAAGTTCCCAGGTTTCCCACAACTTCTGTTGGATTTAGATACAAATCAGAGGTTCCCATGACCCTTCTTTGAGTTTAATTAATTGTTAGAACATCTCATAGAACTCAGGGAAACGCTCATGTTTACCAGTTTAGTAAAGGAAATGACAGAGCATACAGATGAATAGCCAGATGAAGATATACACAAGGTGAGATTTGGGAGAGTCCCAAGCACGGGAGCTTCATGGAGTTGGGGTGTGTCACCCTCCCAGTTTGTGGATGTATTCACCAACCTAGAATCTCCCCAGAGAGGGGAGAAGGGCTTGAAATGGAATTAGTAATTGATCATGCCTACATGAGGAAGCCTCCATAAAAATCTCGGTAGTATGGGGTTCAGAGATCTTCCTGGTTGGTGTAAACATCCATATACCAGGAGGGTAATGTACTCTAACTCCATAATAATAGAAGCTCCTATGCTGAGATCCTCCCAGATTTTGCCCTATGTATCTGACTTTATCTGTATCTTCTATCATATATGTAAAATAAATTGGTTAACATAAGTAACTATTTTTCCGAGTTCTGTGAGCTCTTCTGGCAAATTAATCAAATCCAAGGAGGGACTTGTAGGAACCTCTGATTTATAGCTGATCATTCAGAGTTGTGACTCCACAAGTGGGTTAGGGGCAGTCTTGTGGACTGAGCCCTTAACCTGTGGAATCCGACAGTATATTCAGGTAGATAGTGTCAGAATGGAGTTAATTTGTCGGACACCAAGCTGGTGTGGCAGAGAATTGCTTCATGGGATGGGGGGTTCCTCACACATCTAGTGTCAAAAGTGTTGTGAGTATGGTAGTAATGTGAGAGGAAAGGAGAAACAAAGAGGAATGGGTTTTCCCTATACTGTGCTATATCACATTTACTGATTAGCCTATGTTGAACCATACTTGCATCCCAGAAATAAATCCCACTAGATCATTAATGTACTGTTGGTTTGGTTTGCCAATTTTTTTTTAAAGACTTTATTTATTTATTTGATACAGATAGATTACAAGTAGACACAGAGGCAGGCAGAGAGAGAGGGGGAACCAGGCTCCCTGCTGAGCAGAGAGCCCGATTCGGGGCTAGATCCTAGGATCCTGAGATCATGACCTGAGTCAAAGGCAGAGGCTGTAACCCACTGAGCCACCCACGCGCCCCAGTTTGCCAATATTTTGTTGAGAATTTTTGCATCTATGTTTATCAGGGATATTGAGCTGTAATTTTCTTTTCTTGTAGTGTCCTTGCCTGGCTTTGCTATGCTGAGGCTTATGCTGGCCTCATAAAATGAATTTGGAAGTGTTCTCTCCTCTTCAATTTTTGGAGTTTGAGAAGATTTGGCATTAATTCTTTAAATATTTAGTAGAATTCACCAGTGAAGCCATCCTGGACTTTTCTTTGTTGGGAGGTTTTTAATTACTGATTCTATCTCCTTACTAATAATTAGTGTTTTCAGATTTTCTGTTTCTTTATGATTCATTCTTAACATGTTTCTAGAAATTTAGAAATTTATATATTTCTTCTAGGTTATCTAATTTTGGCATATAATTATTCATAGTAGTTTGTTACTATGTTTAGTATTTCTGTTATCAGTTGAATGTCTCCTTTTTATTTCTGATTTTATTTATTTGAGTCTTCTCATTTTTTCTTAGTCTAGTAAGATTTGTTAATTTTTGTTATCTTTTAAAAAAAACAAGCTCTTAGCTTCTTCGATCTTTTCTACTGTCTTTTTAGTCTATGTTTCACTTGTTTTGGCTCTAATCTTTGTTATTTCCTTTCTTCTATTAACTCTGGGCTTAATTCTTTTTCTTTCTTCCAGTTCCTTGAGGTATAAAATTAGGCTGTTTATTCGAGATCTTTCTTTTTTCCTTATATAGGCATTTGTCTCTATAAATATTTCTCTTAGAACAGCTTTTGCTGCATCCAATAAGTTTTGGCATGTTGTGTTTTCATTTACTTTTCTCCAGATGTTTTTTTATTTCTCTTTTGATTTTCTCTTTGACCCATTGGTTGTTCAGGAACATGTTGTTTAATCTCTACATATGTGGTTTTTCCATTTTTTTTCTTGTAATTAACTTCTTGTTTTATACCTTTGTGGTCAGAAAAGATGCTTGATATGATTTCAGTCTTCTCAAGGTTTTAAAGACTGTTTTGTGGCCTAACAAATGATCTCTTCTAGAGAATGTTGCATATATGCTTGAGAAGAATGTGTATTCTGCTGCTTTTGGATAGACTGTTCTCTCCCTATAGGTCTATCTGGTCGATGGTGTAGTTGGAATCCAGTGTTTCCCTTTGTCTTTCTGTCTTGTTGATCTTCCCATTGTTGAAATTGAGGTATTGAAGTGTCTCTTACTATTGCTGCATTACTGTCTATTTCTCTCTTCAGATCTATTAATATTTGTTTTATGTATTTAGGTGCTATTATGTTAGATGCATAAATATTACAATTGCTATATCCTTTTGATTAAGTCATCCCTTTATTATTATATAATAACTCTTGTTTATCTCTTTTTATAGTTTTTGGCTTAAAAACATGTATTGAAATTTATTTTATCTAATATAAATATAGCTACCCCTGCCCTCTTTTGGTTTCCATTTGTATGGAATATATTTTTCTGTCCCTTCACTTTCAGTCTACTTGTTCTTAAAGCTGAAGTGATCCTCTGGGAGGCAGCATATATTTGGGTCTTTTTTTTACTTTTAATTTATTCAGTCATTCCATGTCTTTTGATTGGAGAATTTAGTCCATTTATATTTAAGGTAATTATTGATAGGCGTGGACTTACTATCGTCATTTTGATTATTTTCTGGCTGTTTTATAGTTTCTTTGTTCCTTTCTCTTGTTCTCTCCCTTTGTGATTTTCTCTAGTGATATACTTAAAATTTTTTTTTAAATTTTTAATTAATCTCTATACCCAATGTGGGGCTTGAACTTACAACCCTGAGATCAAAAGTCACATGGTTTCTTATAAAGCCAATTTAGTATAATGAACTCCTTTCACCTTTTTTTTTTTTTGTCTGTAAAACTCTTTGTCTTTCCATTCTGAGGGACAACTTTGTGAGGTTGCCTATTCTTGGTTGGCAGTTTTTTTTCCCCTAGCCCTGTGAATATCTCATACCATTCCTTTCTGGCCTGCAGGTTTCAGCTGACAAATCTGGTGGTAGTCTCATGGGGATTTCACTATTCCTCTGTGTTAGATGACAAAAGGCAAGGAAGGAATGGGAGGTGGTAGAGTGTTCCTTTACTTTTTTTCATTAGCAATATATAAAATAGGTTAACACCTGGGGATACACAATGCCCTAGAGGAAGTGCAGGTCTGGGAAAGGAAATGTACAGATGATCCTGGAGCATCTGGTGCTACTGAAATAAGGAAACTACAAAGATTGCTACCAGAGATGCATCAAAAGGACTCAAGAGCCTACTTGAAGAGACTCCCACCATACATGTGATAATTAGAGTATCAATAAGGATAATAATTAAAAGAAAGTAAGATGAATTTAATGTGTGTAAATCCAAGTATACAAAATGATATAAAAATTATTTTGTCAGTATTGGAGATTACAAAGTTACAAGTCATTGTTATGAAAAGTGGTAAATAAAGGAAAAGACTAGTTATCCTGCCTTTCTATATGAACTATACCACTAAGTAACCAAATAGTACCCAAGAGAAAGTTTTTTTTATAGAAATACCTAATGAGTGAAGAAGGAGTGATAGATTTAGGTATAAATATTTTATAGTCCCTGATGATTTGCTTAGTCTAGTTTTTATGTATAAGTATATCAGCTAATACCACAATTAGAGAACCACTTGTATATTATATGCCTCCCAGTGGAAAGCACCAGCATCTGTGTGGTGGTTTTGCCAAAAAAACAAAGACTGTGAATCCGATTAAATCTTTAAAATCTTACAAGCAGGGATGCCTGTGTGGCTTCATCAGTTAAACATCTCCCTTTGGATCTGGTCATGATCTCACATGGGGCTCCTTACTCAGTGGGGAGCCTGCTTCTCCCTCTGCCTGCCACTCCCCCTGCCTGTGCTCTCTCTCTCTTTTTCTTCCTCCCTCTCTCTCTCTGACAAATAAATTATTATTTTTTTATTTTTATTTTTATTTATTATTTTTTTAATATTTTATTTATTATTTGACATAGAGGAGAGCGATCACAAGTAGGCAGAGAGGCAGGCAGAGAGAGAGGGGGAAACAGGCTCTCCGCTGAGCAGAGAGCCCTATGCAGGGCTCGATCCCAGGACCTTGAGATCATGACCTGAATCAAAGGCAGAGGCTTTAACCCACTGAGCCACTCAGGCACCCCGCTGACAAATAATTAAAAAAAATCTTAAAAAAAAATCCTACAACCATGATAATACAATTGGCAAAATCCAGACTGGGAAATCTATGAGACAAATTGCCTGGGAATGATGATCATGATGATGATAAAAGACATGGTAGGAGAACCTATAGATAAATGGAGATTTAAAAGACACATCAACAGACTGTAATGGGGACCTTACTGAATCCTGATGCAAAGTGTTAAAAAATTTTGACATTTATGAAACAGTTCGAAATTTGAACACTGACTGTGTTTGATAGTATTAAGAAATTATTAATTTTTTGGGTGTCATCATTGTGTTTCAAATATATTTCTAAAAGAAAAAGCACTTTTTAGAAATTCATACTAAAATCTTTTCACATGAAATAATATAATGTTGGAATTTGCTTCAAAATAACAAGAAATAGGAGTAGAGAAGTGGATATGGATGAAATAGGATTGCCCATTATTGAAGCTGGGTGATGGATACATGGGAAGATCATCACATTACTATGTCTACTTTTATATATGTTTGGAAAATTCTGCAAATAAAAGATAAAAAAACAAAAAGTAATAAAAAAAGCAATTCAGGAATTATTCCATATTTATGTGCAATTTAGGAATGCAACATCAATATTCCTATGTGGAGAAGAAAAATCATCTGATTTTTCGGGAGAAGAAAATGTCAAGAGAAAGAAAAGTTTACAAGGACAATTGCATACTAAAAGAATTGAGGTAAATAATGATCTGGAAATATTTATTTTACTTTTGAGTGTTGCTTTTGGCTTTCAAACATTCCATCACATTTTAGTTCAAGTATTGAAATGTCACAATCTGAACTATTTCCTCTTCCTCCTCTTCCCCCATCCCGTCTCTCCCTTTTCCTCCTTTTCTTCTTCTTTCTTTACTTCTTTTTTTTTAATATAACCAGGAACCCTTTCAGATGAATATACCCTTTTCCTCCATTAGACCTTAATTTTTTTTACTGTGCTTCCCGTTAATACTTCTGCTGTTATAACAACGACCCTAGGCATTCCTCAGTTGTGGCAGCATAAATTCAGTCTTGGCCTCCATCTTGCTCTGTGTATGGTCTTCTCACCTATGTTTGTATCCCAGGTCTCGTTCTACTTTTATAAGCACATCATTGTAGATCTCATCTTGAGATCCTTGACTTTGTTCCATCTGCAAAGACCTTTTACCAAATAAAGTCACATATATAGGTTCCAAGGATTAGGATATGAACATATCTTTTTGTGGGGCTGCCTTTCAACGTACTACATTCACTATATGATGTACTTAGATATACTCTCTTTTGTCTGGATAATTTCTCCTATCTGTTTTCTAGTTTTCTTTCTCTAGCTGAATCTAATCTACAATTTAACCTGTCTATTGAGATTTTAATTTCAGTCCTTATATTTTTTACTTCTAGAAGTTTTATTTGGTTTTTCTTAAAATCTGCCTTCTGTCATGTTCTTTGTTCATGCTCCATAGTTGTTTCAAGATTGATATCTGATAAACCTAATATAAAGTCTTTGGGGGATTTAAATCTTCTGTTTATTGCTTTGTTTGATTCTCACTCATTAACTTATATCCTTAAATCCTATATATCCAACTATATATTTGACCTAAATTTGTGGGAATCTCATGATGACTCTGTATTTAGAGTACCTTCCTCCAGGAGAATTTGAATTTGCTTCTGCCCCGCTCTTCAGAGGTGTTACAAACATGGAACCACTTTAAATGAACTTTTCGGTTTCTATTTTCCCAGCCCACGTATTTAGTGTAGATTTGAGTTCTTCGCTCATGTGTGGGTAGAGCTACAGTTATTAACTAATCAAGAGGGTACTCTCTCTTATCTCTCTCTTTTTCCAGGCGAGAGCTGAGACAGAGACAGATTTTACTCTGCATACTTCTTCTGTTGGGGGATAAATTGTTTTAGTTTGTCTTTTGTTTTTTGTTTTTTGCCTTTTTTTCCCTCTAGCCTATTCTTGCTGGTAACATTGCCTTTTGAAAATTTTGGCTCTATGTGGGATCTCAGTACCAATTCTTACCAATCTTGTATGGCTTCAGAGTCTCCTCTCTACGTCCCACATGGTCTTTAAAAGACAAGGCTTTAGATTCCATGTAAAATTGAAGACACCTACTATTATAGTCCCCATTGTGGGCCTTTTCTATCTAGCTAGCTTTTCTATCTAGCTAGCTACTTGCCACTTTTGAATCATGTTTATATATACATGTTAAGTGGATCATTTCCTCAATCATAAGGGTAATTTAAAGCATAACTACCTGTGTTATTTGATTGTGTGTGTTTTTTTTTTAAGATTTTGTTATTTGTGTGAGAGAGAGAGAGCAGAAGCAGGGGGAGCAGCAGGCAGAGGGAGAAGCAGGCTCCCTGCTGAGCAAGGAACATGATGCAGGATTTGATCCCAGGACCGCCCAGATCATGACCTGAGCCAAAGACAGGCGTTTAACTGACTAAGCCACCCAGGCATCCCACTGTGTTTTTTGAATAACTGTTTTGCTCATATAGTCAAAGCCTGTATGTGTAGCCTAAAATTTGGTGGTCTTGTCTTCACCATATCATAGATTTGCCCTGCTTTGTAAAATCCATTATTATAAATTGGCACAATATTAATATTAATTAGATGATTTAGTTGCATGCTTGGAAAAATATGGCTTTGCAAAAAAATTTATATAGTTTATTTCAAATTTTAGTATATGTAAACTAATTTTCTTATGAAAAGCAATTTTACATCAATGAGGAACTTAGATATGATATGAGGAGCCTGTCTTTTAAGAGGTTTATTGTCCAATAATGCTGATTTACCAATGTGATCTCAGGCATTAACGTTCTTGTATTTCACTCTAGATTGCCTCTTCCTCAGTGAAACCGTCAAAGGAGAAGATGACTAGGAAAGAAAACTCTTTATTCAAGTTGCCGAATCAGTACAGTGTTCACAAGACTTTATCACCCCTTTGTACATCTTCCTCAGTTATTCGGTATTTAAGTCATTGTATTTTTTACCCTAAATATTGCATTCAGGTTTTGAGTTTTGCTTTTTGAAATCATCTATCGTTTCCACCCAAAGTATGCAAAATAGTTTGTGGAAACTAAGACTATGCTCTTAGAAAGAAAGGGTGATGTAAAACTGAGCCCACTGTGTGGAAATGAAAGACTTAGAACTGAGTCCTTATTCACCTCACATGCTAGCTTAGGCTCTTGTACAATCACTTTATATCTCTGGGCCTCAGTCTCCACAGCTGCACAAGAATCTTGTTCTAGATGGACTCTTGAGATTTCTTCTAACACTAACATTTTATGATTTCAGTTACTTATGTGTTACGGGATTAGATAAATCATCTTTTCAAAATGTTTTTATAGACAAATTGTGGAATCTGGGATTCTTTGCTATTTAAATATATTCTTGTTTTTCCTTACTATAATAACTGTTTGAAAATTTGCTGTGCCTTGAATTAAGAGTAGCAAAAATTGGACCACAGCCAAAGGATTATGGGTGGTGGGCATTACTCACTGACTAGGGTAAATTCTGCTCCGTAGAGCACCTAAAAGAAGCAAGATGGGGATTCTGAGATGAAGAATATACAATTCACTATCACTTGGACAGTTCTTTAAGAAAGGTTTTTATGGAGTAAGACAGTGGAGAATCTCAAACCATTGATAGGTTTGTTAATATTTTAATGGAAAAATGGCATAAATATTTTTTGTGTATGTGTAGTGTTTTACTTTGTTTTTGTGCTGCTTTCTAATGTGGCTGTTTCTTTGACAGGAAAAGGGAAATGGTTTCTAGCCTCTACAAGACCTTATATAATGAAGTACCTCAAAGAGACTTATACTCACAAGAATTAAGTGGTAATAATAGGTTCTAGAATTTCTTGAATTAATTTCCTGATTGTGTGCTTAATAGGAATTGTTTCAGTGGTTAGTATCTCTTTCTTTACTCCTAATGGCATATGATATGAACTAATATTACATGATATGGCAAATGCTATAACCTGTGAGCAAGACATAAGTAAACTAAACTAAGCACTCATGGATACCTTCTGTTGTATTGATGAGATAGGCAAAATATAACATATGTGCTTATTCCAGTTCAAATTTTTGGGGAAAAAAGTTTGGATATTACATCCAGAGAATGCATTAGTGAGCATTAGAGTCACTGATTTTACTGGGATTTAGTTCTTGGAATCTTAGTATTAAGAATCATAGTACCCTTCACTTCTTGACACTGAATTCTTCCATATCTTGGGCCTCTCTTCTATGTTTATGGAGTCATTTGGCATATTTTTCCTCTTACCTTAACTCTGGTCATCATATTAGGCATTTTTTTAAAGAAATCTCTATGCCCAATATGGGGCTCAGACTCATAACCTCAAGATCAAGAGTTGCATGCTCTAGTAACTGAGCCAGCCAGGTACCCCCATATTAACCATCTTTTATCCCCCATTTTTATTGGGATATAATTAAGATGTAGCACTTATTATATGGGATATAATAAGATGTAAGATGTTTAAGGTGTGCAGCATAATGACCTGACTTACATACATTGTGATATGATTACCATGATAAGTTTAGTTAATATCCATCATCTCATATAGATACAAAAAAAAAGGAAAACATTTCCCTCGTGGGGAGAACTGTTAGGATTGTAAACAACATCCTTGGCCTTTCCTGTTTTCTCATTGGCGAAAACGCCCTTTCATGAGACTAATCCCTTCACTCTTCATTTTCTTTCATTCAATTTTCTTCTCCTTCCTCAGGGACTATGTCAATTTTTTTTAAAAGGATCTATTTATTTATTTTAGAGATGGGGGGAGTTGAGCAGAGGGAGGGGCAAAAGGAGAGGGAGAGAAAGAATCTCAAGTATACTCCCCACTGAGTTTGGAGCCAATTCAGGGCTATATTTTACAACCCTGAGATCATGACCTGAGCGGAAACCAAGAGTTGATGCTTAACCAATATATAACCAATATAACAATAACAACTTTATACTCTATTTTTCCAAGAAGCTTCTTCAAAGAGTTGTTTTCCTTAATTTTTTACTTCCCATTTCACTGAAACCTTGTTTCTATCTCCAATACTCTATTAAAACTCGTATTATTAAAGTCAGTATTATCAATATTTTAGTATTTCTCTGGTATTTAGCACCGTCATCTAGCATCTCTTTTTTTGAAAATTATGTGTTATATCCACTGAACTAAATTCAGTTCAGCAGACATTTTTTGAGGATCTATCCTGAATTAGACACTGGCATTTGAAGAATGAAAAATCTTGCCCCCTAAGAGTTGACGGTGTAGTGAGGGATATTAACATGCAAACAGTCACAATACCAAGAGCTTTGACTGAGATCCATACTGAGTGATATAGGAGCATGAAAGAAGGATTTAACATTCCCAGGTAAAGTCATGGAAGCCTTTACTATGTCAGTTTTGCATGACTTTCTCACACTTTCTGAGAGTTCTTTAGGAAACTTGTAGATTTAGATCCATTCACCCTAGATCGACCTAAATAAGTCACAAGATCCATTTTAAAGCAAAGGAGTAGAACACAAAGATTTGCTACTCTTCTTTTAGTTATTATTGTTGTTGTTTTTCCTTGAGTGAGGGTGTAGCAGGGATAAGGATAATTATTCATTTAAATTAATTAACTGTTTGTTTTGGTGTGTGTGTTTAGCACTTCAGAAGGCCTGTAAAATATTCAGCAAAATTCAGAGTGGTAAGATTTATGTGAATGATCTGCCAATGATCCATCACACCTTGAAGATTTTTATAAGTGACTCAGAAATGCACAAGGCACTAAAGACTATTGATATTGATGGTAAGTTTTGTTTTCATTATTACGTTAAGGTCTGTAAACATGGTATTAAATGATATGTTGGTCGGAGTAATTGCAAATCATAGGAAAGCTAAGCTTTATAATATGTTGTAGAAATTTTTTTTGCACATTTATGGTAATGAGATTAAAAATTGGGCCTCAGGTACATTATTGGATTGTTAAGTATTGGATTGAATTATGACATACTTTCATCAGTATTTGGTATTTTTAGACTTTTAATTTTTGCTAATTGCATAGGATAGGGATGGGATAGGGAAAATTTCTTAAGGCAAAATTGAGTATAAAAGAACAGATTAATATATTTATATTAAAATTAAGAACTTTTATTTATCAAAAGACACCTTAAAAAGACAAGTTACAAACTTGGAAGTAATTGCAGTTCAAAGAACTGGCAAAGGATTAGTTTATAGAATGTGTGAAGAATGCATACAAATCAGTAATAATAGAATAGAAAAATGGGTAAGACACATGGACGAGTATTTCACATAAAAGAAAATATGTATAGCCAATAATCATATAAAAATATGTACCATCATCAGTAGGCAAGGAAATGCAAGTCAAAATCTGAATAATTTCATTTAAAAATCACCTAGAAAAGTAATTTTTCTTTTTTGGTCAGTGTCCAATACTTTAATCAAAGAAGTAGATAATAGAGAACTGATTACATTTACAGACCAGTCTAAGCTTGTTAAGGAGGAGAGACAAGCTTAGAATAAAAACAGAATAGATAAGTTGAATGAGGTGGCCAGAAATAAAATAAATTCAGTACACATAAATACAGAGTAATACTCTAAGGTTGAAGGTACCTGCTCAAATATAAGATGTGGATTTATCATTATAAAAGATTCGTAGATGGAAAATCCTATGAGAGGTATGGACCACCGATAGAATGTTACTAAGCAATCTAGTAGTAGTGAATTGACAGGTTGCAATTGTGTGTATGTATCCATCTGTCCAGCTATCCAAGTTATCCCATCATTTTTTGAGTGTCTACTGTAGACAGCTTTCAGAGGGTATAAAAATAAAGTGGTATAAATCAAACTTTTGGGAAGGTTAGGAAGCAGCTCTATTTTTTCTGACATGTTTATTTATCCATATGTTAATTTTCTTGATGATTTTTTGGAGATTTATATTAAAATAATTATTCAAAGTGGAAATAACTTCATTCTCTGGAAGCACAGGAGAATATAAAGAAAATAAAACTTACGTGTAATCCCGCTACATAGAGCCCGACTTTGGCAGTTTTATATATATATTTTCTAGGATTTTTTTTTTAAAGATTTTATTTATTTATTTGAGAGAGACAGAGAGAATGAGAGGGGAGAAGGTCAGAGGGAGAAGCAGACTTCCCACAGAGCCGGGAGCCCGATATGGGACTCGATCCTGGGACTCCGGGATCATTACCTGAGCTGAAGGCAGTCGCTTAACCAACTGAGCCACCCAGGCGCCCCTTTAGGATTTTTCTAAGCATATGAGTGTGTGTGTTTGTGTGTATGTGTGTAAATGTGGTATATACACATGGATGAACACATAATTAAAAAATATACGTGGACTTCTATGCATACAGTTTTTTTTTTTAATTTTTTTAAAAGATTTTATTTATTTATTTGGCAGAGGGAGAAATCACAAGTAGGCAGAGAGTCAGGCGGGGGGCGGCGGGGCGGGGAGAAGCAGGCTTCCTGCTGAGCAGAGAGCCCGATAAGGGGCTCAATTCCAGGACCCAGGCCAAAGGTAGAGGCTTTAACCCACTGAGCCACCCAGGCGCCCCATGCATACAGTTTTGCTACCTTTTTCTGTTGGCATTATATGTTAGTCAACTTTCTATTTCTAATTTCTAATTAGATTTCTAATAACAATATTACTAAAAACCTTAAAAATTTCACATTCTTTGACATAGCAATTTCAGTTTTATCTATCTTTTGTCTGATGGGAGAGAAAACAATGCTTATAACTCTAAGAGTATTAGAAATAATTTATATTTATATAGATTATTTGTTGTATAGCTTATTTTTCAGAACAGTTTGTTTTGTTTTTTTGATCTGTCCCATAGAATAACTCACAGCCACTTAAAAAGGCAATATGGATCTATACTTATTTACATAGAAAGTTGACTAACATATAATGTTACATTTTAATTGGTCTCATGTTGATTAATGGTGAAATTACCTCTAAAATTTTTGGTAGAGCAAATAATGCTACAAAGAACATTCTTATTCATAATTCTTGCACATCTGTGTAAATATTTTTGCAGGATAGATTCCTAGAAATGAAGAAGTTTGGTCATAGGATATGCATATATCCATAGGAAAATGGTTTATGTCAAATTGTGTTATTTCATACAGCTTTATTGAGATATAATTGACAAATAAAATTGTGTATATTGTATATTTAAGGTATACAACATGATGATTTGATATACATATACATTGTGAAATGGTTACCACAGTCAAGAAAATAACACATCCATCACCTCATGTAGTTACTTTTTGTGTGTATGTGACAAGAACATTAAAATCTCTTAAGGTCTACTCTCTCAGCAAATTTCAAATATATAATGTAGTATTATTAACTATAGGCACCATGCTGTATATTAGATTCCCAGAACTTATTCATCTTATACCTAAAGTTTGTATCCTTTGACAAACATCCGCCCATTTCCTCCACGCCCTAAAATATATCATGTGGGTATATATATAGTTACATAGATATCACATTTTCTTTATTAATCTGTTGGTGAGCACTTAGGCTGTTTCCATTTCATGGCTATTGTGAATAATGCTGCAATGAATATTGAGTACACATATCTCTTTGAAATAGTGCTTTTATTTCCTTTGGATATATGTACAGAAGTGAGGTTGGTGGATGATACGGTAGTGGGTTATATGGTTATACCAGTGGATTTTTAAATTATCTGCATATTTTGTAGTTTTATTGAGGTAAAATCAGATTAAAGTATACAGTTTGAAAATTTCGACATATACAGTTTGAGAATTTCGACATATGTATATACGTGTAAAAACTCAATACCTCTTATACATACCCCTTTGTAAGTCCTCATTCTCTCTCCACAAACCCCCTCACAACTCCCCAAGTAAACACTAATCTGCTTCTGTCACTACAGACTGTTTGCGTTTTCTAGAATTCTGTATAAATGGGATCATGCAGTAGCTACTCATTTTTTTAGTCTGATTTCTTTCATTCAGCTTAATTATATTGAGGTTAATCTATGATTTTATACACCTAAGTTTATTTCTTTTTGTTGCTAAGTAGTATTCTCTTTTGTGGATATACCAGAATTTCTTTATCCATTCACTAATGATGGACATTTGTATTGTTGCCAGTTTTTGGTTATTACTAATGAAGCTGGTATAAACGTTCATTTGTATGTCTTTGTGTGGTGATATGCTTTCATTTATCTTGGGTAAATAGTTGGTGGTAGAATGATTGGGTCATATGGTAAATATATATTTAAATTTTTTAGAAACCGCTGAACTGTGCTTCCAAAGTAGCTAAATTATTTTACATTGCCATGAGCAATATATGAGAGTTCTAGTTACTCCTTATTCTTGCCAATCTTGGAATTGATGAGCCTTTAAAAATTATGGTCATTCTAATAGATGTATGGTATTATCTCATTGTGGTTTTAATTTGCATTTCCTGAATGATCCAATGATTTTAAACATATTTTCATGCACTTATTTGCTATCCGTATATCTTCTGCCCATTTAAAAATGTTTGTGTTCTTATTATTGCATTTTGAAAGTATATGTTCTGAATATGAGTCCTTTCCTGGATGTGTGATTAGTAAATATGTTCTTCTAGTGTATGCCTTGTCTTTTCATTTTTTGAAGAATGTCTTTCAAAAAGCATAAATTCATACTTCTGAAGAAGTCTAGTCTACAATTATTTCTTTTATGGATTGTGCTTTTGATGTTTTATCCAAAAGGTTTTTGTTTAACCCTAGGTCACATAGAAGTCAGAAAACAAGTCAAAGTAGTTGACTGAAATTTGTGCAGATGTTTCATTGTTTTCTGAAGGAGAAGCCACTCTCAAGTTATTATGCTGAAAAAGGAGTTTTGAGGCAGACAACTTGACAAACTTTCCAATATTAGATAAAGTGTTTCTGTGGTTTAGAAATGAGAAAAACTAAGGCTTGTCAATTTCTCTGATGGTAGAAGCCTGCAGACCACTGGAAGCACTGAAATATTCTTTTATAGGTTACTTTGTTCAGATGACATTAAATGGAATTGTGGGTTTATAATAATTTTCTAGATAGATAAACCCTTTCAAAGGGTTTAAAGATAAACCCTTTGAAAGTTGGCCTCATTGAAGGCCAACTTGAAGAATCTTGAAAAATTCAGATGTTCCTTGACACAAATCTATGCTTGTCTGGGAAATGGGATTTAAGAACCCTGATTCTGTGTTTTGTCACATTTTGTAAATCTGGATTTTTTAGCTGTAGCTGCTATTAGACATGACCTGTGCATTATCGTGCAAAAAAAAATCATAATTTCAACTTCTCATTCAACCCAAATAAAAATTTCTTACTGACATTTTCATTTGTATAACTTAGATATCTTTTTTTCTTCTTTTAAGAAATAGGCATTACTTTTTGCTCGTGAAGTGAGATGACTTTTGGGAGTAAGGATTGGTTTAATATTGTGCAATATTTTGTGTATTTGTTTTAATGCATTTTGTGTGTATGTGCATGTAATGAGAGCGAGAACAAGAGAGAGAGAGAGAGAGAGGAAAGGAGGAGAGGAGAGAGGGAGAAGGAACAATGTGAGACAAAGCTTTCATTAGAATTTCAATTGGATCCACTCCCCCAAAACCACTGGTATAGAAGGCTTTGAAATCAGTCCTATTCTTTCAAGGTAACACCATTATATATGTAAAATTGACATGTTGCATGATTTTTTTTGGTACCTATTTACAAATACAAAAATTAGAGCTTTGAGCAAAGAGCACTACGGTATGTTTAATTCTAGTCTGTATCATTCTTATTGTGGACCAGTACTATATAATTATAATATGTAAATTTTTTCTGGTATATTTTCTTTTTACATTCTATATTTAATGTTAATGTTGACTACTCTTGTGTATAGATGATGTATTCTAATATCAGTTAATTCTATTCACATTTTTAGTTTGCATTTTTATCTCATGTTCTTAGTGAGTGTGCTAATCCAGTTTTTCCCTCTGTTTCTGAACCATTATTACAGTTAATGGAATGCTGGACTTTTCAGATTTCCTTAAGGCTGTGAATGATGTTTGTTATTTGGTCTCTCAGGATCCAGGTAAAAAAAAAATGACTCTTCAAAATTATAGAAGAGAATGATTTTGATTTTAACTGATTTTAAGGTGGGGTGGTTATATGAATTTACATTTTTTTGAAGAATTTTTTTAAAAAGATTTTATTTATTTGACAGAGAATGAGAGAGAGAGAGACAGCAAGAGCAGGAACGCAAACAAGGGGAGTGGGAGAGGGAGCAGAAGGCTCCCCACTGAGCAGGGAGCCCGATGTGGGGCTCCATCCCAGAACCCTCAGATCATGACCTGAGCTGAAGGCAGATACCTAAGGACTGAGCCACTCAGGCACCCCTTTCAGAGTCTTTTAAGTACTCCCCCCGCCCCCAGCAGTCTAGGTTGAGAAAGATTAGACCTGAGTTGTTTCATAAAAGGCACTGAAAAATGGGGATCCCTTCCATGGTATCCTAATTTTCTTTCTTTAATCTTCATTGGATGGATACAACTGATATATTAATTTTCTTTTCTTTTACTTTTTTTCCCCCCAAAGATTTTATTTATTTATTTTGAGAGAGGGAGTGAGACAGCACAAGCAAGGGGGAGCAGCAGGCAGAGGGAGAGGAAGAAGCAGGCTCCCCACTGAGCAGGGAGCCCAGTGCGAGACCCGATCCCCAGACCCTAGGATCATGACCTGAGCCAAAGGCAGACACTTAACTGACTGAGCCTCCCAGGCACCCTAGATTAATTTTCTTAATGTGATTTTTGTCATGTCATTCTCCTGCTCAAAGATTTAGATGTTCTTCCTATGATTAAATGAATGAAGTCCAAACTCTTAAGCCTGGCATCCTCACCGCTTCTTAGTTTTGCTTGCCATTCCTCCTTTCTCTGTAGGATCTTTTCCAGGCAAGAACTTCATGCTCCAGTTCATCAAAAATCTCTATCCATGCCAATTTCATTTTTATTTCCACACCTTTTGTTCACGTGTTTTTTCTTTTTTTCTCTTTGAAGTCTCAAATATGTCTGCTTTCTTCTATAGCTTAACAGTACTCTCTTCACTGCTTGTATTTCTCCCCAAAAATTTCAGATACTGATGGATCTCCTAACAACTTTTAGTTTATACTTCATACAAATTGCAAAGAAAGTGATTGGAAGAACTATTCATGTTAGTGATAGAAACAGTGCTTCCAAATGTCTGCTATCTCTAGTGTTCATGAACTAATTTTAACAGTTCCTTGGTTTAAAACACAACAAAACAAAACAAAAACCAGTTCCTTGGTTTTTCCATTAGGCAAGATCAAGCTCCTATAATCAGTCCTTGGGATTATAATTATTGTAGTCAACCTCACTGTATTTTCTTAGAATCAAGGATATATGAATGTGAGTCTTCATATACCTGGATAAGGAAGCAAAAGGCCAGAAAAACTTTAATGTTTATATATTCCTTAATGTAATAAAAGTTATTAAATGCCTACTATATGCAGCAATTAACAATATAGATATAATGCTTGACTTGCTTTTCTTTTTTTTAATTTCTACTTTTATTAACATATAATGTATTATTTGCCCCAGGGTACTACATGTCTGTGAATCATCAGGCGTACACATTTCACAGCATTTGCCATAGCACATACCCTCCCCAATGTCCATAGCCCTACCCCCTCTACCTCCCAGCCACCCTTATTTTGTTTCATGAGTTTAGGAGTCTCTTATGGTTTGTCTCTGTCCCCATCCCATCTTGTTTCATTTCTCTTCCCCACCCCCCCACGACCCCCTGCACTGCCTCTCAAGTTCTTCATATCATGTGATAATTGTCTTTCTCTGACTGACTTATTTCGCTTAGCATAATACCCTCTAGTTCTATCCACGTCATTGCAAATGGCAAGATTTCATTTCTCTTGATGGCTGCATAGTATTCCATTGTGTGTGTGTGTGTGTGTGTGTGTGGTGTGTGTGTGTGTGTGTGTGTATACACACCACATCTTCTTTATCCATTCATCTGTTGGCTTACTTTTCTTTTGTGAATCCTTACTTCCTACTTGGCATTTTGATTAACTCCTACAGCATTGGGTTTCTCCTGGTTCTCCTAGGTCTACTTGGTTTTCATCTTGAAAACCAAGCTTTTTCTTGACTATAGATTTATATATGTGTTTAGGTTCTGAAGTGCTGGCTACTTTTCAAGCCAAAGTTTAGCTCCCAGGTATTCCTATGTTTTTCAAGTCCCAGATTGCTATTTTGACCTTAATTTTGTTTATGGTCAAATGTTCTGAGACTAATGAAGTCCCAAGTTTCCTTTTTACCTCTTAAAACAATATACCTAATTCTTGAATATGCTATTTTTATAAAATATCCAAGTAATATATGAAAGTAAATATGTAAAAGGCCCTCTTTAATCCTTCCTAGATTGTTAGTTTATTTTTTTAATTTTTTTTAGATTGTTAGTTTAATGTTGACTTTAGAATCTTTTTATATGCAATTATGAATAGACGTATATATATATATATATTTTACAAGACAAAATTACTTTTTGTCAAAATTACAAAATTGTACAAAATTACAAAAAGATATCAATTACTAAGCAGAGAAGAACAAGAGGACCTAAATCTTATAGAAGCAAGTGAAAAAATCAAGCATACAGTTAGGAATCAAGAGACCCAAGAAAATAAAAGGGAAAAATAGAAATATCTTCTACTTGAAGAGAAAGGGATCATGCCAAATACATTATTGTCTAGCATGATTTTTTTTTTAAACTGAATAATATGTCTTGGGAGATTTTCCATGCCAGTAGGTGTAGGTCAGCCTATTACTTTTTAATAGCTGCATGGTATCTGAAGAGTGTAGATGTACTATAATTTATTTAACTAATCCTTTATTATTGAATATTTAATTGGCTCTAATTATCTTAGTATTAGAAACAATTTCACAATGAATATAACTTTTCTTATATTTTTATATTTTATATATATTTATTTTGTATTATATTTTCTATGTGTGCCTGTATCTTTATGATGCCTTTGTAAGGCATCAAATTTTGTAAGGCAAAATGAGTTGTCAATTATTAGGTAGAAGAGAACCAGAGGGACTACGTGCATACTTTGGGACATGCCTTCAGCACTCAGACAGATAGTTTTCAGCTCTTCCTTTGCCTTCACTTCCTGCTTATTGTGTATCTTCAAGGTAAGCTAGAGGTGAAGGTTCAGGACCTGCTCAGATTTTTCCTGGGTATGGCCCTATCCACGTGTGGCCATAGATGGATGGCCATCTAGATGTTCAGGAATATGTTGGCACTTTTCAAAGGCCTCTATGGACATCTCATTTCCCAGATTTTCCTTTTAAGCTTGTTTGCTAGCCTATTGTTTGCTCCAGCTGCTTTTATTGACTTGGAAATAGGCCCATGACATATTTTTGAGTGGAAAGATAGCGGACTATACATACTGTTTTATTTGAGTGAAATGTTCACAATTGTTGATGTGTATAGATACATAGAAAGGTATCCGAGTAGGATATTAATCAAAATGCATCATTTTTTGCATGTCCTAGATGGAAATTTGTGTTGCTTTTATCTTTATTCTTTGTGCAGTTGTGGGTTTATTTGACTTTTTAAAATTAGTATGTTATTGGAAGAGCAGCAATAGCATTGAAGAGCAGGGCTTCAGAATCTGTCTTTTTGTTGTTGTTTGTTTCAAGTTTTATTTAAATTCTAGTTAACATATAATGTAATATTGGTTTCGGGAGTGAAATTTAGTGATTCGTCACTTACATATAATACCCAGTGCTTGTTCCAACTGTTACCTACCACTTCAGGCAGTCATAGTGTTAACTAATTGCCTCTGATTGTTTTTAATGAGTGAGACCAGGGAAAGACTGCACGGGCAAACTTTGAGTCAGGTAAAATAAGGACAGTTTTGCAAGTAGGGTCTCCCACAGAACCACCAAACAGGTCTAATAATGACAGTTCTTAGGAAATGGGGCTTTGAAGAAGTTTAAACTCATTCTTTTCCATTGGCTGTCAGGCTACTGTTTTTCATCATGATTGTAGGCTCTTAGTTTTCAGAGTTCCTGGGAGGCTGGGATGATGATTTGGGAATATGACAAGTTAAAATGCCACAAAGTGCACTGTTACTGAGATTCAGCCATTCTTCTTGAAAAAACACTTTTTGGATTGCTGTAAGCCTTTGATTTATATACAGAGTTTTGGAAAAAGTTGATTCTGACAATTTTTGCCAGTGATCTCATTGCTTTTATGGAGGAGAGGATTCTCAGAGGTCCTTCCTCTGCCACTTTTGCTCACTTGATCAATAACTATTAGTTGAATAAATGAATAATGCCCAGTTCTTCCTTCCTGCATGTGCAAATCTAAAACCTTGTGGATCATTATGCTTGTTATATCCTGAATTCCAAGAAAATGTGGTGACTATAAAGTGATTTGCTCTCTGGAATTGATTATGGGAATTGAGTTTCCTTATCAAATTAAATTAAGAGATGCAGTGGTGTGAGGGGCACTTAAATTCGGCATTAAGACCAGGTATCAATCTGTTTAGATTCTAAGAAAAAACACTTGTTTAGGGAAAACTCTCTCATGAATATGGATATTTTCTTCTAACTGTGTTCTTTCCAATACTTTTGATACTTATATTAGCATGAGAAAATGAAGTTTCTGTGGAGAAAAGAAGACTTTTTAATAGTGGTTAAACCTTTGCTAAGCTCTTTGTAATATGATAAAAAAATCTAAAGAGAAATTTTGTATCTATTCCATTCTTCTTGTATACTGTTTTTTCTAAATGACATTTTAAAGCAATTCATGATGCTCTCAAATTTTGGTTTAAGCTGCCTTGCTATTATAGATTATACCACTGGTGAGAAATTATTTTAGTTAAAACTTTTAACTAAGAGGTAAATATGGTATAATGAGAGAACCCATACCTTTTAGCACAATGCCCATAGCTTTTAGCACAATGCTCAGCATATAAATAGCATTCAATAAATATAAGCTATTATTGCTAATGTTATATCACTAGTGATAATAGCGAAAATTGTATTTTATACCAAGAATGTTCTCAGAATTGAGTAAATGCCTACTTGCAGGTACATTTTTAGAAAACCCTATGCCTATGTTATTTTTCTCTGGTAGGTTATTGACACAATATCAGCTCCTCCAAGAAAAGATATTGGTTCTTATGGTAAAATAATATCTTTGTTTATTGTATTTTTGCAGCATTCCAGAATGCCTTGAAGATTTTCTGTAGGATAAAAAGTGGTCGAGTTGCAACTGATGAACTGGCTGCTGTTTTGGATAGCATGGATATCCCTGTAATCCCTGAAACTTTTCAGGAAGTGATAAAGCATGCTAGTATAGACAGTGAGTTATTTGAACTAATATGTATATATATCTTTCTTGGATATCGGTTTTCTGCACTTGATCTTAGCCAAAAGGCCGAGAAGCGATTGGGTATCAGTTTTCTGATTCATTTTTTATTTCTTCTTTTTCTTCTTGATTCTTGCCTTTTGCCACCATCACTGCTTACTGGTGTCTTACGGTAAGAGATAGCCTAGGAAAATTAAATGAGAAATTTCTAAAACTGTTATATTTTGGTATGTTTGGTAAAAATCTTAAGAGAAAAATAGATTTATTTTCTTTTCAAATTTAACTCTCTGTTCTGATAGTTATTTCTTGTCTGTGTAGAGATGGTTTCTGTAGTGTCAAGGGCATTGGCTTCACAAGTTAGGAGACCTAAATTTCTTGAATTTAAAATTTTTTTAGATAGGTTTGATTATACAATCTTCCTATGCTATTCAGTTACTTTGCATAATGTAGATTTCTTTTAAACATTATAAATATATTTAGCAGATTTTTTTATTACATGTTTACATGTTACCAGGGGGTGTCTAATAATGGGCTAATAAATTACTGATTCATTGCTTATCCATTCATTTAATCATTTAATATCTACTGTGCTTGGAGCTGTGCTAGGTGATACACAGATGAATAGAACACATTTCTTTTTCCAAAGGAGCTCCAATTCTAGTGTAGAAAGAGTTAAATAAAATGAGAATTATAATGTTGTATAGCAAATACTATTATAGAATGTAGGTAGGCTGCAAATGTATTTTTTTTAATGTATTCTTGAAGCACCATGGAAAGATTATCAGAGGATGTGATAGCTGAGCTGAATCTTAAAGGGTCAGTAGGGGTTAATTGGTTGAAGGTGGTAATGAAGAATGAGAAAGATATTTTAGGCTGAGGGAATAGTGTGTATATGTATGGCAGGAAAATAATCAGACATGATACCCTTTTCAATGGGCTTCCACTGGTTTTTGTCATTTGTTAGTGGTGGCTTTTTAGTGGGCCCTTGGTTGCTGAAATGTGTGAAGATAGAACCAGAACCAGGCTGCATGGATTTCTCCTTCCTTCCTTCCTTGCTTCTTTGCTTCCTTGCTTCCTTCCTTTTTGAGAGAGAGGGGAATGGGAGGGGCAGACAGAGAATCTTAAGCAGACTCCACACCCAGTGCAGAGCCTGACACAGCATTCGATCTCACAACGCTGAAATCATGACCAGAGTCAAAATCAAGAGTTGGTTATTTAACTGACTAAGCCCCAGGCTTCATGGATTTTACTAGGTAGTCATTTATGGTTGGTTCTGGGTTCGTAGACATAAGTGGAGGGATGTTCCAAGGCATGAAGATGTCCATAAGATAGGGATTTTAAAGATTAATCTCAAGCCATATTATTAAATAGCCTTTAGGGCATGCTCTATCAGAAGCAACAGAAATCATACATGAGATCACAATAGCACTTTTTTTTTTTTTAAAGATTTTATCCATTTATTTGACAGAGAAAAAGATCACAAGTAGGCAGAGAGAGAGAGAGCAGGAAGCAGGCTCTCCGCTGAGCAGAGAGCCTGATGTGGGGCTCGATCCCAGGACCCTGGGATCATGACCTGAGCTGAAGGCAGAGGCTTTAACCCACTGAGCCACCGAGGTGCCCCCCCCCCCTTTTTTGACTTAGGGAATTCTGGTGTGGTTTTCCAGGCCTCTTACTTTATTTGGGGAGCTAAACTGAAAAATTATGCTAATTTCATAGGATTGTTGTGGGAATTAACTATCTTGTTGTAGGAATTAACATTATTATTGTGTTTGGCACCTAGAACAGTCTCAAGAAATGTGAAGCAGAAACCTGAGAATTATCCTCGACAACTCTGTTTTCTCTATTCTCCTCATGCAGTCATTATGAATTGCTATTTTAAACTCCTAAGTATCTCTGAAATCATTCTATTTTCCAACATTACTACCTTAGTCCAAGTTACTATAATCTTTCCTTACGACCATTAGTGTTCATCCTAACAAGTCCACCCATATCTGGTCTTTCCCCCTTTACACTGTAGCCAGAATAATCTTTTTTAAAAACACACACACATCTCATCATGTTACCTCCCTACATAAAATCTAAAAATACTTCTTGGAATGAAGAGCCCTTTAATGTTGTGTACAAGGCCTTGCAATATCTGGCTTTTACTGTAGGTCTCTAGCTTTGTCACAGACAGAATTCTGCTTTGCTTACTGTGCCTGCGCAGAGTTTCGGTTGTATACCGCCTCCTGCCATAGCCTTTGCGTGTGTTCTTTTCTTTCCCTGGAACATTCTGCTCCTCCTAGTTAATTCCTACTTTACTTTAGATTTAAACTCAACTCTATAGGGATGTTTCCATGACTTCTCTAACCAGGTTAGATTCTCATATCATACACTCTCACAGCACTAACCACAATTGCATTTTTAATTTATTGTTAATAAAAAATAAAAAGATCTGTATCTCAAATAAGAGCACCAGGAAAGCAGATATCATGTCCACTTTTGCTCAATATTGTATCCTCAGTACCTATTAGTACAGTGCTTATGGTACATATTAACTGCTCAGCAAATATATGTCGAATGAGTTAATAAGTCTCACCCTTCACCCCATCTTCTCCAACCAGGGGGAACAAGATTTCTTCACTATGTCATTTTGATAAGCTGGTTGTGACTTAAGGTAAAATTCCTCATAGGGAAGGTCCTTTTCTTTTGACTAGGAAAATAATTTTAATAAGTTTGTTTGGTTATGGGAGTTGAAGCCTATTGGGAGACACTTAATTTGAGCAAAAAGGTAAGGTAAAGTACGCTATATAAGAAAACAACAGGAATGTAAATTACCATAGTGGCTAATTGGCAGCTGGAGGAAGAAGATTGAGGGAATCTAAGAGTGGATCGGGGGATCTTGCAATCAGTAGAGAGTAGCTATAGAACCCTGGGACAATGGTTTGATGTTGCTTGTTGTACTATAAAGAACTCCCATTCTCCCATTAATTGCAAGTTATCAGGTAAAAGTTGTTTATATATAATAGCCTTGTGTTAGTAGTGTTGGTGGGTGGATTTAAAGGAGAAAGGTCTATAGGTTCTGTGTTAGGTAGATTTGGGGTAGAGAGACCATGGCACCTATAGAATGTGATGATGTAGGTGAGATCAAGAGTCTAGGGGAATAGAAGAAACAAACATCAACTGCAAGAGTATGAAACACTCAGGAATCCTCAAATTTTGGAGGGAGTATTGATTTATATCATACAGTGTACAGTCTGGGGTCTGAACTATTTAACTTAAATATTAAAGGAAAGGACAACTCCAGAATGCCAAAACTCTTGGATTATCTAGGTAGGAGATATGGATTCTTCTGTAACAGAATTTTGAAGTAAGGAGTGATATAACTAGTAGAAGACATAGCACCCTGTTATAGGTACTATTTTAACATGTTTTTTTTGTTTGCTTTGTTTTTTTTGAGTAATAATGATATGTGGAGAATATGTTCATCTTTATGAGTATTCACAATGAAGAGGAAAGAATTATACTGTTGGAACTTGCAAGGAAGTCCAACAAGCATTTGCTTCATTAAGATATGGCAAGAGAAAAATGGAAAATAACTTGGTGACAGTTCTGGGAGTGTCAGGTAGTTTGGTTTTTGAAATAGGATATTTTGGTGCAGTACTTTTTTTCTCTCATGGTGATTAGTAATCTGATAATTGAACTGGGTGAAAAGCAGTGACTAGCATATTTTTTGATAGAGGAGGTTTTTGATATTATGGAGCTATTGTGAAGATTATGAAAATATAGTATTAATATTCACATAACACCTTCATTCACATAATGTCCTGAATATGACCTTGATGATTAGGATAAATTCTTTTTCACACTAGGTATTTATATTTTCCAGGTTGAATTTCCTCCAGAAGTACATATATAAGAATGGGAGGTCTGTTTTGAACTTCCCTTATGATCAAGTTTCATTCTTCTATATATAGCTGTCCAATATTCCCAGCACCATTTATTGAAGAGACTGTCTTTTTTCCATTGGATATTTTTTCCTGCTTTGTTGAAGATCATTTGACCATAGAGTTGCGGGTATAAATGGTGTCTATAACTATACTGATTGCCTCAGTCTCAACCAGGAATTATTCATTAAGGTTCTGATAAGTCAGATAGGGGCCAAAATAGCAATTTTAGATTCTGTAATGCTTATTTGGCCACCGGGAACTATTTAAATAGATAATATTTGTTTGGGAGGTTTGTGATAGATAACTATTTTTGCATAGAAGCAAAGGATAAATTTTGAGCAAGAGCTAGTGAATCTATAGTTAGCTACTTCATTCTTACTGATTGATATTGGACCTCTTTCCAGAGAAGGGAGTTTTTTAAGTGGAGAGCAGATTTAAACAATATGGCCTTCTCCATCAGATTAATTTATGTATGGTCCAACAGAATACTTTTCACTGATCCAATTCAAGAGTTTGAGGGCTGAAGCCTTGAATTATTTTAGTACTTAAGCTATGATCTAAGAACTTAGGACATGGACTCAATCTACAATAAGTGCCAGGAGTTCCCTACGGCGTCTAATGGAGGTGTTAGTACCAAAATCAAGAAGAGAATGAGATTAAATACCAAGGAAATAAAAAAACAGAATGTAAGAAGCAGTTCCTAATCAGAAGACAACTTAGCATCAACTGGTCTAGCACTTCTTTGATTGGGTCAAATACTTACCTTGCTTTGCGGTAATTTAAAGGCCTGCGCCTGATGTAGCTTACCAATTTTCAAGAATCAGAATGAATCAAACCTACCCAACACCAAAACTATATTGTGCATAATTCTTCTTTGACTCAGAAGGCACATTAAAAGCTTGCATCTTTTTTTTCAGGGTCTTCACTTATGTGTATAGTTGAGCAGTTGATTTCTTACACATAGGCTGAAGAATAAACCTAGTGTTTTCATAGGTAGATAAGTCAATTCCTGGTCTTTTTCATCTTGGATGTCAAGCAAAGTCAAACATTTGGAGGCAAGAACTATTGGGAAAATCATTTTCTACCTCTTTGCACAATTGGAATGACATATTTAAGGTCACTGCCTCTGCACTCATTCTCTGTCATGTACTGCCTAAGAAGGAAAATGGTCTTAGACAAACGCAAGTGCAGGAATGATAGGAAATTATAATTATGAGTGCTGGACATATATAAGATGCTAAATAAATGGTTTTCTGCTATCCACAATGTAGACATTGCATTATTCTTTACAACCTTCAGTTTATTTTATTCATTCAAAAATAATTTTTACACTTATGTGTGGAGGATAAAGAAAAACTTGGAGGACATTGGGAGAGGGAAAGGAAGGGTGACTTGGGGGAAATCGGAGGGGGAGACGAAACGTGAGAGACTGTGGACTCTGAGAAACAAACTGAGGGTTTTGGAGGGAAGGGGAGGTGGGGAGGGTTTAGTGAGTCTGGTGGTGGGTATTGAGGAGGGCACATATTGCATGGAGCACTGGGTATGGTGCACGAACAATGAATCTTGGAACACTGAAAAAATAAAATAAAAACTAAAAAAACCACTTGGAAAAACAAAAAAAATTTTAAGCGTGCCTGGGTGGCTCTGTCGGTTAAGTATCTGCCTTTGGCTCAGGTCATGATCCCAGGGTCCTGGGATTGAGTCCTACATTGGGTTCCCTGCTCTGTGGGAAACCTGCTTCTCCCTCTGCCTCTGCCTCTCTCTGTCTCTCATGAATAAATAAATAAATAAATAAATAAATAAATAAATAAAATCTTTAAAAAAATAATTTTTAAGTGCTGGGAAGTAGATACTTTGCCAGGCATTGGGGAAACAAATGACACCTTCTCTGCTCTTAAGGAGCTCCTGATCTAGTGAGGAAGATAAGAGTTAAAACTTGAAATTCAACCTATGGTACACTCTTAAAAAAACTGTTTATTAAAATATTATCCTGATTACCTAGCTTTCAGACTTAAAATGTGACTAATTTCTTTTGATGGGAAACCCTTTTATTAAGGAGAAAAGAAAATAATGGTCTTGGTCTTATGTTTCATTGTGTACTGAGTTATTAATTCACAATTACAGATATTATTCAAAACCTATAATAGCTGGCCTTCCACTCCTCCTTCCACATATCTCTGTGTTGTTTTCATATTAGAATAGGCTAGAAGTAATATTTATGTTCAAAAAGAAATACAACATTTAAACTTATTCTTTCTATTACAGGTAACCACAGGGTGGATATTAGAGATATTATATTTACTTTGGATGAACTACAGCACCAGTATGAAGGTTTTTGTAAGTGAGCTCTTGTTGCTATAATACGTTTTGTTTGTAAATAAATTATCCTTAAATTAAATCCTAATTTATAAGTCTTATCATATGAATTTTAAAGCCTTTTCTGAAACCATTGCTCTCTTCAATTAGGGAGATAAAAGTTTAATACCCTAAATATACCTAGTTAAAATTGGTTACAGGGGTGCCTGGGTGGCTCAGGGGGTTAAGCCTCTGCCTTCGGCTCGGGTCATGATCTCAGGGTCCTGGGATCGAGCCCCGCATGGGGCTCTCTGCTCAGCAGGGAGCTTGCTTCCTCCTCTCCCTCTGCCTGCCTCTCTGTCTGCTTGTGATTTCTCTCTGTCAAATAAATAAATAAAAATCTTAAAAAAAATAAAATAAAATAAAATTGGTTACATAACTATCTCTTAATTTTCTAGTTTTATCTTTCCCTTAATATTTTACAACAGAAAGTAATCTTTGAAACAATAACACTGAAAAAAGATATTTAATTTGCATATTGTGGGTCATTCTGATATCCTGACACTGACTGTTAAACATTTTTAATATATTCTTCACTATCATTCATGATTTAGTTCAGTTTTTCTTCATTAAGTACTTTTTTAATCTCTTCCAGTTGCACATCATGTCATTCCTTATTCTTTCTCTAATTTGTCCAAATATCCTTTGACCAAGATTATCTATGTATATATAATTTTGAGAATTATTTAGTTATAATCAGCTTACTGTAAATAAAGCAGCCTCTTGCCTGATCTTTTCCTCAGCTTCTCCAGAGGCAAACATGTTAAATGTTTTAGATCATTACTTGACATATGTCTTCATGACAATAAATAACGTGTTTGTATTGTTACTATTAATTTTTAAAATTTGGGGTATACATAGTAAACTTCCTAATTATGAAAAATAAGGATTTAGCTCTGTTTTACCTTCCTTGTCTCCACCATACCCACTTACTCTTCCTCTACCTATCCACACTCCCAATATAGTTACATGGTAATTTGATTAAATTTTAATTCAGTATTTATGCTAATAGGTTTATGTAAACACTATTCATAGCTGAGCTATATAGTATCTTGTGGTTAGTTTCTTTTTCTTAGCAAATTTTTCCCTCTTTGAATTAATAGTTGGCTTATTTATTTATTTGCTTGGTTTTAAATACTTTATTTATTTATTTATTTATTTATTTATTTATTTTATTTTATTTAGAGAGGGAGATGAGGGGGAGGGCAGAGGAGAGAGAGAGAGAAATCCTAAGCAGTCTACA
This sequence comes from Nasua narica, assembly GCA_028533885.1. NCBI lineage: Eukaryota > Metazoa > Chordata > Mammalia > Carnivora > Procyonidae > Nasua > Nasua narica. The sequence goes on along the minus strand of CM052804.1, from coordinate 14,039,502 downwards.
TACCCAGCATGGAGCCCAACGTGGGGTTCAATCTCATGACCCTGAGATCATGACCTGAGCTGAAATCAAGAGTCCAACAAATGCTTAACTGACGGAGTCATCCCGTTGCCTCTATATGGTTGATTTTTAAATAAGTGTACTTACTGCTGATTGAACCCTGAATTCTGCCAACTGTCTAAGTATCCTCTCCATAAGTTTGCATGCACAAGGTATTCTATTTTATCTTCTTGAAGAAATCTTCCATAGAGTATTCTGATGTTCTTCAGTATGGATTTGTTTCCCTCTACATCTTGTGTGCAGCTGTCACCCTGGAATCTTTTTTCATTAACATTCTGGAGACTTTTCACTTCTGTCCTCCTGTATTAGATGCTGTCTTCACATTTGAGTGATAGTATGACTGGGTATAGAATTCTAGATTGTAAATAATTTTCTGGATTTTTCTAGTTCTCAATATTGCTGTTGATGTCCAAAAATAGGTATTGATTCTTCTTTAAATGTTTGGTAGATTTTCCCTGGGGAGCCATCCAGCCCTTGTTTGTTGGGAGACTTTTGATTACTACTTTAATTACCTTGCTGGTTATGGATCTGTTCAGGTTTTTGATTTCTGTCTGTTTCAGTTTTGGTGGTTTATATGTCTCTAGGAGTGCATCCATTTCTTCCAGATTGTCTAATTTGTTGCCATATAGTTGCTCATAATATGTTCTTATATTTGTTTCTATTTCTTTGGTGTTAGGTGTGATCTCTCTTCTTTCATTCATGACTTTATTTATTTGGTTCCTTTCTCTTCTTTTTGATAAGTCTGGCCAGGGGTTTATCAATCTTACTAATTGTTTCAAAGAACCAGCTCCTAGTTTCATTGATCTGTTCTACTCTTTTTTTGTTTTTGTTTTTGTTTGGTTTGTTTTAGTTTGGTTTGGTTTCTCTTTCATTGATTTCTGCTCTGATCTTTAGTATTTCTCTTCTCCTGCTATTCTTTCTCCAGCTCCTTTAGGTATAAGGTTAGATTTTGTATTTGATACCTTTCTTGTTCCTTGAGAAAAGCTTGTATTGCTATATACTTCCCTCTTAGGACTGCCTTTGCTTCATTCCAAAGGTTTTGAACAGTTGTGTTTTCATTTCATTTGTTTCTACGAATTTTTCAAATTCTTCTTTAATTTCCTGGTTGATCCATTCATTCTTTAGTGGGATCCTATTTAGCCTCCATGTATTCGAGTTCTTTCCAAATTTCCTCTTGTGATTGGCTTTCAGTTTCAAAGCATTGTCATCTGAAAATATGCAGGGAATGGTCCTAATCTTTTTTTTTTTTTAAAAAGATTTTATTTATTTATTTGACAGAGAGAGATCACAAGTAGGCAGAGAAGCAGGCAGAGAGAGAGGGGGAAGCAGGCTCCCTGCCGAGCAGAGAGCCCGATGCAGGGCTTGATCCCAGGACCCTGAGGTCATTACCTGAGCCAATGGCAGAGGCTTTAACCCACTGAACCTCCCAGGCACCCTGGTCCTAATCTTTTGATACTGGTTGAGACCTGAGTTGTGACCCAGTATGTGGTCTGTTCTGGAGATTGTTCTTCAAGATGGAATGCTCTGAATATATGTGAAGCCCATCTGGTCCAGTGTCATTCAAAGCCCTTGTTCCCTTGTTGATCTTCTGCTTAGATGATCTGCTTAGATCATCTTCTGCTTAGATGATCACTCCATTGCAGTGAGTGGGGTATTGAAGTCCCCTACTATTATTTTATTTTTATCGATGTGTTTCTTCAATTTTGTTATTAATTTGTTTATATAATTGGCTGCTCCCATGTTAGGGGCATAAATATTTACAATTGTTAGATCTACGTGTTGGATAGACCCTTTAATTATGATTGCCATTCTAGCTTTCTTTGATGTCTATTACCATGACAAATAGTTTCCTACCCCCTCACTTTTAATCTGGAGGTGTCTTTGGGTCTAAAATGAGTCTTCTGCAGACAGCATATGGATGAGTCTTGCTTTTTTATTCAGTCTAATACCCTGTGTGACTTGATTGGGGCATTTAGCCCATTCGCCCATTCGCATTCAGAGTAACTATCAAAATATATGAATTTAGTGCCATTGTATTACCTATAGAGTCACTGTTTCTGTATATTGTCTCTGTTCCTTTCTGGTCTATGTTATTTTTGGGCTCTCTTCGCTTAAAGGATCCCCTTTAATATTTCTTGCAGGGCTGGTTTAGTGGTTTAATTCTTTTAGTTTCTGTTTGTCCTGGAGGCTTTTAATGTCTCCTTGTATTTTGAAAGACAGTCTTGCTGGATCAAGTATTCTTAGCTGCATATTTTTCTCGTTTAGCACCCTGAATATATCATGCCAGTCCTTTCTGGCCTGCCAGGTCTCTGTGAATATGTCTGTTGCCAGCCTAATGTTTCTACCCTTGTAGGTTATAGACCTCTTGCCCTGAGCTGCTTTCAGGATTTTCTCTTTGTCTCTGAGTTTTGCAAGCTTTACTTTTATATGTCAAGATATTGATCTATTTTTATTTCTATTGATTTTTGAGAGGGGTTCTTTTTGCCTCCTGAGATCCCTGCCATAATTTGCTCCAATATACCTTCTTAATTATTCTAATACTGTTTCACCTGATGGTATCACTTATCTCTCGAATTCTCCCCTTGTGATCCATTAGTTGTTTATCTCTCTTTTTCTCAACTTCTTTATTCTCCATCATTTGGTCTTCTATATCACTAATTTTCTCTTCTGCCTCATTTATCCTAGCAGTTAGATCCTCCATTTTTATTGCATCTTATTAACAACCTTTTTGATTTTGACTTGATAAGATTTTACTTATTTTATTTCCCCAGAAGGGGTTTCTCTGGTGTCTGCTATGTTTTTTTCAAGCCCAGCTAGTATTTTATAATTGTTATTCTGAACTCTGCTTCTGACATCTTACTTATATGCATACTAATTAGGTCCCTGGGAGTTGGTACTACCCCTTGTTCTCTTTTTTGAGGTGAGTTTTTTTTTGTGTTGTGATTCTATCCAGAGAAGAATAGATGAATAAGAGAACAAAATACCAAAATGGCAGCAGTGCTCCAGAGAAATAGACACTAAACAAATCAGAAGAGACCTGAAACCAAAAAAAAAAAACTATATCTCAAAATTGTAAAGAAAGAAAAGCGTGTATGTGTGTGTGTATACAAAATATAAATTTAGATATATTTTGTTTTTATATATAAATTACATTATATTATAATTATGTTATATAAGTATTATATTATGTTACATAATATATAATAGTTTTATATTTATATATTTTAATATATATCATATATACAAAATATATACAAAAATAAATACATTGAAGTGATAAAATATAACTATAAAGATGACTATTTAAAAAGACTTAAAAAAAGAGAATATAATCAGACAGGTGAAGACAACAAAGCAGTACTAGATTCTGTTTGTATTTTGGTCTCTTGTCAGAAGAAACTGCATCCCAAAATTGTAAAGAAAGAAAAACATATATATCATTTCCATTCTGCATGAATAACTTCTTTTAGTAAAAGTTTTGAAAGAGTAAATCTACTAAAAATGAATTAGCTTAGTTTTTCTTTGTATGAGGATATATTTATTCTCTTTAATGCCTGAAGGATATTATCATTGGATATAGGACTCTGCGTTACGGCTTTTTCTTTTATCATTTTTTTTAAAGATTTTATTTTTAAGCAATTTCTATACCTGACGTGAGGCTTGAATATACAACCCTGAGATCAAGAGTCCCACAGTCCGTTGACTGAGCCAGGCAAATGCCCCTATTTAAGCACTTTAAAAATGTTGTTTCTTTACTTCTGGGTTCCACAATTTCTGATGAGAAATCTGATATTATTCAAATCATAAAATGGGTTGTTTTTCTATAGTTGGTTTCAAGATACTTGTCTTTAGTTTTTGGCTGTTTGATTATGATTTGTTTGGGAGTAGATTTTTTGAGTTTTTTCTATTGAGATACACTGAGCTACTTGAGTTTGTCTTTTGCCAAAATTGAAGGTATTTTTGGCCACTATAATTTCAAATATTTATTCTGCACCACACTTTTTTTCCTTCCTTCTGAGACTCCACTGACTATGTTAAATGTCAGCCCTCTTTCATTATTGCCCCACAGGTATTTGAGACTCTGATTATTCTTATTTTCCTCTGGTTGTTCAGATAATTTCTATTGATCTATCTTCAAATTCGTAAACTCTTCCTCTGACAATTCCATTCTGCTGTTGAGCCTGATGAGTTTTTTCTTTTTTGCTTTGGTTATTATATTTTTGAGCTTTAAAATTACCATTTGGTTCCTCTTTATGTCTTTTATGTAATTTTCTGACACTTTCTGTCTATTCAAAATGTTTTTTCTTCGTATGTTGGAGCATTTTTATAATAGTTGCTTTGAAGTCTTTATCAGATAGTTTCAACATCATTGTCATCTTGGTTGTGTTCACATCTATTGATTATCTTTTCTAAAACAGATTGAGTTTTCTTGGTTCTTCATATGTGAAGTGATTTTGAATTAATATCATGGACTTTTTGAATATTAAGTTATGAGACTACAGATCTTAAATCCTATGGAAAATGTTGATTTGTTTTTGCAGGAATTTGACTCAGTTTGGTTCAGGCTATAGTTTCAATCAATTTTCCATGTTTTGTAGTTTCAATGTTAATTTGCTTTTTACAACCTTTGAAGTACTATTCAGATATGTGGGACATCCATTGGCCCATATGGGACCTAGATGGTGGTTTATCCTGGAGTTCAGTTCTCAGAATTTATAGTGTACTGTTTAGGATCAAATCCATGCAGCTCAGTGTGAACCCAAGAGTTCATAAACAATGTTATGAAGTTACGTTCCTGAGCTCCTCCCCCTTCACAATTTAGTTGGTGCTTTATGGTCTCCTAGAGCTCCTTTAAATAATATTGGATTTGTTTCTGATACAGTTGAATTACTTGGAATCAGTTGGGTCCTTTTGTAGCTTTCTATTTAAAGCTTTTTAGTCATAATTGCAGAGCAACTTTTATGCTAATTTAGCTCTACTACTAAGACAGCATTCTTCACATGAGTCTACTGGAGGCTCCATGTATTATATGATCTTTCTGCTCTGGCTAATGGGATCACAAATCATTCTCAGTTCTCAGTGAGCTACAGGAATTGTCCTAACTACAATTTTCTGGTAATTCTCTCCATGTCCTTGGGTAGTATTTTCTCATGTATGTGCAGATTAATACTCAGCCAAAGAGTTAATGCTAATCTCCAGAACTCAGCAGTTCTCTCTTCTTTGGCAGTCTATTCCCATATTCCAGATTCTTTGGCCTTCCTCTTATCTCTGTTTCCTCTACTCATTCAGACCAGCAGACTCTGTTCAGGTCTTACTTTCCTATGCTATGACATGGAAACTACTTCCAGGTAGTAAGCTGGTACAGTTATAGGGTTTCTAGCTGGTTTGTTTCCCTTCTTTAGAAGATTACTTAGTCCTGTGCTGCTTATTGTCCAGTGCCAGAAAACTTTTTTTTCCCCCCTGCATAAATTCTTTGATTTTTTAGTTATTTGAGGCTTTAGGGTAAAATTGGCCCCTATTGCAGTGTCTTAGCCCAAAGCAGAAGTGTCAAAGATTTTTTTTTTTACCCATTCACTAGCCTGTTTCGTTTTGATAGAACCTAGAGATCTGTGCCACCATCCTTAAAGATTTCTAAACTTTTTACACCTAAAACTAATACAATGTTATATGTCAATTTAAAAAAAAGAATTAATTTCAAAAAAGATTTCCAAACATTGAAAATCCAAGCATTTTCCTTTGCTTGTTCATTTTAACACACACTAAACTAAGAAAATTTCTATTTTTTCTAAGTGAAATGATTTCTTAGTCAAAACTATTGCTATTCTGTTGAAGTTTCTTGTTTTTCTATCACTTTACTTGATCTCATAGAGTTGTTTTGAAAACCAAGTAGTGTAACATTCGAAATACTTTAAAATGTAACATACTATTCTGAGCCATTAGGTGGACTTTATAAATGAAGCCCTAGTGGGACATTGTATTAATTTTTCTAAAAATGTTATATATATGTATATATATGTAAATGTTATATATATGAATGTCATATATTAATTATATATATATAAAATGTTATATACATGAAAATAACTTCGGGTATGTGTATACATATATACACACAAATATATGTATATATCATCAATATATATACATATATGTTTTATATGTATATATATTATTTTCCCCTCACACAAGTACTGAGAATCTTTAGGAGAGTAAATATTTGTATTCTGATTTTATAAATAAAAATTTCCCCACTACCACTTCCTTTTAATTTGGCATGCCCATAACTAAGGGATTTGTAGCTGTATTGACATATTAGCCTATTATCTTTCAAAATTGGCAAAGAGTTGGGAATGAGAACTATGTGCTTTAGAAGACTGTCACTTTTGATTTAGTGTAACTTTGAATAGCTTTGGATGAAGGAATTTAAATATATTAAACCAGAAGATTATACTTAACCTAGTTAATAGTTCAGTCTTTTGGCTATCACCTCTGTAATTTTTAAAACATATTTATTTTATATATTTAAGCAAGTGATAATTTCTTGAGTAGATTTAATAAGGACTTGTTTTTTTTAAAAACTTTCAAATTTTGCAGGTAAATAATTAACTATGTTTCTCTTGCTTAGCAATTATGAAATGGTCAGCCTTGGATGAATCTACTTCTAACAGAAAGTTATCAAATATATCAGAATGCTTTCTACAATATAGGAAGAAAAGTGCTTTATCTTCCAGACTGTTTGAACCATCATTATTCCCAAAGTTAAACAGAAAAAACCTCCAGTATCATAAAATTATGGAGGATAATGATAACCTTGAATTTAAAAGATCAAAAAATTCTTTGCAAATAAAAAAATTCCTAAGTGGGGTTGATAGCAGCAATACAGGATTCCAGGAACCATACTCAAAGAATGGCATAAGCTTTAAGAAACATTCAGAGAAGACTGAAATTCAAGACTTAAAGTCTATACCACATAGCTTGAAGAGTATTACAAGCCTCAAAAAGTCTCCGGATAAAAGTGATACTTTTAGGATCCCCAGACTTCAGAAGCCAGCTGTGAGAAGGCATTCCAGCACCCTAAAACAGGTTTCATCAAAGGAAAAAACTGCAATGAATCCTCTGGGTCAGTATCATATATGTAAGTCAAAATCTAGGTCCTTGAGTTCTTGAGTTATCACTGAAATAAGCTGAATTAATCAGTTATTAGATAGTTGTATGCATTTTAATTGTCGTTACTTTTGAGTAACTGCCACTTCTGGTCTATAGGCCAATGCATATAACACTGTGGTTTTGACTGTTGTGCCTTTCCAGATGCTCCCTTTTTCAGATGTCTAACATTGACAAAGAAGCTTACTCAGTGATTAATCGGACTGACTCAAGTTCCCTAGAAAATAGAGGGCCTGTTTTCTTTTGGAAGTGGTTATTTTATCATTTATTTAACAAAGTATGTAAGAAGTCTATGTGAAATTTTTGCTCAGGTTCCATAATTTAAAGATATGATATCCATATCCCATATAATATGATGATACTTCAGATATTATATCCTATGGATGTGGGAATATCAAGAGAAAATTAATATTATACATCTCATCTGCCCTGGCCTTTATAGTCTTCCTCAAAGATGAGCAAGTTTTCCCAAACGATGTATGTTTTCTTCCTTCTGTGGTACCTCTATCACAGAAATACCATGTATGGAGCTTAATTAAATACTCCTTCCTGGGGTGCCTGGGTGGCTCAGTAGTTAAGTGCCTGCCTTCGACTCAGGTCATGATCCCGGGGTCCTGGGATCGAGCCCCACATTGGACTCCCCACTCTGTGGGAAGCCTGCTTCCCCCTCTTTCCCTCCCCCTGCTTGTGACCCCTCTCTCGCTGTCAAATAAATAAATAAAATCTTTAAATAAACAAATAAATGAATAAATACTCCTTCCTATAGTCCTTGGCTGAAGTTACTTAAGTTATGTTTATTTTCTTTAAAGAAACATAGTGACCTTTTTATTGCATTTCATATTACATGTAATTGTTAAAATGAGTGCTTTGTGAAATATTAGTGATTCTTATACAGTAATGCATGTTTTCAATAACTCAGTTGAAAAGGGAGTATGCTCTGTTAAGGAGGCACAATGATGTTTATTTTGAGTCCTTTATCGATGCTCTACTATTGCTCTGTGCCTCATTCCTATTTCTGAGTTCTTTATATTCCAGGAAGAATTAAAAAGCTGGTTAAAGGAATAATGGAGTAGTAGGCATTTAGCTAGTGAGTAGAAGACTGTGGAAGAAAGTGGTTATCTATCTTCCTGGTGTCACTAAAATCAAATCACCTACCATTGGTATTCTTAATGTTCTGTGTATAGAGAAGTGTGACATAGTTTATGTGGTATGACTTCCAAAATAAATTGATGGTAATTGAGCATATATGAAATGTGACTGTCACTTGATTTACATTTTAAAAACATTTTTAACTTTGCATTTTAAAATAATTTTAAAATCATAATAATTACACAAAAGTAAAGACTTTCCTGTATAGTCTTCATCTAGTTTTTGCAGGTGTTAAGATCTTGTATAACCACGGTAAAATGCACTAAAGAAAGAAATTAATACTGATAAAATATTATTTACTATTCTGAAGAACTTATTCGATTTTTTTTGTTTGTTCCATAAATGTTCTTTTTCTGGTTCAAGGTCTCATCTGGGATCACAGATTACATTTAGTTGTCATGTATCCTAAGTCTCCTCGGATCTGGGATAGTTTCATGACCGTGACACTTTTGAAGATTATTGACTAGTTATTTTGTATAATGTCCCTCATTTGGGGTTTTCCTTGTATTTATTCATGAATAAGTCCAGGTTATACATTTTTGACTGGAATACCACTGAAGTGATATTGTGCCCATTTCAGTACATGATATCAGAGGGCTCATCATGGCCATGTATATCTGCTTCTAAAATTTTATGATTTTGAAGATTGTGAACTGAATGTATGGTAGGCCATGGAGCACTGGGCATTATATGCAAACAATGAATCACAGAACACTACATCAAAAACTGTTGATATACTGTATGGTGACTAATGTAACATAAAAAAAAGCAAAATAAGAAAAAAAAATAAAGTTTGGGAAGGGAATGAAATCCCATTTTTTGCTTGGAATCCTAGAATTTTAACACATTGGTGTTTTGATTTCTTGAACTCAGACATTATATTTTTATCAGAACCAAGCAGCATTGGCTGAGCTACTTGAAGGGTTGTTCCTCCAAGCAAATAGTTTACGAATGCTTAAAGAATTTTCAAGATTGTGTTCTGTTTGAACTATAAGGGAAATATTTAGATATACTGTAAGATACAACAGAAATATGAAGAAAAAAGCAGTCTTGTGAAATAATATTAAGTAGATAAAACTTGCTTTTTGATTACTAGATAAAGATTTTGGGTGCTAATCATTGCTTAAGACACATAAATTCTGTTGCTGAATAGTACTTTACATTTTGTACATTTAGAAAACATCTGTGAAGCTATCAATAAACTCCAAGAGAATCACATTGCTGCAGAAGAACTTCAGTCCATTTTACCTTCATTAGGAATTACTTTATCAAACAAAGAGTTCAAGAAGATTGTGACAGACACTACTCAAAATGGTGAGACTGATAATGCCAAACTTTTTGAGATATTAGTTTTATGGATAGTATTAAATGATGAAATAAGTTCTCTCAACTAGGAATGGAGCAATGGGCCATGCTAAAGGAGATTCTAAAGGAACAGATATAAAATGTAAAATAACATTTTAAAAAAGTTTCTGGGAAGTCTGACCTAATGGATTGGTTTGGAGGAGCTAGGCCTTTTATATTTCAATTGTTTATGTAGGACTCCATGACTATCCCTTAGCTATGCCTTCTAGTGTGGAACATGGACTGAGGAAGTCTGGTCCAGTTGTAGGGAGGTTCAGGCAGTAAAACCACAATACCCAAAGGGTAAAAAAATCTCTGAGCAAATAGCCTAAGGATCCAAGAAGAAATAATTGGAGATTCCAAAATGGAGAAGGAATACTACAGCTAGGAATTTAGGGCTAGTGCTACTTAAACAGAAAAGTAGGCAGTTAACATCTAGAAGATGTTAAATGGCATATCCTAGTCACCATCCTAAGTTCAAGGCAGAGCTTAACTTTCTAGGAAGGGTTATTGTATTAGAGAAGTTGTTTTATCATTAAGTAAGAACTGTCCATAGCAGAAGTTTAGTTGAGGAGAGGGCAGAGGCAACATTTTGGGAAAAGACTGACTTGGGAATGTGTTAGAAATGAATTCTTAGAACCTGAGCAAAATTTCCTAGCTAAGGCAAAAAGAAAAGAAGAGCTGATTTTTAAAAAAAATCTAAGGAATAGGTGCTACTAAAATTATTGAGCCCTTTCTGTTTCTTATCAGGATTGATGTGATCACTGTGGAGACTTTGTACCTAAAAATAGATAGTTATTTGGATCAGCTGGATGTAGGAGGTAGAGATGGGGACACTTGGGTCTGTAAGGACTGGTTAATATTGTCAGGGTGTCTTAATGGATAGCGTATCGACTAGATTTTCATGATGGTGTGAAATAGACTCAAATTTCTCATGGTCTATCTATGTGGGCACTTTTCCTTTTTTCCTGTATCAGTCAACAACTGAGTACCCAACTCAGTCCATTGCACTTTATTGTAGATATTTAAAAATTGTTAAGTAATTGTTGAAATGAACTGACGTAATTTAGAAAGACTCATCTAGGGAAACAAGATATGACGAAGTGAAGGAGAAGTAATTCTTTCTTAGTTATATTAAAAAATGAATTAATCTTTTATTAAAAAATATAACAGAATGCATAATTCAACTCTTTATTTTACAGAAAGTGGAATGGTGAACTTAGATGACTTTATGAATGCTCTCTCCATGGAGCAAAGTCCTTCTGAATATAGTGGTAGGTGGGAAGTTTATTTTAAAATGATTTGGAGGAAAGAAGCAGTTAGGTTGAAAAGAGTTAGGTTCAACTGAACTGAGTTTGGTTTTCGGATAGATACTTAATAGTCCTGAAATCCTCAGACAAGCCATTTGCTAGTTTTTTTAAGACTTGCTCTATCAAGGTAATAATAGCTAACTTGCTTACCTCACAGAGTTGTTATGTGGATTTTAAAAACTGTAAAGTGCTACATAAATGTAGAGTAATAGTAAGGAAATGAGGAGATGAAATAGGTAATTAGCTACTTTCTTAGCAATTGATGGGTGATTTGATTTTAAATTTTTAAAGACTTTTTTCCTTTACTTGTGAGAAAGAGAGAGAGAGAGAAAGAGAAAGAGATAGTACAGGCAAGGGAAGCGACAGGCAGAGAGAAACAGGCTCCCTGCTGAGCAAGAAGCCAGATGCTCAGACATCATTTTGATCATTTCTTTGTTTAGCATAATGATTTCCAGTGACTGCCTAAAGTTGATTAACTCCAGATAATGGCTTTAATGCCCTCCACTGCCCAGCCTCCTCATTACCTATTCTAATCTTCTATTAGAAAAAATCTATTTGTGTTTAATTTGTTCCAAAGTTTACACCACACACACACACACACACACACACACACACACACACACCTATTAACCCCCTTAATGACTCTATATATTTGCAAGTTATTTTAAGAAAGCTTTCATTGCAGTAAAAATTTATCTGTTTAAATTTAATGAGTGGAATACTGCCCAAATTTGTGAGGTATATATTAGAAAGTATTATAAAAAGACATATAGGATAGTTATTTCCAAGTGATAATATTTATATATACAGAAGATAAACCAAGATAAATTTACCAAAGACTGAGCCATGTATTGCAATGAAAACTTGCCCCAATTCATCACTTTGGATTGAGGGTTCTCTACTTCTGTTTCTGCTACTGAGAAACACACTACTAGGACATTTTAAATTATTAGAGAATTAAATGAGGAAATTGTATAATATTTTTGTTCCTATGCATTTAAATTGCAATTAAATTGGCACTTCCTTAGATACAGAAACTATAGCAAAGTAGAATATATTTTTGGCTCTGATTTTGTACCTTGTTGGTTTTCAATACTATTAAGGATTCTGGTACTTCTTTTTATACATAATGTCTCTGAAGTTCTTTGTTAACTTAATGTTAGAACTTAAATTCATCTTACTATTGGTGTTTTCTTTTTAACTTTTATATTTAATACTTAATAGCATACTGCTTTATTTTCAGAGTTGACTGATGTCATTAAAGCTATTGATAAAATTAAACATGAAAATATGGATTATACGGATCTGAATACTTGTCTTCAGGATTTTGGAGTTTACCTTTCTAAGCCAGAATTTGAGAAGATCACAGAGTTGACTAAAGCTAATGGTAAGTGATATGTTTTTAGGAAAACTGGGTTTACACATATGAAAGAAGGTTGCTTTGCTATTTTTTTCTCCTCAGAATAATGACTTTATTATTGTTACTAGAAAAAAAGGTCACTAAAATTAAACCAACACAGAAAAATACTCAGAAGTACAACAAAACACACAAAATCCCATTACCTGGAAATAACCAGTAATAACCATCTTTTCAGACACTTTTTTCCTATAGGCAAACACGAAAACAAAGAAAGTAGGGTTTCTGATTTTGTAGAAATGAGGTAGGGGTAGAGGTCAGCACAAAGGGAACTAAATGGGACAAAGGACTCTATTATGTCAAAGCCCACAATTCATAATGAGGGTACTAGTTTTGACCCTTATAACTAGCTAACTTTGTTACAAATAGTTATAAATAACTAACTTTGATGAGTTTTACCCTTATAACTTAGCAGCTACTTTTCTAAAGGGGATAATTGGTAGTGAAGTAGACAAATGGATAGGGTTATAGGTGAAATGAGAATGGACATGAATTGATAATATTTGCAACTAGGGGAGAGTAAATGAGCTTTTATTACAATATACCTTTTACTTTGTGTATATTTAAAATTTTCCATAATAAAAGTAAAAAAGAAATAGGAACAAACCTATGCAAAGAAAATGGTAAGACTTTGTTAAGATATTATAGAATACCTAAATAAATGGTAATATATCCCATAGTCACAGATTCAGAGACCTGAAACAGTCAGTTCTCTTAAATAATTTATTTATCCAAAGCAGTTCTGTAAAAACCTTGACTTTTTTGATGAATTAATTCTAATATTTGTATGCATTTTACATACAAATGTATGTATGTAATTGGCCAAGAATAGCTAAAGGCCAAGAATAGCTAAAACACTCTTGAGGGGAAAAAAACATGTGTATAGTGGTGTGTGAGTGTTGTTGGAGGGAACTTTCTCTTCTGAATGTTAAAACTCATTATAAAACTATAGTAAATTAAACTGTGAGAATGGCACAGAGATAGAGAAATTGACTGATAGGACAGGATAAGAAACTTCCAAACATATCCCCACACATATATGGAAACATATATAATGAGATGGCTGATTAGAGGGAGGAAAAACACCATTTAATAGATGATGCTGGAATAATTAATTATTCAGATGCAAAAAATGAAATCAGATCCCTAACTATGTATCATATTCAGTAATAATTTCCAGATGTGAACAGTAAAAGTTTTAGAAAAAGAGAAGAAAATTTTTCTGACTTACAGTTAGGAAAGATTATTTTTAAGATACAAAATCACTAACCAGAGAAGATTGATAAGTTTGACTACACTTAAAGACTTTTCTTTAGTAAAAGATAATATAAACAGAATCAAAATGCAAGCCACAAATAGAGTGAAGATTACTTGCAATACTCATAACATCAAAAGATTATTGTGGAGAATATATAGGGAACTCCTATAAATTAACAACCCAATAGAAAAATGACTAAATTATAAGAACAGCCATTGCCAGATGAAGGAACACAAGTTGCTAATAATCATATGAAAAGACTCTCAACATCATTAGTAATCAGGGAAATGCAAAATTTAGGTCATAGTGAAATATCTTTTATACCCACTAGATTGGCAAAAATCAAGCAGTCTGTTAATTTAATGGTTGGTAAGTAAGACAAAAGTGATAAAAGAACTTTGAAAAACATTATGTAGTATTTTGAATGGTTTTCATACTTCATAACTTAGAAAATCCACGTTTAGCTATAGATCTCAGAAAATCTCTTGCACTGATGTACAAGGAGATATGTTTAAGAATGTTCATGGCAGCACTGATCTTAATAGCAAAAAGGAAAAAAAAAGAAAAAAGAAAAGAACAACATCATCAGTGATAGAATGGTTAAGTAAGTTGGGCCCATTGGTGCATAAAGAAATACTAATAGTCTGTACATTAGTGAAAACAATATACTATTGGATGATTCTTGGAAATAGAATATTGAATGAAAAAAGCAAGTCTCAGATTGCTATAAGAATCTGGTAATTTTTATCAAGCTATAAAACAAAATTAAGGAATATTTCGTTTATCCGGTTTAAAATTATATGTAAAAAACCAAGAGACTGGTAAATTTGAAAAATTAAGCAATGCTCTCTCTGTAGAGAAACAGTAGAAAGGAATGGAAAAAGCACAGAAGCAGATGTGGTCGTATTATTAATGTTCTTCCAATGGATAGTGGGTTCAGTGGTTCAGCTGAAACATATGTGTATCAAATAGACATTATCAAAAATAAGGGAATCAATTGCTTTAGAAAGTTCTATGTTCCTATTAGTGAATATAAATCTTCATTAACTCTAACATTCCCCAGAATTTTTTTACGTCTCTAAATATTTGACTGAGAACGTAAAGGGATTTGGTACTCCTTAAAGTAAACTTTTCAAAGATATTTAATCTTGGAAATAGGACAATAGGCTGTATCTTATCTTTTATAGATTAGAATTAGAATGTATTTTAAGTGGGATAAGCAAAGGGGTACAGTTATCAGAAGCTCATTATATTTATGTAAAACCCTTAAAGTGGCCTTAGAAAATTCTTAGAAATTTTTTAATCCATTCTAATATTGGGAGATTATATATAATCAAGGAGAGACATTTTCTAAGTATAAAATGACTATTAAGTATTTAATAATTTCAACAGTATACTAGAATAAAGACAGCAATATGAATGGTAGCCTGATGTAGAAGAAACCAGAAGTCAAGAGAGCACCCTTCTAATTTCTGATCTTCTGTTTCCTTTTGTGACGTTGTAAAAAAGTCATGATATCATGTATAAGTATTTTTTCTAAATATGTAAAATAATATACTAATTCTTTACCTACATATCTTAGTGAGTTGTTGCAAGGCCAAGGCAAGGTAATGTAAGTTAAAATTTAAAATGTTGTGTACTTGTGACTGGAAGGATTTTGATGAATTTTCCTGGCAATTTTTCAGTGTTTACTTCTTCCCTGTAAGTTGAATTGCTTTTTCCTCTTATACCTATATATTTTTAGTGATATTAGCTGATGGCTCTAATTATATTATCTCTCTAAATAGAGAATTTATTTTACATAATTAAATATTTGTCTTAATAATTTAATTCTTGAAGATACTGAAAAAAATGTTCTTTTCCATTTAGAAACAAAAAAGGCGAATTTTAAAGAATTCATTGATACAATGATGACCAATACGGAGCGCTTCTCTGAAAAATTATGTATGTAAAAACATTATTTTTTGTGCTTTTAGTGGACCAAATGCTGTGACAGATTTTAGAAGAGTGTAATATATGAAAAGACATCCTATAATTTATCAGGGAAATAAATGCCCAGCTTACTGCTGGTATGTTTGGCCTGTATCTTCTCCAGTGATGATCCCTAAATCCAGAACAACTTCCACGTGCAAATGAGTTGAAAGCTATCATAATCTCACACTTATTACAGAGAGTTAGAAATGCGTATATAAAATTCATTTTGGGAAGAGTTAAAATGTCTTCCCAATTTGGGGAAGTGATGCCATCTAGTGACTATAGTTGAGTACTAATATGCAGATTTTCTACTTAAAGCTGTAGTTTTTTTTTCATCTTTCAATTTATTCAGTAACATTTCTTGAGCCACTGTTACCTATCAGGCTTTAGGTTAAGCTGTGAGTATGGTAAGCTGAGAAAGACAGTCTTTGCCATTCGGAAGCTTACTCTAAAGAAATATAAGTTCATATATGTGTATTTTAAATGGAGTGAAGTTAGTACTTTAAAAATTAGGGTTAGGGGTAAAAAAAAAAATTAGAGTTGGGATACCTAGATGGCTCAGTTGATTAAGCATCTGACTCTTGATCTCAGCATAGGTCTTGATCTCAGGGTCATGAGTTCAAGTTCGGCATTGGGCTCCATGCTGTGTGTGAAGCCTACTTAAAAAAAATGGGGTCACGAATGTTTATAGCAGCAATGTCCAAACTATGTTCCAAACTATGGAAAGAACCTAGATGTCCATCAACAGATGAATGGATAAAGAAGATGTGGTATATATATTCAATGGAATATTATGCAGCCATCAAGAGAAACGAAATCTTGCCATTTGCAACGATGTGGATGGAACTAGAGGGTATTATGCTAAGCGAAATAAGTCAGTCAGAGAAAGACAATTATTACACACGATCGCTCT
>CM052804.1:13983013-14016478 GCA_028533885.1 Nasua narica | reverse complement strand
AGTGGGGTCGGGGTCGGGGGGGGGGGGGGGGTGGGGGGGGTGGGGCGGTTACATATGCGTTCTTTACTGATTGGACGTCTCCACCTGACCTGACTTCAGAAGCAGTGGGGTTGAGGGAGGTGGCATATGTGTCCTTTACTGATTGGACACCCCCACCTGGCCTGACTCGACCTTGTTCTTCTGGGGACTGTCATCAGAAGCCAACAGACCACATTCCATGGGTGTCCTGGACTTATCTTTCTAAGTAAGTTCCTCCAGGCTGACTTTGTTCCCTTAGGGCAAGGTCAGCTTGTGTTTGCAACAAAATGGCTGCTTAGACAAGGTGGAATCACTTAGGCTAAGCAGGTCCTAACAGTAATAATTTGCTCAAGGTCACACAGTTCCAGGTGACAGATCCTGAAGCCAGGATATGAATGCAAGTCTGACTTAACACTGCCTCCTTTGAAAGGGCTGGAAATGAAACAAAATTTCAGAAGCCAGGGTATAACTACATTGTGGTAGAATTGGAAAAAAAAAAGGCTAATGAGTCCTTGTGATACTTGTGTTTCATATTTTGCATTTCTCATGATTCTGAAATTCATTTCACTTCAATCAGGATGAGTTAATTTTGTTACCATTAGAGCTTCATGGTAAAATAACTATGTAATTGCAGTGAAAAATTCAGCTATATGAATCATTTTGGTTGTGCCAATTTTATATTAGCACCAAAGAAACATGATAGACCAAGCGTATTGTGTTGCTGGACTTAGAATTTCCTGAGCCCTGGGTTCTTCACTGAGATTTCTTATTCTTCAATTCAGGATGTGATAATAAATCTCAGACTTGACACTGACAAAAGTCTTTAGTGATGGCTACTGTTGTTTTTTAAATCAGAGGTTAGTTCATTTACCAAATAACTTTTTTCTATTTCTAGAGTTACAGGACATTGTCTTAGCCCTTGATGCACTTGAAGGTGACATGATACCTGGGAAGAAGTTGGAGAGCTTTCTAGGAAATATTGGGATTAAGTCACCTGGAGAAGAGGTAGAGAAAATTCTTCAATCAGATTTTGTTTCTGGTAAGCATTTAAATATTACTATCAGGTTTTTTGTTTTGCTTTGTTTTGGGTAGGAGACCCTCCCTATAAAGAAAGTGTGCAAGGTCTTTGTTTAGGTAAATGGGGTTCCTTTGTTGAGCAAATATCTATAGGTATGTGCTTAAATTACTGTAAACGTCTTGAAAAGGAGCCTTTCTTCTTTTACATTCCTCTTTTGCAGTTAGGAGAATACTTTTTAACCAGCAGGTAAAAAATTTATGGGGAGTAGGCTTGGAAATTCCAGTTGTGTGAATAGAAAACCTAGCTTTGCCACTTTGTGCCAAGTGAAGTTATTGGACTTCTAACTTTCTTGCTACTTTAGTTCCCTTACAGGTAGAATCAGAACTAGTGTATCTTCAGGCTTGTAAGGTTAATTGCAAAGCATAATAGGTGAAAATAAAATCCGAAGTATCCTGTAAAGAAAGTGTTTAAGAAATTGTATGCTGATTATGATTTTTATACCAGCTTTTTAATATTACCTTGTCCAGGGATTCTTGTCTATCACCTCTCTCTTTCTTTCTTCCAGATGACAACATGGTGAATGTTAAAGACTGCATGAAGGCATTGGAGGACAACCAGAAATTTTCCAATTTTATTGGTAAGAGCTTTATGGTAAACTGTTGAATGGCCACAACACAGGACTCATTCAGAGGTCACCTAGTTAAACACTATATTTGGTGCTTAAATCTTCTTTGTAGTAATATCTGTGCCAAATGTTTATTTCATTTATATTTAAACATTTCCACTTATGGCAAACTTTATTAAAATTTTTTTCATTTAAGAATTTTTACTTGAGGGCTGCCTGGATGGCTCAGTCCATTAAGTGTCAACTCTTGATTCAGCTCAGGTCATAATCAGGGTCGTGGGGTTGAGTCCCACATGAGATCGAGCACATACATCGAGCTCTCTTTCTCTAAATAAATAAATAAAATCTTAAAAAAAGAATTTTTACTTCAATGGAAAAGATTGGGAAAATCATGAGATTGTAATGTTTTCCAATAGCGAAATAAGAAAACTTTATTATAGAATAATAGCAATTTTTAAACTGTTAAAAAAAACTATAGTGACCAGAAATGTAAGAAATATAAAGCATAAGGCTCTTGTAATGTCACCCTCTGAAAATATCCCTATTGAAGTTTGGTAAGTATCCTTTTAGGCTTTTTTACTTGCATCTGTGAGTATTTGTGTGTTCTTAAATTGTTATTTAAAAATTAAATTACTGTTTCCGTAATATTTTACAACTTGCTTTTTTAAAGAAATTAATAGTATATCTTAGATATTGTTCCATATTCCATTATATCATATAAACTATCTCATTCTTTTTAAGAATTGCATAATATTCCATTGTGGGGATGTACTATAATTTTATCCACAACACTGTTGATGATATTTAGGTTATTGCCAATTTTAAGCCATTCAAACATTTTGATGAGCATCCTTGAATGTATATATGTGCACAAAGTTTTCTTGGTGGATGAATTCCTCGGAAGTCATAGTGCTAAATTGAAATATATGCAGATATAAGATGTTAATAACTGTCGCTTAATTATCCTCCCAAAGGGTTGTAAAAATTCACTTTTATCAATAATGGATATTAGTTATTGGAAATTGTGCCAGTAAAAAATGTATTATTGTTTTAATATATATTTCTTTTTTTTTTAAAAAAAAGATTTTCTATTTATTTATTAGAGAGAGAGAGACTGAGAATGAGAGGGGAGAAGGTCAGAGGGAGAAACAGACTTCCCGCAGAGCCGGGAGTCCGATATGGGACTCGATCCCGGGACTCTGGGATCATGACCTGAGCCGAAGGCAGTCGCCCAACCAACTGAGCCACCCAGGCGCCCCTAATATATATTTCTTTAATGAATAGGGAGGTAAAACATTTTTCACTATAGTCAAGTGTGCTTTGATTATATTTTAATTATATTATCTTTTCATATGAATTTATAAATACTTCTTTTTTTTTTTTTAAAGTTTATTTATTTGACAGAGAGAGAGATCACAAGTAGACAGAGAGGCAGCCAGAGAGGGAGGGGGAAGCAGGCTCCTTGCTGAGCAGAGAGTCCTACACGGGGCTCGATCCCAGGACCCTGAGATCATGACCTGGGCTCAAGGCAGAGGCTAAACCCACTGAGCCACTCAGGCGCCCCTATAAATACTTCTTTTTATATATATAGGGACATTAATGTTCTGTCATATATTGCAGTATTTTCTAGTTTATTATTCATCATTGATTTTGGTGGGTTGCTTTTTGCCATCTGGTGTTATTTTGTCAGTGTTGGTAGTTTTTATTCTCGTAGGAATTGTATTTTATTCAGGTGTTTTATTGGAATATTAATACAGCCCTATGCACTGATAATCCTTTTGATTTTTTATATCTGATTATTTTCTCATTCTTAAATTTGCATATATATATATATACACCTTACCTTTTTCTATGTTTACTAACAAAAAATTTAAATAGCTCTCTTTTTAAAGCACTAGGTCTTAGATTTATCTTTAGTGTTTCTGTTTATATATAAAAAAATAATTTCTGCTTTTGTCTTAAGTCCTTTCTATTGTTCTCTTATGCCCATTTTATAGTTTTTCTAAGTTATTTAAATTGATAATTTACTTTTTTTCCTTACTGGACATTAAATGTTTAAGACTATCATTTTCACTTCAGTAAAACTTTGGTTTATCTAACAGTAAAACTTTGGTTTATCTTTGTTTATTATTGTTGTTTTTGTCTAAATATTTTCAGTCATATTTTGATTTTCTCCTTGATGTAAGAGTTGTTTAAGAGAAAACTTTAAATTTTAAAGCAATTTGAATTTAATTATTGCCCTATCTTTGTTGCTTATTTTTAGTTTTATTTTATTATGGTCAGAGAATGAGGTCTATAGTAGAGGATTTGATAGTTTCCATGCTCATTAGATTTGGAGTTTCTTAAATTATTATATGTTTATCTAAAAACCACATTAATGGCTTTCAAGGACAGGCTAATGGTAATGCACACTCATCCTACTATTTGTCTTGGAAATCCTTATGACTTTTTGAAGCAGTCCATTCCATAATTTTGGACACATATTTGGTGGAAATCCTACCTATAATTCCATTCCCAAACCATATTTAACATTTAGACTCTTTCTCCTATCAGTAGCCCTTCAGAGATGTGAGGAGAACTTTTATATTTTCTTCCTTTCACATTGAATCATCTTTTCTCTAGACTCACATTTCCCTTCAGCCCTTCCTCACCTGGCCTGTTTGTTTGTTTGTTTGTTTATTTATTTACTTATTTGACAGAGAGAGATCGCAAGCAGGCAGAGAGGCAGGCAGAGAGAGAGGGGGAAGCAGGCTCCCGCTAAGCAGAGAGCCCGATGCGGGGCTCGATCCCAGGACCCTGAGATCATGACCTGAGCGAAGGCAGAGGCTTTAACCCAGTGAGCCACCTGGGCGCCCCACATGGCCTGTTTTTGAAACGTCTTACCAATAACTAATGACTAAATCATGGAACAACATAATGAGTTAAATACTACTTCTACATAAACTAGCTAATTTTAAAGTAATTTATTATAGACTCTTAATGAATCCTGAGAGATGATTTTTGGGATATATACTTTAGAAATGCAGGACTTTTAAAAAAGATTTTATTTATTTATTCATTTATTTATTTGAGAGAGAGAGCGCACCCATGAGAGAGAGAGCCAGTGGGAGGAGGAGCAGCGGGAGAGAGAATCCCAAGCTGACTCCATGCTGAGTGTGGAGCCCAACATGGGGCTCTGTCCCAAGACCCTGAGATCATGACCTGAGCTGAAATCAAAAGTCAGATGCCCAGTTGATTGACTCCCCCCAGGTGCCCCTGAAGTTTTGTTTTGTTTTTTAAATAAGAGAGGTTAGGGCCCCTGGGTGGCGCAGTTGGTTGAGCGGCTGCCTTCGGCTCGGGTCATGATCCCGGAGTCCCGGGATCGGAATCGAGTCCCACGTCGGGCTCCCAGCTCCATGGGGAGTCCGCTTCTCACTCTGACCTGCTCTTTCTCACTCTCTCTCTTTCCTAATAAATAAATAAATAAAATCTAAATAAATAAATAAATAAGAGAGGTTAGCTGTGGATTTCCTAGTCTAAATGTTTGATGTCAGTGTGCTATACATAATAGGCTTTGCTGATTCTCTAAATTTGGTGAAGTGACAAGATTAAAAGGTGTAGGGAAAGAAAGTGGAAAGGGAAAGATTGGGGTTTGAGAGCAGTCGTGAAGAATGGAGGGTATTTTTTACTGAAATAATGAGCTCATTATTGATAACTAGAGAAACTCTGGTGTACTTTTTTCTTCATACAGGAATAGCCCACACAGAACCCAGAGTTTTAACAAAGTAATTTTAAGAATAAAGATGAGTGAAACTATAGAAAACTATATATAGAAACTATAGAAAACCATATAGAAAACTGTAGTGGGAATGGATTGGTCTTTTTATTTAAATGGCCACATATGAGTAGTTGCTGCCATTTTGGACAGTGGAAATCTGGAAGAGTCCGTCAATTTTATTGTTATGTTCCAAAGATTTGGATCCATGGACTGAAGTACATGTTGTATGTATATTTTCTATGTTTGTAGCATTGAATGATATCATCAATACATTGGATTCTATGGAAGAAAGTGATCAATCTGATAAGGACAAATATGCAGATATGCCTGAAAATACGAAGAGAATTTATTTCGCTGATAATAGTCTTCAAAAAATACTGGATGATTCCTTTGTTGAGGGTGAGTTGATTGAGCAACTTGTAATAAAAATCTCTTCTAAAATTTTATCCAAGAATTTCTAAATATTTTACCAAAATACTAATTACATTTTAATAATTAGTTCCTAATGATATTTAGTTAATATTATGATATTTAGTTCCTAAAAATTATCATAAATGTATTGAAATGTTATTTACTGCAGACCAAATTTGGGATATACCTTATATTCTATATCCACAGATATATCCATTTAGTTATTACAGTATCAAATTCCTGGATGATCTCTTGGACTAGATTATAAAGTTGGTCTCAAGTATTTATATATGTTGTTTTATGACTTTGAAATATTTCTTTCTAGAGTAATTTCATTTCAAAGTTAATCCATTTCCTTCTTTGAATTTTAGAGAGGTCTTACTAGTTTTCTAGCTTTTTTTTTTAGGTGAAAGGCCCTTTGAAAAGTACAAGTTATTGTTGAACAATTAAAATATTTGTCTATATAGCATTCGTATATAAGTGTTCAGTTGCTCTTTGCTCTATTTACAAAGAATTTACCTGACCCATCTATATTCTCCGCTGGGATATATCCAGATGGATTTTATCCATATTTGGAAAGCCATCTCTTGCCTTTAAATTTAGCCTCAGCTAAAAAATAAGGTCAGATCTGCCTCTCAGGGAGCAATTAGCAATGTGTAAAGTCAGTTTAGATTGTCAAAACTGATGGGTGAGGACGGCTGGCATCTAAGTAGAAGCACGGGATGCTGCTAACCATCCTATAATGTGTAGGACGTACTCCCTCAAATAATTATCAGGACCCAAATGCAATTTTGCCGAGGTTGGGAAATCCTGTTTTAGAATTATCTTATAAAATTGCCAAACCTACTAATTTGAAAGTACTTTTTAATAGGTTGTTTTTTTAAAAAAAACTTGCTTAAAACAAGTAAAACAATTACAGTAAATATAATGTATTTTTATTCTAACCTCCTTTTAAGGTAATACCTGGACTAGTTGTGAGTTATTCTAAACCTCTCTCTAATTGTAGTATGGTCCATCTATGCAAATGGACATATTTTATTTCTCTCTTGTCCCTCAAATAGATCTCTAGCAATTTGCATTTTTGTAGAAAGTGTATAGGATAAAGGGTATAACTGCAACTTGTCCTTAGGAAAAGCGCCAGGATTAGATAGATAGGTAAGCAAGCAGAAGTAGAGAAGATGAGTAGAGAAAAATATTCTGGAAGCCAGTGGATGATTTTGAGAGGAAGGGAATGGTCAATGGGAAATGTTACTGAGAGTTGCAGTATTTAGTCATTGGCTTTCTTTCAAACTGGATAAAATCAGGATGCTGTTCCTTATGGCATAATCTCTCTCTCTCTCTCTCTCTAAATTTGCAGATTTTAGGAAAGAGGCTTTGTCTTCAAATCTGAGACTACCAAAAGCAGATGGTAAGAACTTTTTATATGTATAAGAAAGCATTCCCTATAAAAGAGTTACTTTTTAGGATCATTGCCAGGTGCCAATGGATTCCTGGTTCATTTTTCCCACTCTAGTCAGAGTAATATTTTTTTCAAAAAAGTAATCTGATCATATTATGTCTTCCTGTTATAACTCTTTAAACATTTTCCATTGCTATTAGATAACGATCAAAATCCTGCATGTCCTAGTCCTCTAGCACAATTTTGTACCATTATCCTTGTTTTCTGTACTTTCAAATACATTGGCTTTCTTTCATTTCCTTAGATCTCTCTTTTCCTCCCACCACAAAGCTTTTGCATATTTTATTCCCTGGAATATTTTTCCCCTAGTTCACGGTTACTGATCTTTCAGATGCGTGTCGGATTCCTCTAGGGAGCCTGTCATTATTGGCTAGTCTAGGTGGGCTTCCTTTGTTAATATGCTTCATTAAATCATGTCTCATTCATAGCATTTGTTTCATATTGTAAGTACCCATTCATATTTTTAAATGATACTAGAAATGCTCAATATATTTTACCTTATAAAGTAACAAAAATAAGGGCATCTGGCTGGCTCAGTCAGTAGAGCATGACTGAGCTCATGACTGAGTAGAGCGTGACTCTTGATCTCAGGGTCAGGAGTTTAAGTCCCATATTGGGTATAGAGCTTACTTAGAAAAAAATAAAGTAAGAAAAATATTAAATAACTTAAATCATCTTAATTCATTAAGATCAAAATAATGCAATTTTTCTTGAAAAATTCTTTATTTGAGTATAGTGAACATACAATGTTATATTCGCTTCAGGTGTACAACATAGTAATTCAACTTCTCTATACATTTTACCATCCTCACCACAAATGTAACTACCATCGGTCACCATACAACTCAATTACAATATCATTAACTGTATTCCCTACACTGTGCCATGACCTGTTCATTACATAACTGCAAGCCTGTCTCTCCCACTCCCCTTCACCCATTTTGCCCATCCTCCTACCCCCCTTCTCTCTGGACACCATGAATTTATTCTCTGTATTTATAGGTCTGATTCTGCTTTTTTTTTTTTAAGATTTTATTTATTTATTTGACAGAGAGAGAGAGAGAGGACAAACAGGGGGAACAGCAGAAGCGGAGGGAGCTCAATCCCAAGACCCTGGGATCATGACCTCAGCTGAAGGCAGACACTTAAACTGAGCCACTCAGGCACCCTCTGATTCTGCTTTTTGTTTTTTTTAATTTGTTTTGTTTTTCAGATTTGACATATTATGTCAATTTTAGATTTGACATATTATAATTGAGTACAATTATATGGTATTTGTTTTTCTCAGTCTGACATATTTCACTTAGAATAATACCCTTTAGGTCCATCTATGTTGGCAAAATGGCAAAAAAAACCCCAAAACCAATTAAACTCATCCTTTTTCATGGTGTGTCAT
This sequence comes from Nasua narica, assembly GCA_028533885.1. Taxonomy (NCBI): domain Eukaryota; kingdom Metazoa; phylum Chordata; class Mammalia; order Carnivora; family Procyonidae; genus Nasua; species Nasua narica. Next base: position 14,007,794 of record CM052804.1, on the reverse strand, counting down.
ATTCCATAATATACCATATCTTTATTCATTCACCTACTGATGGACACTTGAAAAACTTATAATACTGCAATACACATAGGAGTGTATATATCTTTTTGAATTAGTGTTTTTGTCTTCATTGGTTAAATACCCAGTAGTGAAATTATTTGGTCATATGATATTTATATTTTTAATTTTTTGAGGAATCTCCATATTATTTTCCACAGCAGCTGTACCAATTTACATTCCACTAACAGTGTACAAGGGCTGCTTTTTCCCCACATGCTTGCCAACACCTGTTATTTCTTATGTTTTTGATTCTAGCCATTCTGACAGGTGTAAGGTGATACCTCATTGTGATTTTGATTTGCATTCCCTTAAGATTAGTGATTTTGAATATCTTTTCTTGTGTCTGTTGGGCATTTGTAATGTTTTCTTCAGAGTCCTCTGCCCATGTTAAAATCTGTTTTCCAGTCATATTTTTAATCATTTGATTAATGATTCTTTCTCTTACGTGCCTAGAAGGGTCATTGGACCATGGACCATGTCTCTACTTTGCTCCAGATCCTAGTATTGTTTCTCTAGATCCTAGCACAATCCTGGCTTTCAGCAGGCTTAGGAGTAGCTACTATTAATAATTAATATTATATAATATTTACTGTGCTAGGTATTGTTCCAGATCTCTTATATTATCAACTCATATAATTGCAAATATTTATGGACTATATGAATGACAATAAAACTGTCTTATCTCATTTGTCTCATCTCTCATCACTTCTGTATTTGTATTTATTCTGTAGCCATAGTACTTATTACAGTTTAAACTGGCTCTATGCTTTTGGTTCTGTATCTTTGTATGTGCTGTTTCCTTTCTATACATTTCCTGTAGACAAACTCACACTTTTTCCCCTAAACTCAGCTTAAACATCACTTCTCATCCCATAAGACTTTTCAGAGTTATAGGTTAGGTGAACTGTCTCAGTGCTTCCATAATATCTTGTGCATGTTTTTCTCATTGTACCAACTATATAATGTATTATCATTTTATTTATAGACATGACAGATTCAGTCTCTGTCTTCAGGGATTTACAGGAAACTTTTTGTAGGAAACTCTTTGATGAAAAGGCTGAATTTTCATTATTGGTCTCAGTAGCCGCAAAACAAATGTTAGTAGAATGAATACAAGTCTAAAATGGTATTATGTTTTCTTTCCAGGTGAAGATTTAGATCTGTTGATATAACGCAATAATTTTCAAACTGTGGAAACATACACAATGACTTCATTTGGGGATTAAGAGAGAAATAGAGTGGGAAATGGTATTGATGAAAAATTAAAACACCCAATAATGATATATTTTATATTTTAAATTGGTGTGGTATCAACAGGACTACCCCATTTGGTTGTATGGGTTGTGCCTTTGCACAAAGATGCCTGGATGATAGGATACAAGTAGAGACTGAAATGCACTCCGTATTTCACTGTGCTGTCCAGTGTTGGACCATCAGTGCTAGATTTCAGCTGCCCAGAGGAAGCTGTGCCTCTTTGTAATGGATACATACAGAGGGGTACCCTTTCTCAATCACACAAAAGCACAATATGGACTGGTGGTGGCCCTGGGGATCAATTTAATCTCAAATTTTGGCCTTTTTTTGGTTTGTTTGTTTACTTTATCAGTTGGTAGTAATTAATATTAATTAATATATAAATAAATACAATTAATTAATATAATTAATATATATTAATCAATATAATTAATATTATAATATATTTATATATAAATATATAATATTTGTATACATTATTTATATATTTATTTATAATTTATATATATACACACACACTTAATTTGAGAGTTCACCTATAATGAACTTTGGAAAACTATTTTGTACTTTTTAAAACAATAGTATCGGGCACCTGGGTGGCTCAGTTGGTTAGGCAACTGCCTTCAGCTCAGGTTATGATCCCAGAGTCCTGGGATCGAGTCCCACATTGGGCTCCCAGCTCCATGGGGAGTCTGCTTCTCCCTCTGACCTTCTCCCCTCTCATTCTCTCTCTCACTGTCTCTATCTCAAATAAATAAAAAAAAAACCTTTAAATAAAAAAAAAATAAAACAATAGTATCTCATATATATTTATTTATCTTTGTAGAGATTAAAGAAGCTGCTCATATCTTGTCAAGTATTAAAAATGGCAAGATTGATATACCTAGCTTGGAGCATGCCCTGGAAAGTTTGAATGTTAATTTGACTGAGGAGGACATCAGTGAAGCCCTTAAACGTTGTGACATCAGTGGTGAGCATTATTTTGTCATGAAGTTCTTTTCATTTTTCCCTGTTTATGAGAGACAGTCTTAGAGCATGTATGAGTGGGTAAAATGCTAAGGGTAGTCATGCTGGAGACTTAGGCTGATACAAATTAGAGCCAAAGTAGTCTGCTAATTTAAATATTTATTGACCATATCTTTCTGTTCATACTTATCTGGATATATATGCTTATATAGGTATTTACCATTCCTTTCTTATAAGCATGGGTGGGAAAATACCATTGTGATAAAACAAAGACATGATACCAGCAGCTTCATTTTGATATGCAGTCTTTCTTCAGAGGACATCCACTCTCATCTGTCCTTTTATAGTACTTGTCTCATTCTGTTTTTTAATCAAAGGAAATAAAAATTTCACTATATTTTAGAACAGTTATTTAGTTTTGGTCATTGTTTCCAAGTGAGCATATATTTATCTGTGGTTTCCATTTTTAACTTCTTGTAATATATACTTGATCTCCTTTCCTATATATATCACTTTTAAGCCTCAAATCATGTGGGAATTCTTTTAGAAGGTGATAAGTTTCACTGGTTTTAGGTGGTTTTTTATTTGGGGTTTATCTTAACCAGCTTGTTTTTTCTATGGGAATTTCCTGAGTGTGGGTTTAAGAGTACTTTCCCAGCACAGTTTGGTTATTGCCTTTGCCAGGTACCCCAGATCATTATTGACCTCAATCAGTTTATATGTTTTGATCTGGGGTTTCTCTTACCGTGAGGACAGTATAAATTTAGACTCCAAACCCACATGAGATGCAGGAGATTCTTCACAGGAGATTTTTTTTCCCCACTGCCTCTCAGAATTAGGAAGATTTAGGTCTCCTTGTTGTTTACCTGGCCAGTGAATACAGCGTTTTAATCTCTCTTTCACTGGATTGAACGTCTTTAAGCATCCAAGTTTTATTTGATATCTAGATTCAGACTCTGCAAGTAGCATCAACCCAAGTTTTCTTTTATGAATATGTATTTAAATCAAGCACCTTGTCACTTTGGGATCTGATATGTATCCCCAAATAGTTGTAGGCTTAGTACTCACTGTTTTTTACTCTTGATCTCTGTGCCCACAACTATTATTTCTTGTTCATATAACTTAGTCATGCATTTATAGAATATTGTACTTCATACAGCATCTCTAGGGATTTGTAGTCTGATGGTTTCTGTGCTACTCAGCTAGCCATTTTGTTATAAGTTAAAGTCTCCTTAATGTAGTTGATAGCCTAATATTTTCTGCTGTGGTAACATTATTGCATCTTACTTCAAGTGTGTGTGTGTGTGTGTGTGTGTGTGTGTGTGTGTCCTAATAGTTAACATTGTCACCTCTGGCCTGAGACTACCTCAGTTCAAATACCACATCCTCTAGCACTTTTTGGCTTTTGTGATGTAGACAAGTTATTTAATTTCTCTTTGCTTTCATCTTTTAAAGATAGGCATATCAAACATACCCATGTTATAGAATTATTTTGAAGATTTTAATTAATAAATGTAAAGCATCATAAAAGGATCCTTAGTATGTATAAGGAACTGAAAAGTTATGTAAGTTCTTTTTTCTTTTTTTATTATGTTCAATCAGCCAACATATAGAACTCAAAAAAATTAGCTATTAAGATCATTAACTATTCAATAGACGGTTCCTAAAAGTATGAAAAATTATTTTTAAATAGCTTCAGTCATTTGAGATAGAAAATAAGGTAGAACGGAATTTTAGGTATTGTAAGTCAGAAACTTTACAAATTCACAATATCAGGTTTTTAATGTCAGCATGCTTGATTTTGACTTTACAGATAATAATGAGATGAATTTGAAAGATTTCTTTGAAAGAATTAAAGAAAATCCATCTTTCAAAGAGTCCATAGGTAAGTGAATACTACTAGTTCAAAGACAAATGATTGTAAAATAAAGATATGAAATGATATTAAAAAATCAGTATCCAGATTTCAAGTTTTTACTCTGTAGTCTCTTTAGTTTTAAAAGGATTTAAAGCAGCTTATAAAATATAAATAATATAAGAATATAAAAGATAAGTGAGGAAAATGGGAAAAAGTTATAATGGAAGGAAAAGAAATAAAACAGAGTTGAAGAAGATACATAGAAAACACCTTTGCTGTTCTTACAAAGTCCTTCAATAGACGGTTCCTAAAAGTATGAAAAATTATTACCTCCTTAAGGCATTACCTCCTTAAGAGGAGGTAAGTTTTTCTTTATTCAAGGGGTTCTGGATCTATGAAGGAAATCCGGTTTGGAAATTAGACGAGGCATCACTACTCTCTGTTGTTTCATCTCAGGTTAGGCCTCTGGAGTTTTCAGGTCTCCTTAGCTGGATTGCCCATGTATTTCATTTATGAAAATCTTAACTTCAATTAAATCGGTTTCTCTAAATCCTCACAGTGTTGATTCCCATATCATTCTTATTGCCATATCATCTCTGTTGCCTTTTGTCCCTGCTGTATAAAGACTATTGCTTGGTCTTTGTTCCTGAAGTTCCTCTCATCCTCCTTGAAATTAGGGAAGTATTGAAATTTCAATATTGGCATTGTTTCCTAACCCCCACATCTACAGGGGACACCTACCAAAGAAATCTCCACAGATGCAGACACCTTTGTCAACAGTGTATTCATAAATGCTTTGATGAAACAAATGTCTTTTCTTTCTCACATTTTAATATCCCTAAAATTAGAATACCTTTATAATCGATGGCATTATTTATCACATGTACATTTTTATTGAGATATAATTCACATACCATAAAATCCATCCTTTTAAAGTGTACAGTTCAGTGGGTTTTGGTGTATTCACAAAGTTGTGCAACCATCACACTCTAATTCTGGTACATTTTCATTGCTTCAAAAAGAAACCCTGTACCCTTTAATAGTTATTTCCACCTCTCCCCGGCCACTGTCAACCACTAATCTTCTTTCTGTCTGTGTGGATTTGCCTATTACAAACATTTCATGTTGCTAGAATCCCATTACATGTGACTTTTGTGTCTGACATCTTTTAATTAGCATACTGTTTTCAAGACTCATCTGTATTTTAGCATAAATGAGTACTTCATTCCTTTTTGTGGTGGAATAATATTCTATTATATGGTTATACCACATTTTCTTTGGCCATTTATCAGTTCATAGACATTTGGGTTGTTTCCATTTTTGGGCTATTTTGAATAATACTGCTCTGAATATTTGTGTACTTTTTTTTAGTACAGGTTTTTGTGTGGACATATATTTTCATTTATACCTGGGAATGGAATTGCTGGGCCATGTGATAACTTTATGTTCAAGTTGAGGAACTGCTGGAGTGTTTTTTTCTAAAGGCAGCTGCCCCATTTTACATTCTCACCAGCGATGTACATTTCTTTATATCCTTCCCAACCCTTGTTATTGTCTATTTTTTTTTTTATTATGGCCTGTCTAACGAGGATCACACCATGGTTTTGTTTTCCATTTCCCTGGTGACTAATGATGTTGAACATGTATCTTTACATGTGTTTATTGGCCATTTACATATCTTCTTTGGAGACGTGTATTCTATGCTTATTTTAAAATTGGGTTATTTGTCAAGTTAGAAGAGTTCATATATTCTGGATTATACACCTTTATCAGATACATGATTTGCAAATATTTTCTCCTATTTCGTGGGTCTTTTTTCTTTCTTGATGGTGTCCTTTGTAGCACAGACGTTTTTAAATTGGGTACAATCCAATTTATATTTTCTTTTGTCACTTCTTTTGATGTCATATCTAAAGATAATCCAAGATCAGAAAGATTTATACTAATATTTTCTTCTAAGAGTTTTATAGTTTTAGCCTTTTAATTTGAATCTTTGATTGAGTTAATGTTTGTATGTAGTGTGAGATGGGAGTCCACTTTAAGTCTTTGCATGCAGATACCCAGTTATCCTAGCATCATTTGTTGACAAAATTATTCTTTCCCCAGTAAAAAGGGTTTTGGCATGCTTGTCAAAAATCAATTGATAAGTGTATGGATTTATTTCTCAACTCTCAATTCCATTCCATTGATTTTTATTTATTCTTATGCCAGAACCACATGGTCTTGATTACTATAGCTTTGTGGTAAAGTGATAACCTAAGCAGTAATCTTTAATCAGAGCAGGGCATCAGAATTACGTGTAATTCTCGATCCACCTGGTTCTACTTTTGGGCTATGATAGAGTAGCTTATATCAAACCAACCCTCCTGCTGAGAATAGTAACATCTGGACTAAATTCAGTTGCATCAACAACCACAACTGTTTGAAGACATTGAAAAGCAGCCAAAGCCGTCAGGATTTGTGGGGCTATAAGATAAATAGAAAGAGCGTGACTTGTAGCAGCAATAGCAGCTGTTGGTGCTTTTTGTCTATTTTGTCTTTGTAACATAACTTTAAGTGAAATAATGCAAATTTTGATGTAAACTTATACTTTGACGTAATGCTTCATAGTTATTTCAGGAGCCACATAAGAAGTATTATGTAGCCGAAGGCATAAAGGTTGACCACTTAACATATGTCACCTTGAAAGGCACAGTAGTTAAGAGCATGGGTTTTGGAACCATAGTGCCTGGACTTGAATCCTGGCCCTGCCACTTACTACCAATATATTCTTTAGTAAATCACTTAATCTCACTGACTTCAATTTCTTCATCTTAAAAATAGGGATAATAATGCCTATCTTGGAATTATTATAAGGTTTAAATAGGTGAAGTAGAAGTATTTAGAACGGTCTCTAGCACTTAGTAAGTTTTCAGTAACTGCTATTATAATACATAATGTTTTTTTAAAACTATACTAATAGTTTCATACAAAATTGTTTTATGCTGGGGTGTCTGGGAGGCTCAGTCAGGGCATCTGCCTTCAGCTCGGGTCATGATCCTGTTGTCCTGGGATCAAGCCTGTATAGAGCTCCTTGCTCAGTGGGGTGCCTTCTTCTCCTTCTCCCTCTGCCCCTCCCCCTGCTCATGTTCTCTTGTGTGCGTGCACACACTCTCTGTCTCTCTCTTCCAAATAAATAAAATATTTAAAAAAATAAAATAAAAGTCTTTTATGCAATCCAAGCTTATTAAGTGCAAGTGAATAATACACTCTTATTTCTGCTGTTGAAATATTTGTTTTTGCTCTTTTTTGCAGCAACACAGCTACTCTTAGCTACTACCCAAATTCTCCAGAATGATCTAATTGATGCCTCTGACCTCAAAGCATTTTTGATGAACAATGACTTTCATGCAGCTAATGTTTTACTTGATGAAATAGTAAGACATGAACCTGAACATGGTTAGTAGTTTGTATGCATCTATGTTATAAAGGCCATCATCTGCCAGTGGGGTGGGAGATGTATGGATGGGATGCACAGCAATGGAAGGCATCCTGTGGGAGCTGCGGTGGGATGACTGGGGAGCACCAGTGCTGCCCTGTTGTGCCAAGCCTGAGCCCTATGAAACCAAATGGAGGGGTAAGTCAGGGCCTACTTTATCTCTGTAGATGGTGGTTGGGAGATGAGGTTACTTTGGCTGGCATGGGCAGTACTCAATCCGAATGCCATGCACAGAGTACAACAGAGTCCTCGAGGCCCTTTGCCAGGTGTCGGCCCTTTGGAAGGTGAACTATGCTGATATCCAGGAGTACCTCTCGTGGTGTTGTACATGGTGTTGGCTCAGGGAAGCATATATTTATAAACGTACAAAATAACTTCATTATTTTAATGGCTTGTATTGTCGAATGTTATCTTTGCTACATTTTCAAAAGAGAGGAGTAGTTGTCTTTATTTTTCTATTCTCTGTAAGAGAGTCCTCAGATGTTAAGTAGACCTCAGAGGTGAAGCCTAATGAGTCTAGATTTTTATTTATGGGAAAGTTCTGGATTATTGATTTAATTTCTTAAATTATATGGGATTACAAAGAAAATATCATATCTTCTTGTTAATATTGGCAGGCTGTATTTTTATAGGGATTCATCCATTTCATGTGACTTTTCAAATTTATTGGATAGAGTTGTCCTTGACCACTACTTTTTATCTTTTTTGATGTCTGCCTGATTGGTAATAATATCTTCATTTTCATTCTCAATATTAGTGATTTGGAGCTTTTTTTTTTCACTCAGTCTACAGAATTTTTCTTTTCCTTTTTGTAAAATTGAGATATAATGGACATAGAACATTCTGTAAGTTTAGGGTGTACAGTGTGTTGATTTGAATATATTGGCTGCCCATGCCCATGCCAAATATATATTGCAATATGATTATCACTATACTGTTAGCACCTCTATCACATCACATGTTTGTAATTTCTTTTTTGTGGTGAGAACATTTAAGGTCTAGTCTCTTAGCAACTTTCAAGTATATAATACAGTATTAGGTCAGCACAGCATTAAATTTCCAGAACTTACTCATGTTCTAACTGCAAATTTGTACCTTTTAAAAACATCTCCCCAACTCACTGCACCCCCCGAGTTGCTGGCAACTATCATTCTACTCTGTTTCTACGAGATTGGCTTTTTTAGATTCCACATATTAGTGATATATACAGTATTTGTCCTTGTCTGGCTTATCTCTTCTAAGCATAATGCCCTGAAGATCCATCCATGTTGTTGCAAATGGCAGAATTTCCTTCTTTCTCGTGGTCAAATAATATTCCACTGTTTGTGTGTGTGTGTGTGTGTGTGTGTATATTTATTATATATCTATTTGTATATATAACTGGATATATACATATGCAGTTACTCTGCCCATTTTTTCATCATTTTGTTTGCTTGTTATTGAGCTGTGTGAATTATATAATTTGAGTATTAACCCTTTATCAGATATATGGTTTGCAAATATTTTCTCTCATTCTGTAGGTTGCCTTTTCATTTTGCTGATTTTTTTTTCTGTACACAAGCTTTTAAGTTGGATGTAGTCCCACTTGTTGATTTTTGCTTTTGTTGTTTGTATTTGGTGTTGAGTGAAAAATCACAGCCAAGACCAGTGTTTGAAAGCTGCTTCCTTATGTTTTCTTCTAGGAATTTGACAATATCAGATCTTACATTTAAGTCTTTAATCCATTTTTGAGGTAACTTGTTTGTGAGTGGTGTAAGATGTAGGCGTGATTTCATTTTTCTGATGTAGTTATCCAGTTTCCCATCACCATTTACTGAAGAGACTATCCTTTTTCCATTGAATGTTCTTGGCTCCCTTGTTAAATATTATTTGAGTGTATGTGGGGGTTTAATTCTGGACTCTGGACATTTTTGTTCTTTTTCCCCACCCCACAGCCCATGAACATTTAACATCACAGATAAATATTTGCTGATGTACTGTGACCACAAACCATTGTAATAGCTAAGATTTTTTTCTCCTCCTCTAAGAACTGGTTTTCCTTCTTGAAAGCCTATTACTCTACATGAGAATGTGCGTCTTAAACGTATCTAGAATTTTAATTTCTGGATATACTGCTAAATCCTACTTTCCAGTGTTTTACTTAGACTTTAACACGTTTGTAAGGAAAATTGGTCTATAACCTCTTACCCTACTCACGATGTGGTTTTTGTTTTGTTTTGGGTTTGTTTTTGTTTTGTAGTTTTGGGGCAAGTAGGAGCTATTGAAGGATTTTCTTCAGAGGAATATCCAGATTTTTTTTTTTTTTTAAAGAAAAAGACCTCTTTTGCTGCATTGCAGAAAATAAATGTAGAGAAATGAAACTAATGGCATAGAGGTTTTTTTTTTTTTTATTAACACATGATGTATTATTTGCCCCAGGGGTACAGGTCTGTGAATTATCAGGCTTACACATTTCATAGCACTCACCATAGTACATACCCTCCCCAATGTCCATAACCCTGCCATCCTATCCTTCCCCACCCACCCCTAGCAACCTTCAATTTGTTTCCTGAAATTAAGAGTCTCTTATGGTTTGTCTCCCTCCCAATCCCATCTTGTTTCATTTTTTACCTCCCTGCCCCCCATAACCCCTCACCCTGCCTCTCAAATTCCTCATATCAGAGAGATCATATGATAATTGTCTTTCTCTGATTGACTTATTTCACTTAGCATAATACCCTCTAGTTCATGTCGTTCCAAATGGCAAGATTTCGTTTCTCTTGATGGCTGCATAGTATTCTGTTTATATATATATATATATATATATATATATATATCTCACACTACGTCTTCTTTATCCATTCATCTGTTGATGGATATCTAGGTTCTTTCCATAGTTTGGCTATTGTGGATAGTTTTAACGATGCTGTTGTAATAGCACAGGCATTAACTAGCATAGTGATACAATCAAGAAGTATCTAGAAATAATTAAATAGAAATTGGTAATCATATGTATGCAGAAGTTATAGAAGAAGGAATAGTTTAGGCTGACTCCCAGGCCTTTCACTTTTATTATAATTTGACTATTAGCTTCTGATATATTAATTCAGAAGCAATAGCTCTTTCAGCCAAATTTTACTTTGCATTACAGAAAATGGCAAGATTACCGTTCAAGAATTTTTAACTAAGTTCTGCAATACATTGAGAATTTCTAAAGTCACAGGTGAGTTTTACTTCATATGTATCTACTGCCCACATCTGGAAGGACAAGCAGTGGTTTTCATGTTAAAACAACACAGGATTAGAGAGTTAAAGCATAGATAAGTAAGAATATGAAGATAAAACGACACAATATTGGGTTATATAATTTTTGTCCAAATTATTTGGCAAAGACTGCTAAGCTTACCCTAAACTCAGAACTGTAGGTAGTCATACTCTAATCATGCTAGAAACTTACTAGATTGTATATTATTCTCTGAGATAATGCACTAGGTATACCTGACCTAAATTTATTGGAAAATTATAAATGATTGGAAAATAATCTTTAAAACTTTGACAAACCTAGCAAAGTGAATTTTTTGCCTATCTTTTTTGTTTTTAATGTATCCTCAACCACTCTCTTGACTACGCTGTTTTAGGGCAAATTTATATTTATTACAGTGTGACTTACATATAGTAAAATCACCTTTTTTAGGTGTACAGTTCTTTGAATTCTTGAAAATAATGTCATGGAACCATTACTAAACAGCATGTAGAATATATCACCCCAGACATTCATTGTGTCCTTGTATAGTCCATCCCCTCCCTGAACCCTCATTCCTGGTAACCACAGATGTATTCTTTGACTCTAAAGTTCTGCCTTTTCTAGAATGTCACATAAATGAAATCATAACATGTGAAGCTCATTTGAGTCTGGCTCCTTCATGTAGTATATTATACTTTATATTCATCAACCTTTTGCATGTAGTTTGTTTCATTTTATTGATGAATATTATTCCATTGTATGAATGTACAATTTATCCATTTACCAATTGATATACTATTGAATTATTTCTGGGTTTTGGTGATTATGAATGAAGCTTCTATAAACATTTATATACAGGTTTCTGTGTGTACATATATTTTCATTTCTCTTAGCTGAATACCAAGAAGTAGGATTGCTGGGATATATGGTAAGGGTATATTTAAATTGATAGAAACTGCCAAATATGAATTTATGATAGATAATATCCATTTATGATAAAAACTCTCAACAAAGTGAGTGTAGAGAGAACATACATCAACATAATGAAGGCCATATATGACAAGGTCACAACTAACATCACTTTGAATGGCACTGAAAAACTAAAAGCTTTTCTTCTAAGATCAGGAACAAGATAAGGATGCCCATTCTTGTCACTTTTTTGTTTTGTTTAGTGAAATGTAGTTGACATGCAAAGTTGTATTAGTTTCAAGCACACATCGTAGTGATTCAGCCATTCTGTGTATTACTTAGTTCTCCCAGATAAGTGTAGTTACCATCTTTCACAAAATGGTATTACAGTATTAATGACTATATTCCCTATGCTGTAATTTTTCTCACACTTTTATTCAGCTCTTATTCACAGTATTAGAAGTCCTACTAAGGACAATTAGGCAAGAAAAAGAAATAAAAGGCATCTAAATTATAAAGAAAGAAGTAAAACTGTTCCTATTTGCAGATAACATATTATTATATATAGAAGACCCTAAAGGCCCTACCAAAAGAACTGTTAGAACTAGTAAGTTTTGTAAAGTTGTAGAATATGAAATCAATATAGAAAAACCAGTTGCATTTCTATTCACTAATAAGCTATCAGAAAAAGAAATTAAGAAAACTGTCCCATTATAATTACATCAAAAAAATAAAAAATTTAACCAAGGACGTGAAAGACCTGTACAATGAAAACTATAAGATATTGACCAAAAAAATTGAAGATGACACAAACAAATGGAAAGATATTTCCTGCTCAGGGATTGGAAAGACAAATATTGTTAAAATGTCCATAGTACCCAACTACACACTCAGTGTAATCCCTATCAAAATTCCAACGGCATTTTTCACAGACCTGGAACAAACCACAGAAGACCCTGAATAGCCAAGGCAGTCTTGAGAAAGAACAAAGCTAGAGCCATCCTTCTTTCTGATTTCAGACTTTATTACAAAGCTGTAATAATAAAAACTGTATGATATTGGCATAAAAACGGACACATAGATCAATGAAACAGAACACAGAGTGCAGAAATAAACCCTCGCCTATTTGGTCAGTTTGTTTATGACAAGCTGCCAAGAATAAACAATGGGAAAAGACAGACTCTTTGGTAACTCGTGCTGGGAAAACTGGGCAGCTGTATGCAAAAGAATGAAACTGGACTGCTATCTTAGACTGTGCACAAAAATTAGCTCAGCATGGATTAAAGACTTGACATTAAGACCTGAAGCCACAAAGCTCCTCAAGGAAACATAGGCAGTAAGCTCTTTGACATGGGTCTTTGAAAACATTTAAAAAACCCCAAATTTTGTCTATTAATACAATACCATAGGTAAAGTCAAAGAATAGATAACAAAATAGGAGAAACTATTTGCAATGTATATCACAAAGAAATATAGAAAAATGGGTAAAAATCATGGATATCCAAATCATAAAAAAGTTATAAAATGGCCCAAGAACATATTAAGAGATGTTCGATTTTATTCATAATAAGAAATATGCAAACTAAAATGGAGATAAATTTCTCACCCGTTAGACTGACAGAAATTGAAAAACTTGACAACATATTCTGTTTGTCAGTTTGTAGAGAAAAAGGCATTTATCTATAGCTCATGAGCATGTAAAATACTACCACTCTTTTGGAGGGAATTTGGCAGTGTCTAACAAAACTACATAGGCATTTACCTTTTGCATTTGTAAATGCAAAACCACATTTTGCATTTACCTTTTGACTCAGCAATCCCACTTCTAGGAATTTTCCCTGAAGATACCCTGCACCAATGTGAAAATACTGATGCATAAAGTTATTCATTACAGACTTATTTGAAATTGAAAAATAACGGAAACTACTTAAAAGTATAAACCTTGGAGATTAGTTAAATAAACTATAGCTTCTATATTGTATAACTATAAAAAATTAAAAAAAAAAGAATTTCATACCAGTACTTTTTAATACCACTGATTTTATGCCTTTCCAATATTTAAAGCCACAGATTTCCCTCTGAGCACTTTCACTGCATCTCACAAAATTTTATGTTATGTTTTGATAATCACTTATTTAAAATATTTTCCAATTTACCTTGTGATAGCTTTTTGAAATATGAGTTGTTTAGAAATGTACTATTAATTTCCAAATATTTGGACATTATCTAGGTATCTTCTTGTTACTGATTTCTAATTTAATATACCTTGGTCAGGGGCGCCTGGGTGGCTCAGTTGGTTGAGCAACTGCCTTTGGCTCAGGTCATGATCCTGGAGTCCCGGGATCGAGTCCCATATCGGACTCCCGACTCTGCGGGAAGTCTGCTTCTCCCTCTGACTTTCTCCCCTCTCATTCTCAGTCTCTCGCTCTCTAATAAATAAATAAAAATCTTTAAAAAAAATATATATATACCTTGGTCAGAGAACTTATTTTGCACAATTTAAATGCTTTTAAATTAATTAAAGTTTGTTTTAAACACTAGCGTGTGGTCTATGTAGGTGAATATTCCACGTGCACTTGAAAGAATGTATATTCTGTAGTTGTTGGGTAGTGTTCTATAAATATCCATTAGGTTAGATTGTTTGCTAGTTTGGTTGAATATTCTACTTCTTACAGATGTTTATTCTGCTTAATTACTAAGTGCAAGGTGTCCATATCTGCAGCTCTTATTGTGTGTTCAACTATTTCTCCCTTTTATTCCGTAAGTTTTTGCTTACAAGAAGGCTCTTGTTAGATGTATACGTTTGGTATTGCAAAATTTATGTACATGACCTATGTAATACTTTGTCTATTGCTGTCTTGGGTCTTATTTTTGTTGCTCCTCTGTTCCTTTCCTCCAGTTTCCTTACTTATATTTATACGTTTTTGTGTACTTATTGTCACATATCTTATTTTATATAAAATAAAACTTTTAAGTAATGTTAAATTATTTTACAGAAAGTTTATCAAGTCATCCATAGGCAATATAAGAAAATAATTATTCTTGGTGCACTTAAAAATTTCACACTGTAATTATCCATCTCTCTATTTAGTTCTTTCAGTTTTTGCATTACATGTGTTTCAGACTCTATCATTAAGTACATACAAATTCAGAATTGTTATGTCCATCTAGTGGATTGAAATATCATTATGCGATGTCTCTTTATCTCTAAAAATTCCTCTTCACGTAAGGTCTACTTTGTCATATTTGTGTAGCTACACTGCTCTCTTTTGTTTCGTGCTTATCTGTTAGATCTCTCTTTTGTGAGGGGGTTTCTTTTTTTTTATTTAAGTTCAATTAATTAATATATGATGTATTATTAGTTTCAGAGGTAGAGGTCAGTGATTCATCAGTCTTATAGAATACCCAGTGTTCTGTGAAAAAAATGCTCAACATCACTAGCCATCAGGGAAATACAAATCAAAACCACAATAAGGTACCACCTTACACCAGTTAGAATGGCAAAAATTAACAAAACAGGAAACAGCAAAAGTTGGCAAGGATGTGGAGAAAGGGGAACCCTCTTACACTGTTGGTAGGAATGCAAGTTGGTACAGCCACTATGGAAAACAGTATGGAGGTTCCTCAAGTTGTTAAGAATAGAGCTACCCTACCACCCAGCAATTGTACTAATAGGTATTTACCCCACAGATACAGATGTAGTGAGAAGAAGGGGCATGTGCACTCATAGCAGCAATGTCCACAATAGCCAAACTGTGGAAGGAGCCAAGATGCCCTTCAACAGATGAATGGATAATGAAGATGTGGTACATAGACACAATGGAATATTACTTAGCCATTAGAAACGATGATTACCCACCACTTGCATCAACATGGATGGAACTGGAGGGGATTATGTTAAGTGGAGTATGTTATGCAGAGAAAGACAATTATCATACGGTTTTACTCATATGTGGAACATAAACAATAGGACGGAGCACCATAGGGGAAAGGAGGGAAATCCAAAGGAGGAGAAATCAGAGAGGGAGATGAACCAAGAGAGATTATGGACCCCGAGAAACAATCTGGGGGTTTCAGGGTGGGGAGGGGGTTAACAGGATGATGGGTATTGAGGAGGGCACGTGCTGTGATGAGCACTGGGTGTTATACTTAACTAATGAATCACTGAACACTACATCAAAAACTGATTATGTACTATACAGTGGCTAACTGAATGTAAAAAAAAAAAGAATACCCATTGCTCATTACATCATGTGCCCTCCTTAATGTCCATCACCCAGTTAACCCATTCCCCTACCCGCCTCCCCTCCAGCAACTCTGTTTGTTTCCTATGATTAAGAGTCTTTTATGGTTTGTCTCCATCTCTGATTTTATCTTGTTTTATTTTTCCCTCCCTTCCTCTATGCTCCTCTATTTTATTTCTTAAATTCTACATATGAATATTGTCACCTGTTTTAAATTATTTTAGGAGCCGAGTGGTACACAGATAAATACAAATGCTGCCTTTTCTCTTATGTATAATTCTATGTATTGGAATAATTTTTTCCCACATATCTTTAAAACATAAAGGAGAAACATGAAAATTCCTCTCTAATTGGAGGTGATTATCTCTTCCCAGGAGATAAAAACCAATTTTATGACAATAGCATTCACAAAAATGAACTTACAGCCATTCCTGACCTTCAGCAAAATTTAAATGCCGTTGGAATCTATCTAACAGATGATAAAATAAAGGAGGCTTTGGATAATACTAATCCTAATGGTGAGTAATTATTTCATTTTAAAATAACAAAGCTTTAGTATTTCAGAAGTTTCACCCTATATGCCCAAGAAGATATATTTCCTTTATGTCTTTATTTTTTAAATTATTTTTTATTTTTTTAATTAACATGTAATGTATTATTGCCCCAGGGGTACAGGTCTGTGAATCATCAGGCTTACACATTTCACAACACTCACCATCCCCTTTATATCTTTTAAAAGAAAAACTAAAAATGTATTTTCTTGGGTGGCTCAGTTGGTTAAGCGACTGCCTTCGGCTCAGGTCATGATCCCGGAGTCCTGGGATCGAGTCCCACATAGAGTCCCATATCGGTCTCCCAGCTCCATGGGGAGTCTGCTTCTCACTCTGACCTTTTCCCCTCTCATGCTCTCTCTCACTCTCTCTCTTTCCTAATAAATAAATAAATAAATAAATAAATAAATAAATAAATAAAAATAAAATCTTTAAAAAATGTATTTTCTTTTCTTTCAATTGATGGGTTTGTATTGAAGGAATTGATTTTCAGAGTATATCTCCCATAGCTTTACTTTAGTTCTAATCTGCGTATCATGTCCATCACAGTAGGATTGCCAGTCCTCTCTGTTATTTTTGTGTTTATAGTTCTGGTTTTATAACATCAATGGTGTTCTGTACAAGAATATCTAAATTCTTTCTCTCTTTGTTTTTTTTAAAGATGAAGTGGTGAATTTTAAGGATTTTATTAGAGCATTGACCAACAGTGATGAATTTATTGAGTGCCAAAGTAAGTATGGAATTTGAAATGAATATGAACAGAAGCTTCATTTTGGGGGTTGTATGTATAGTTCTGTGTGTGTATAAATTATGTATATTTTTCTACATATTCTACCAATCTCCTTTTTTTCTTTTTCTTATTTAAACATAGTTGATGTGTATATTTTTCAAACTCTAGGTTTTCAAACATATGAGCACATAATTTTCATATTATAATATATATTTTTAAAGATCTTATTTATTTATTTGACAGAAAGAGATACAGCGAGGGAACACAAGCAGGGGGTGTGGGGAGAGGGAGAAGCAGTCTTCCGCTGAGCAGGGAGCCCAATGTGAAACTCGATCCCAGGACCCTGGGACCTGAGCCAAAGGCAGATGCTTAACAATTGAGCCACCCAGGAGCCCCTATAATATTCTTGAATTGCCATTTTTTTTAAGATTTATTTATTTGAGAGAGACAGAGTGAGGGGGAGGGGTAGAGGAAGCAAATCTTTTAAGCAGACTCCCCCGCTGAGCAAGGAGTCCCACCTTGGGCTCCATCCCACAACCCTGAGATCATTGAGCCAAAAAAAAATTGGACACTTACCCAACTGAGCCACCCATGCACCCTTTGAATTACTTTTCTTTCTTCTTTTTCAGGGCTGACAGGTTTATCTATTTTCTTATCAAAGTAATTGGGTTTTGGTTTTTTTAGTCACCTCTAGTGACTTGTGCTCTCCTCTTTCTTGTTTCTTCATTTTATTATTATCCTTTTTTACACTTATTCTGTAGTTCTTTGTCAAAAACTTTAGCTAAATACTTAAATTTTTTCAGTCTCTTTTGAAATTTCAACACATTTCTATCATGAAGACACTGAAACAGCCTTGGACCACAGACTTTGAGATTGAGAATTGTAGTCCTCAATCTGGGGTTATAAAATGAGTATTGAAATCAGTGGATTCTCTCTAACTTGATCTACACTTTGAATGCATTTCTACTCACTATCTCAAGATCATTTTGAAAGGAACCTTGACAAAATAATTCTGTGTTTTTTTTGAAGATTATAGGTCTATGAATAGCTAAGACCCTTTTGAAAAAATATTAATGAAGAACTTGCTTTATCCGATATTAATACATATTATAATGCTATTTTATTTTTTTAATTTTTTTCTTTATTATGATCAGTTAACCACTGTATAATACTTTAGTTTTTTTTTGCTTCATTAGTTTTTGATTAGTGTTCAGTGATTCATTAGTTGTGTATAACACTATTTTAATATAGTGTTACAAATAGACCAATGCATCATAATACAGACCAGCAGAGACTCCTGTTAATGAGAACTTGGAATGTGATTGAGATGACATCATCAGTTAGTTGGGGAAAAGATATTTAGTGTATGATTTGAGAAAATTGGCTTGCTATGTGGGAGAAAACAGTAGAATCCCTGTTTCATACCATATACAAAAATAACCTTCAAGAATCAAATGGATATGAAAATGGATCTCAAAGGTAAAATTATACAGCTGATGGAAGAAAATGTGTAAGGAAAATATTGTGCCTTATGGTCATGGATGCCTTCTTAAAAATACTACTCCCCCAAAGCACAACCATAGGGTGAAAAAGGATGTAATTACATGAATGAAGGACTCTAAAATATATATCAGACTGGAAGAATATAATTACAAGATAATTAACAAAAGATTAATATCTCAAATATAAGGAAATTCTGCAAATCAGCAGTAGAAAGAAAAAAAATCAATTTGAAAAATAAGCAAGGATCTAAGAAGTCAGTGCAGGAGGTGAAGCCCAAATAGGTAAATATATATATGAAGAGAGTTGAAGATACTCACGAATTGCTAGTGAGTAGGTAAAATGTGTAATTCAGCATTCTGAATTGCAATCTGGCAGTACTTGTCAAATAAGTATGCATATTAATTCTGTTTTTAGATAAATAGCCCAGAGAAGTTTCTTGTTAGAGACATGTACAAGGGTGCTCCCTGCAACACTATGGGAGGATAGAAATGAAAGCAACGTAGGCGTCCATCATTAGGGAAATAGTTGAATAAAATATGGTCCATACACATAACACACCATAACAATAACGAGACTTACATTTGCACCAGAGAGAGACCTCAGTAATAATATGGTTCCACGAAGAAAGGAAAAAATAGAATAAATGAATAGCACACAATGCTTTATGTAAATTAGATTTCTACTAATGCCCATAAGACAACACTATATCTATATTTTTTTTAGAATTATTTCATAATTCTGAATAGAAAGATGAGAGATTGAAAGAAATTGAGGAAGAGATTGAAATTTAAAGTGGCAATATTAATAAACTTGGCTTAAAAGAGATCATATAGTACTTTGTATCCTAAAAACTTAGAATACACATTCTTTTCAAATGCCTAAGGAATAGTCACAAAAATAGATGATATATTTAAGTCACAAAGAAAAATTTCAATGAATTCTAAAAATCAGAAGTTGTTCAGTACACATAGTCTGACCATCATGTGGTAACATTAAAATTACTTTTAATTTGGTAGTTAAAAGAATTTGCAATGTTATTTTTAATTGAAATTAAAAGAATTTGGAATAAGAATATGGAAAAATGTTGCTTTTAAGACTAAAAACAAATGTCTTCTAAGTAATTCTTTGGTTGAAGACTATGTGAAACTTGAAAGAATTTTTAGAAATGATGACAGTGAAAGCACTTCATATCAAAATGTGTAGAGTGTGACCAAAACAATTTTACAGGATATTTTATGGTATTAAATGCTTTTATTAGAAAACAAGAAAGACAAACCATGAGAGACTCTGGACTTCAGGAAACAAACAGAGAGGAGGGGGAGGGAGGATGGAGTAATTGCGTGATGGGTATTAAGGAGGGCAAGTGTGATGAGCACTGGGTGTTATATGCAACTATTGAATTGTTGAACACTACATCAAAAACTAATGATGGGGGCACCTGGGTGGCTCAGTGGGTTAAGCCTCTGCCTTCGGCTCAGGTCATGATCCCAGGGTCCTGGGATCAAGCCCCGCATCAGGGCTCTCTGCTCAGCAGGGAGCCTGCTTCCCCCCCTCTCTCTGCCTACTTGTGATCGCTCTCTCCCTCTGTCAAATAAATAAATAAAATCTTAAAAAAACAACAACAACAACTAATGATGTACTGTATGCTGGCTAACTGAATGTAATAATAATAATAAAATTGAAAATAATTTTTCTTAAAAGTTCAACTCATGAAGCTTACCAGCAACATAAACAACAAAACAGCAAAAGCAATCCCCCCAAAAAGTACTAGTCAGGAGCTACCAAAGTTGAAGGTAGAAGTTACTGAAATAGAACACACTAACCAAAACTTTGTTCTTTCAAAAGATGAACAAAGAATGCTTTAGGAAGTATGATGAAGGGGAAAAAATAGAGAGGATCTAAAAAAGAAGACCGTCATAACTTGGATACAAAGGAGATTAAAATATATAAAATAAATTCATATAAATATATGAATAATACTTAAAACTAAGTTAAGAAAGCACCAAATTGTTGGCATCTCATCAACAACACTGTCATTCTTTCCAGACATTTGGATGAAGACAGAAAGGGCTGCTTCTCTCACCTCCCCAGTAATGGCGCTGTTTTCTTTGGGATGATTTTGATATTTTGTTGTTTTTGTTTACCTTCACGAGTTGAACTAATAAAGTAAAATATTTCAGCATTTCCCGTTTTTTGTGTTTTTTTTTTTAAGATTTTATTTATTTGAGAGAGAGAAAGAGCACGCGAGAGTTCACCAGCGGTGGAGGCTGGGAGTGGGGGGCAGCAGAGGGAGAAGGAGAAGCAGGCTCCCCACTGAGCAGGGAGCTGGAGGAGGGGCAGCGTTTCTTATTTTCTAATATACACATTTAAACCTATGAATTTTTGGAGCTCTCGATTTGGAGAATATTTCAGAGAAGCAAAACCCTCAAGACTGTGTTTTCAAGGAAATGAATACATTTCATCTAAATCAAGTTGTGATATGCTTATCTGGATAGACTGGCCAACTAATGTCTTTTACTTTTTGTCACTTCTATATATAGAAATAGAAGATGCATCTAACATTGTTGATAGTATCTTTGATGGGAAAGTTGAAGTTAAAGACCTTTTATCTGCGTTGGAGAACCTGGAGAAACCTTTAAGTAAAGAAAAACCTGAGGCGATACTGAACTCTGCAACAGATGGTGAGTACTTGAGTTACCTCACAGGTTTCCTGTTTGGAATATACGTGCTCACACAGGCTAATTTTTTTTTTAAGAATAGTACTACTGTATGTTTAGGAAGGTTATTATAGAACTGATGTTTATATCTTGGTCACTGTGAACTGTTAGAACCCTTTTGAAAAGTGTGTGGATATTCTTTATTTGGAGAAGACGAATAGAAGCAAGTACTCTTGTTATCCATGTTTCAAAACCAGATACTCCTTTATTAGATTATGATGATCACAATAATAAATATGATAGAGCCCTGGTCTTCCATTTCTCCAACTCTGGATTCCAGAGATAGGGTAATTCTTAATAACAGAGCTCCCCCAATAAATATGATATTTACTGTGGCATTTTCATAAATGCTGTCACCAGACTGAGGAATTGCCTTCTATTCTTTGTTTGCTAAAGGATTGAATTTGTATTTGTTTATTTGACTTATCATGAATTTCCCAAACAATTTTTATGCATCTGTTTAGATAGGTCGTCATAGGAGTTTTTCTTGTAATCTGTGAGTATGGTGAATTACGTTGAGTTTTTTAATATTAAATGAAACTTAAAATTTTGGAAAAACCCATTTGGCCATGATATATTGTCCTTTTTACATACTGCTGTGTTCATTTTTCTAATACTTTGTTTATAATTTCTGCATCTCTATCAGTAAGACTAACCTGGTATATTTTTATACTACCATTGTCAGGTTTTGGTGTCAAATTATCCTCATAATTTGAAAAGTATTTTCTCTTTTTTCTAAATTTTGGAATAGTTTGCGTAACATTGGAATTGCATATTCCTTTCATGTCTTGTGATATTCACCAACACAGCCATTTCAGCCATGATATTTCTTTTTGGGTAGGTTTTTGGTTACTCATTCATTTCTTTCAGGTCATAGGATTACTTAGGTTTTCTGTTTATTCCTGAGTCAAATTTTGCTAAGTTTATTTTTTCAAGGAGTTTGTCCTTTTCATATGAAAAATTATTGCTATAGTGCTACTAAGTTTTTAATAATAAGTGCTTAGTAGTTTTATATTTGTAGCATCTATGGTAATGCTTCCATCTTATTCCTCATATTGGTTCTTTCTTCTTTTTAGATCATCTATTCTAATGGTTTGTCAGTTTTAATAACTCTTAATTAATTCTCAGTTTTCTGATCCTCTCTTTTGTGTGTTTGCTCACTATTTCCTCAATTTTTTTATCTTTATCATTTTCTTCTCCACAATTTGTTTAAGCTTATTTTGTGACATTTTAAATATATTTCATATATATATTATGAAATGACCATAATAATAAGTTGAATGAATATCTGTTGCCCTGCATAGTTATAAAACTTTTTTCTTGTGTTGAGAAATTTTAAGATTTGCTCTCTTAGCAAGCTTCAAATATGCAATACAGTATTATTAACTACGTATTTTAGATATATATGTATTTTCCATTCATTTAATTTCACTCTTCCTGTATTCTTATTCTTCTAAAGACAAAAAGATAAATTTGGAACCATGCGAGGGAAACTAAAATTTGAAAAAAAAAATAGAACTTCTAGAAGTTAAAAAATTAATAACTAAAATTAATTAGTGGACAATAATGTCAACAGGTTAAATATAGGTGAAGAAATATGAACTGCAAGGTAGTTTAAAGAAATTATACAAAATGCAGCATAGAAAAACAGATAGAATACAAGGAAGATCCTAAAAGGAAGGCAGAATGAAAAGGCTACTTATTACAGGAACTGGTTTGAAATATATATGTATATCAGATTACAATGTTATATACTTTACACTCATATTATAATTGATAAAATGTTATATGTCAGTTATATCTCAGTAAAGCTAGAAAATGAAAAAATGAATAGACATGATATATATCCATTCAGGGGGAAAGAGACAGAATGGTTGCAGAGAAAATATTTGGAGAACTATATCTGAGAATTTTCCAGAACGAGAAAGACCTAAACCTACCAATTTAAGAAGTCCAGTGAATCCCACATAGGATGAAAGGAAATCCATCCATACATAGGTATATCATGATGAAACTGCAGCTTACCAGAAGGAAAGAAAATCTTAAAGGTAGCTAGAGAGAAAAGCCGAATTATCTATAGAAGAGGAACTTTTTCTTATTCTTGGTATTTTCTCTGGGTATCGAAATCTAGAGAAACATTTTTGTAAGTTGAGGATAAACCCCCCAATTTGGGAGAAACCTAGGCTTTGACCTTTGAAAATACAAACTAAAGTTTGTCCAATGTTGTTTTGTTTTGTTTTGTCTTTTGTCTACTCTGGGTGAAAAACAGTGGCCATGTTTCTGGATTACAGCCTTTGATCAGTCGTTTGGTCTGGAAATTTCTTACTTTCTTGGCAGCAAATAGATGGATTTAAGGTCATTTTAAAGCAATAATTTTACTTAAAATTTTTAGTCATTTTTAGTAGAAGTTGTTGATCCATCCAGATATCTAGGTTAGTTCATTACTGGCCCCCTCTCCAGTTCCAAGGTTGCACCATAATGTGAGAGATAGAGGAAGAACTTTTAAAACTCCCTTACACCCCTGAAACAAGTAATACATTATATTTTAATAAAATAAATAAATAAAAAGGTAAAAAGCAACACAAAAACAAAAAAACCTCCCTTGCATTGTGTTTCTACTGACACCTAGTGGATGGAGCCTATGGTAATCCTGCATCTGTAGGGAAGGGGTATGGGAATGGGATGCTCCCACAGGGCAATTCTCATTCTTTCCCATCAGACTTCCAGTCTCTCTCTCCCTCAGCCCTCCCAAACCCTCCTTCTCTTTCTTTCTCTCTGCCTCTTTGCCTCAGGAGAAATTCTTCCTCTCTTTTTAGGCATTTGGTATATTTTCTTCAAGGACTCTAGGTTTCTTTTTTTTTTGAAATCAAAAAGTAATTTTTATTTATTTATTTTTTTCCCTCCAAATATGTTTATTTTAATTTTTCAGTGTTACAAGATTGATTGTTCATGCACCACACCCAGTGCTCCATGCAATACGTGCCCTTCTCGATACCCACCACCAGGCTCACCCCCCCCCACCCCCTCCCCTCCAAAACCCTCAGTTTGTTGCTCAGAGTCCACAGTCTCTCTTGGTTCATCACCTCCTCCGATTTCCCCCCATTCGCCCTTCCCTTCCTTCTCACAATGCCCTCCATGATTTTCTTTATACTCCACACGTAAGTGAGACCATAAGATAATTAATTGACTCTCTCCGCTTGACTTATTTCACTCCGCATAATCTCTTCTAGTCCTGTCCATGTTGATACAAAAGTTGGATATTCATCCTTTCTGATGGAGGCATAATATTCCATTGTATAG
>CM052804.1:13926292-13982513 GCA_028533885.1 Nasua narica | reverse complement strand
TGTACCACATCTTCCTTATCCATTCATCTGTTGAAGGGCATTTTGGTTCTTTCCACAGTTTGGCTATTGTGGCCATTGCAGCTATGAACATTGGGGTACATGTGGCCCTTCTTTGTACTGTATCTGCTTCTTTGGGGTAAACACCGAGTAGTGCAATTGCAGGGTCCTAGGACTCTAGGTTTCTATACAAGCAGTCTCTACAAAAACTTTTAATCTACAAAAATCTCAAGAGTGAGGAAATACTTAAGGCCAAACTAACTACTTAGGACAGGAAAGATGGAGGACACCTTTAAGGCTCTGCCTTTATTTGGCTCAGGTCATGATCCCAAGGTCCTGGGATTGAGTCCTTCATCGGGCTCCCTGCTTAGCCTGCTTCTCTCTCTCCCTGCTCTGCCTGCTGCTCTCCCTGTTTGTGCCCTCTCTCTCTGACAAGTAAATAAATAAAATCTTAAAAAAAAAAAAAGAACAGGAAAGATGGATCAAATTATCTACCACTTCAAGAGGTACAGTGCAATGGTTCCAATATTTGCTCTTGAAAGTTACAGTAGGCTTCCAGAGAAGGGTAACTTTTGAAGCAGACTGGAGTCAGCTAACTCAAATGTCAGCAGTAGCCAGGCACTAATGCAAATTAATAAAATGAATTAGGTATAAGACAAAAGGAAGGGATGTGGACTGTACAGTAACTTGAGAGCACAAATCCTATATTAAGATAGTTAAATTCAAATGCAAAGAAAACCCCAACACTCCGTAAGACCATTAACATGATTGAAGCTCAGTTATATTCAGTCTGTGAGCCTGTCATCCCTCAACTGGGCTTCTGTAGGAGTGGGGCAAAAGTCTTTTCCTTCTACCCTTCTCGGTTCTCAGCTGGAGTTCTGTAACAAAAGATTAATAAGAGAAATGCATAGATATTTAATATAAACTTTACACGAAAGGGGAGTATACATAAGGAAACAAAGATCAAAAGAAGTGGTTAAACCTGAATGTTTTAATGTTATGTTTGATAAAGGATAGAAAGTGGTGGAAAATGTGATAAGGCAAAATGATATGAGCTAAGGATGGTAAACTGGGGGAAATTTAACAAGCTCTGTTCTTTCGGTTTCCTCTGGGTGTCCCTCCAACCCTCAGTCTTCAGAGATAAGGACTCTCCATTCCTCTGGCTATAGCAAGATCATCTCGTGAGAGTCTTATGACCTGCTTCAGGGACAATGGGGAAGTCTGTATCCTAACTGCACCTTCCATTTCTCACATTTCTTCAGCTTAAAATATTCAATATGTTGGAGTGCTGTGTGTTTTTTTTTTAAGATTTTATTTATTTACTTGACACAGAGAGAGAGAGATCACAAGTAGGCAGAGAGGCAGGCAGAGAGGCAGGCAGAGAGAGAGGGGGAAGCAGGCTCCTCACTGAGCAGAGATCCCGATGCGGGGCTCGATCCCAGGACCCTGAGATCATGACCCGAGCTGAAGGCAGAGGCTTTAACCCACTGAGCCACCCAGGCGCCCTGGAGTGCTCTGTTTTGTGAGTAGTGTATCCTGAACCCTGTCCTCCAAGGAATAACAAATATTTATGTGTGATGTTATGGGTAATTCAGAGGAAACTGAAATTCAGCTGTTAGGTTTCTGTAAGGGTTTTTACTGCTTCAAAAGATTAATAATTTTATATATTTTCTTATATGCATAGTTTTTCCTTGTTCGCTTCAGGGTTAAATACGGAGTGGTGACAGTAAAAACAAGTTGAATTTCTCTTTTCTCACCAAACAGGACTTTCTTTCAAAGGAATTTTTTTTTTTTAATTCTTTCTTTTCCTCTGCTGTCTTTGTTGTATAAATCATCTCTGCAGGAAGGGGCCCTATGCATTCTCTCATATTCTTCATAGGTGTGTATATATTTTTGTACTATATAACCTGTGTATAATTTCTTAAACCATGAGTCACAATACTGGGCTGTGAAATAAATTTACTAAGTCCTGAATAGCATTTTAAAATGAAATGAAATAATGTGGAATTTGTTAGACGATATCAAAATGCATCACATATGATAAGTATTGTTTTATAAAACATTTATTTGTGTGTGTCTGTGTGTGTGAGCACACATGCTCACAGTCTAAACATATTTCTTAAAATGCATTATAGTCATAGAAGTTTGAAAACTGAATGAAATTATATTAAAGCAATACCAGATCCTTGCCTTAATGAGGCTGAAATCTATTTAAACCTGATTTTATTTCTTAACTTTGCAGAAAATAAGATCGTAAAAGATATAATTGATGTTTTCACTAATTCATCTAAGCCATCAACACCATTCAACAGTAAGTATAGTAAAAGAATGAAAATTAAAAATAAATTTCTAAGATCATTCTATGGTATTCTACTTTTTCTAAAGTAGAGTTTGTTTTGCCCTGTGCTTTTAATTCCTTAAGTTTTCTTTGCTTTACTGAGATGTTATAATATGCTTTCTTATTCCTTATCATAGTCAATTTATACTTTGACTATAATGAATTATTTAGAATTACATTCCTAGAAAATGCTCCCTTAAAGCAGTTTGTCTCAGTATATGCTTCAGTATAAGGTATCCCATGAATCTAATAGTTTTCTCTCACCTCTAATAATTTCCCCATGCTTCTTTATCTCACCTATAATGAAACATTGTAAAAGCAAGTACAAAAAAAAAAAAAGATCTAGCACATCTAAAATTAGTAGGTAGATGGTAAGAAAGAAAGGTTCTCTAATCCTAGGATAGGCTGTGACTTCGTGTTTGTAAGGGCATAGCAGATTTATATTTTCATTTTTCTTTCTCCAACTACCTGTGTTCTATTTCTGCTAGCTGACCTCATTCTAAGAGCTATTACCTAGCTGTACTTGAAATGCTTTATAGTCTGTGAAAGACTGGAGCACGTAATAGTTTTTACCTTTGATGGGAAATAATAAATAAAAGCAAATTTTTACAAAAATTTTGCAGAAGTTCAACTTTCAACTTTTACCTGGCTAGGGGTGTGTTAAATTTTGCTTATTGTGTAAGTGACTTCTTTTTTTTTTGGTAAGGTTTTATTTATTTATTTGACAGAGACAGAGAGATCTCAAGCAGGCAGAGGCAGAGAGAGAGGGGGAAGCAGGCTCCCTGCTGAGCCCAATGTGGGGCTCAACCCAGGACCCTGGAATCATGACCTGAGCTGAAGGCAGAGGCTTTAACCCACTGAGCCACCCAGGCGCCCCAGTTTAAGTGACTTCCGAAAACAAAGCCAACTGATATGTTTTGAAAGCCCTTTAATTCAGAATTCCTTTTGTGATACATCTCTCTTGCAGGTCAGGGTGTTAAGTCTAAGTTTTGCCCCAGTTTCCTCATTTGTTCTCTATTCTTCATGTATTTTATAGATTTATTGAAAGAGATTACAACTCTTGATAAGATCAGAAATGATAAGATGCCTGCAAATGAACTGGGCTTCCAACTCTTGAGTGCTGGAATTCCATTCAGCAATAAGACATTTGAGGAGATTCTGGATCAAGCATCTGCTGATGGTAAGCCCTTTTTTTTGAAGGAACATTCTATGTTGAGGTTAATGAAGTCCTAGTTCTACTGTGAGCTTGGGATATCTGCTTTTGTATGCATTTTTTAGATAAACTACATCTTAGAAACACAATGAGAACATAGGCTTACTGAGAACTAATTAAAATTAATACTTTTCTCTTGGAAAATCTTATTTATTTATGTATTTACTTACTTTTAAGTAGGCTCCACGCCCAGTGTGGAGCCCAGTGCAGGGCTTGAACTCATGACCATGAGTTCCATGAGATTAAGACCTGAGCCGAGATTAAGAGTCAGATGCTTAACCGACTGAGCCACCCAGGCACCCCTTCTCCTGGAAATATTTTGAAGAGGCACCCTCTGTTTATCTGGCATCCTATTTGTAAAATATATACATCAAAATTTAATTAAGACAAATAGTATAATTAGAATTTTGTCTTGTTTTAAGGGACCAGAGTCTTGGTAAAACTATTTTAAACTGATTAGTTTTTATCCAGCTAATTTTCAGAAATCAACAAAATTTGCCCATCCCCCATTTCCTGTCATGGTTATTTTATACTTTGCCATTTTATAATCCTTATATTTTACTTTTTAGAAAATAGTGAAGTAAGTCTCAAACAAATTTTGGAGTCTTTGAACACAAATAAGCCAGCTCCTAGATTTGAAGGTGGGTCAATCAATATTTCATTTTAGATATTTGTCGTAGTTTCCATTGCCTTTTGTCATTATTATTTTTAAACAGTGTTGTGAGGTATAAGTGATATACAAAAGATGTATATTTTTATAATTAAAGTGCATGGTTTGGTAAATTTTGATATGTGCACACATCTATAAAACTGTCATCATGATCAAGGTAATGAATATATCCCTCACCCCTAAAATGTCCTCATGCTTCTTTGTAATCTTTCCCGCCATTTCCTATCCTCTTCCTCATCCTCAGGCAACCCCTGGTCTGCTTTTTGTCAGTATAGGTTCATTTGCATTTATCAGAATTTTATAGAATGGATATGTCCTTTTTTTGCTGGATGTTTTCATTCAGCATAATTATTTTGAGATTCATCCATGTAGCATGTATCAGGAATGTATTCATATTTATTACTGGATAGCACTCCATTTTATTGATAGAGCACAGTTTACTTACCTGATGATACATATTAGGCCATTTCCAGTTTGGAGCTATCACAAATAAAACTGCTATGAACAATTGTGTTCAAGTCATTATATGAACATATGCTTTCATTTCTTTTGAGCAGTTACTAAAGCTTGGCTGGCTCATATGGGAGGTGTGTGTTTAACTTTTTAAGAAACTGCAAACTGGTTTCCAGTGTGGCCACACTGTTTTACATTTCCACTAGCAGTGAATAAGAGTTCCAGTTTCTCCAAATCCTTGCCAGTACTTGGTCTTTTTAGTCAGTCTTTTTAATTTTAATCATTCTAGTAAGTTGAATAGTATCTCATTGTGGTTTTAATTTGCATTTCCTTAATGACTAATGATGCTGAACATCTTCTCATGTGCTGACTTGCCATCTGTATATCTTCTTTATAAAGTGTCTGTTCAGATCTTTTGCCCATTTTTAAAGTTGGGCTGTTTGTTTTTGTATTTCTGTATATATTCTGGGTCCATGTCAGATATATACTTAGCAAAATATTTTCTCTGAGTCTTATACTGAGCAAACATTTCTCTGAGTCTCTTCATTTTTTTAAGTGTCTTTAAAAGAGAAGTAATTTTAATTTTGATGAAGTCTAATTAATCAGTTCTTTTATGCATTGTGCTTTTGGTGTCACATATATGAAATCTTTGCCTCATGCTTTGTATGTTTTCTTCTAAAAGTTTTATGGGTTTTGGTTTTGCATTTTAGGTGTATGATCTATTTTGCGTTAATGTTAATATATGGAATAAAGTATGGATCAAAGTTCCTTTTTTATTTTGTTTTGTTTTACATTTAGACATTGATTTGTTCCAGCACAATTGTTGAAAAGATTATACTTTCTCTATATTTTTTCTCTATATTTTCCATACTGAATTTTCCTTGTACTTTTGTAGAAAATCATACATATATATATATATATATATATATATATGTATATATATTTATATATATATATATATTCCCCCCTCCCCCGGATTCTCTACTCTGTTCCATTGATCTTTGTCAGTCTTTACACAGATACCACATTGTCTGATTACTGTAGCTATATAATAAACATTGAGGGGCACCTGGGTGGCTCAGTGGGTTAAAGCCTCTGCCTTCAGCTCAGGTCATGATCTCAGGGTCCTGGGATCGAGCCCTGCATCAGTTTCTCTGCTCAGCAGGGAGCCTGCTCCCCCCCCCCACCCCCGCCAGCTGGCTCTCTGCCTACTTGTGATCTCTCTCTGTCAAATAAATAAATAAAATCTCTCTAATAAACATTGAAAGCCCTCAAGTAGTATTGGTCCTCCAACTTTGTTCTACTTTAAAAAAGTTATTTTAGCTATTCTAGGTCTTTTCCATTGCCATGTGAATTTTATTTATTTATTTATTTATTTATTTATTTGCCATGTGAATTTTAGAATCAGTTTCTAATTTCTACAAAAAAGTCTGCTGGAATTAACTGGAGAAATTAAAGGACCTCAAGAATTAAGATCTGTTGGAAAATTTCTTATCTAATAACCTCTTATTAAATAGTACAACTCTTCTCTGCAATTCCTTTGTATGCCTGTACTTTGCCTCCTTTTAAATATTCTCCTAGATAAACTAGTGATTATAATCCAAATGGCATCCTTGAGTGTATGATGATTTGTAACTCATTGATAAAACAGATAGAGGCATAGCTCCAATCGTAAGGGTCCTGTTTAGAGGGGAAAACTCCTAGAGGTTTAGATAAGACCTGGGTAGAATGCGGAGTTCTTCAGCCTGAAAGAACCTCTATCATTTTTATTTTCTTCATAGAACATCCCTTACATCTATTACCTGTAATCTTGAAACTCTTCAATTCATATATCTTCCATAGATTTTGTGGCATTTGGTTCGTGTACCTTTTAGGTTAAAAAGTAAAGGCCATTTCCACTTTCAGGCACAATGTATTCCTGAAAACCTTAATACTCCCATACTTCTGGGGGGACCTCTAATAATAGAGTACAAGTTATGAGGAATAAGCAAAAAATGAAAGGAGCAGCAAAATATGTAGGTAAAAGAAAATTCAGGACTAATGTTTTTATGTTCTAAAATTTGGGCTGTTTCATATACATAGAAATAAGCCCCAAATTCCCTCTCACTGGTATAAAATTAAGCACTTCCCTAAGAGATGCTATTTTAACTTAAAAATGGCCTATATTAACTTGAAAAAAAACCTTTTATTCAGTTAAAAACTGATAGTTTTATTCAGTTAAATAAAAAACCCTTAGCCATCTTACTTTTTTCTTTTTTTTTTTTTAAAGATTTTATTTATTTATTAGAGAGAGAGAGATTGAGAATGAGAGGGGAGAAGGTCAGAGGGAGAAGCAGACTTCCCACAGAGCCGGGAGTCCGATGTGGGACTCGATCCCGGGACTCCGGGATCATGACCTGAGCCAAAGGCAGTCGCTTAACCAACTGAGCCCCCCAGGTGCCCAGTCATCTTACTTTTTTAAAAAATATTTTTATTTATTTATTTAACAGAGAGAGAGAGAGATCACAAGTAGGCAGAGAGTCAGGCAGAGAGAGAAGGGGAAGCAGGCTCCCCGCTGAGCAGAGAACCCGATGTGGGGCTTGATCCCAGGACCCTGAGATCATGACCTGAGCTGAAGGCAGAAGTTTTAACCCACTGAGCCACCCAGGCTCCCCATCTTAATTTTTTTATATTAAGACAAAAATACCTGAACATCTCAGGGAAATATACTTGGAATTAAGGAATATTTGGCTTATTAATTTTGGAATCATAGAGATAATATTAATTGAGATATATGACTTACAGAATCCGCATGTGTTTTCAGATTTATCTGCTGCCCTCCAGACCGCCAACTTGATGGACTGCAATAAAATTCAAATTAATAACTTGCAAGATGCTTTTGATGACCTCAATGTTTCTGTAAAGCCTAAAGAATACCAGATGTTAGAGAAAACGCTTGATGTTGATGGTACATATCATAAGTATAAGTTGGCTTTCCAAATAAAGTGACAGTAAATTTTCCATTTCCCTTCCCTATCCTCCATTATTCACTCCCAACAATTTTTTTCCTTATTATCCAAATGGAAAAAACACTCTAACAGAGCAGGTCTATTAAGATCACACATTTATCTTGATAGAAAAGTCTTGAGTAAAATTAATAAGATTTTTAAAGCCCCGTCCAGTATCCTGTGTTGATTCCGTCAGAGTGTAATTTGTGTGTATATTTTTAGCACCTACTATGTAAATCAGGGAAGATGAAGTAATTCTCTGTGAAGGTTGTGCTGCAATAAAACTGCTTTTAGCCAGGAATAGACTAAGGGAAGACTTTCTTCCCTCGGCTTGAGATATTTATGGCAGGAGATTGATTGAATGTGAATCCTAAGAGCTTTCAGAGAAAACGATATATAATTTTCAAATTTTGCCAATTATTTTGTGATTTTTGAAATTAGTTTAAAATCAGTTCCTAAAAGTACTTTCTTTTTTACACTATTAAATGGGTTTTAGCATTGTTTCATCAATCATATTGACTGAGGCCACTGCACAGCACAACTTCTAGGGGCATATTGTCATCTGTTGTCAACAGCACCCTTCGGCATTAGGCAGTGTGTGGCCTGCATGGCAATGCAAAGACCTTATCACGAGGACCTGTTGTATGTAAGGTGTCATATAATATGTAATGTAATCAAATAAATATAAAGTATTCATATTTAGGAAACTTTTGGTTTAGTTGGTGAGGCAAGCTATAGACAACAAAAGGGTATATGACAATATAGGAGATAAAAGCTCAGTGCATTTGCAATGTTACATGGCAGTGCTTGAATAATAACGAGGGAAACAGTGATGTTTGTAATAAGACAATAACAGGGTGATGGGTATTAAGGAGGGCCCGTGTTGTGATGAGCACTGAGTGTTGTACGTAACTAATGAATCATTGAACACTACGTCAAAAACTAATGATGTACTATACAGTGGCTAACTGAACATAATTTTTAAAAAAAAAGAAAGAAATGTGTATTTGGTCTTTGACCCCATTCCTGGCATAGAGT
The DNA here is from genome assembly GCA_028533885.1 of Nasua narica. Lineage (NCBI taxonomy): Eukaryota > Metazoa > Chordata > Mammalia > Carnivora > Procyonidae > Nasua > Nasua narica. The sequence continues at coordinate 13,973,817 of CM052804.1, read as the reverse complement.
TCCTAAGATACTTGTAAATTCCTAAGTGATTTGAGCACTAGGGGCATCTTTTGTTCTAGTAGGCAATTCTGGGTGGGCATCTGGTTCCTAGGTGGGGACGAAAAGATAAGCCATGATTAGAACCTTGGAATTTTTAGCTCAACCACTCATTCTCCAGAGAGCGGAAAGAAATGGAGTGAATCATTGATTATGCCTATGCGAGGAAGCCTCCATAAAATCCCAGTTGTTCAGAGAGCTTCCAGATCAATGAACACATCCACATACCAGGAAAGTGATTCACCTCAACTCCATGGGGACAGAGCTGCTATGCTTGGGACCCTCCCAGAGCTCCCAGACCCTATGTATCTCTTCATCATAAGTATACTTATCATATCCTTTAATAAATTGGTAAACATTAAATGTTTCCCTGAGTCCTGTGAACTATTCTAGCAAATAATTGAATCCAGGGGGAGAAAGTCATGGGAATCTTCAGTTTGTAGCCAAGTTGGACATAAGTTGTAGGGAACCTAGGGACCTACACTTGTGATTGGCATCTGAAGTGGGAGGAAGGACAATCTTATGGGAATGAACCCTTAACTTGTGGGACCTGATGCCATCTCCAGATAGATAGAGTCAGAATTGAGTTAAATTAAATGCTCAGCTGGTGTTGCAGAGAACTGCTTGGTGGGGGGAAACACCCCCCCCCCATCTGGTGTCAGAGTATTGTGAGTATGGTAGTAGTTTGAGAGTAAAGGAGAAACTTAAGAGAACTGAGTTTTTTCCTATACAAGTGATGACACTGAGTTGTGTAAGAGTTCAGAGGAGAGCAATTTCATTCATTCAACAAAAGTTTATTAAGCATCTATTGCTTGTTAGTCACTAAATATATAAAGATAAAAGAACTTACAGTCTATTGAGATCACTAGCAATGAGAATACCAATTGTTAAATACTATGACAGATAAACAGAGTATTATGGGAATGTATACAATAGGTACCTAACCCACACAGGGTTGGATAGGATAGTTGGAAGAGGCTTCTTGGAGGAGATACTGTTGGAGTTGAGTTCTATATTTTTAAAAAATTTTTTAGAGATTTTATTTATTTATTTGGAAGAGGGAGAGTGAGCAAGAAAGCACCAGCGGAAGGAGAGGCAGAGGGAGAGGAAGAAGCAGGCTCCCAACTGAGCAGGGGGCCCCATGAGGGGCTTGATTCCGGGATCCTGGGTTTATGACCTGAGCTGAAGGCAGATGCTTAACTGACTGAGTTACCCAGGCACCTCTGGAATTGAGTTTTAAAATATGAGTAGGAGCTAGCCAAGAATTGGGAGTGCAGGGAAGGGGACTGGAAGGAGTTAAGAAGGAATGTTCAGTATATACAAAGTATAGAAGAATGAAGCTGGTGGAGAAATCGAGGAAATCTTAAATAGTCCAGTAGGATGTATACCAGTGGATCTCAGACTGATTCATATCAGAACTACCTAGGGAATTTGTTAAAAACACAAATGCTTACATCTCTTGCTTCAGAATATCTGCATCATGGCCAAGGCACGTGTGTGTACATGTGCATGTGTGTGTTTAACAAGCTTTACAGTTCATGTTGGCGTTTGATCATCGACTTGGTGGTGCATAGTGGCATAAGGAGTGGGAAAGAAAGAATCGAAGTGGCCATATAGTCAAGAGCAGATCCAGAAGGGTTTTGTTTTTATTTTTTTCTCTGGGTAGCAGATTTTGAATTTTATCCTGAAGGCTCTAGAGGGTCATTGAAGATTTCAAAGTTGAAAAATGACATGACTAACTTTGCACTTTATAATAGGCAATCTTTTTTCTTTTTTTAAAGCTTTTATTTATTTGAGAGAGAGAGCACAAGAAGGGGAGCGGCAGGCAGAAGGAGAAGCAGGCTCCCCGCTGAGCAGGGACCTTATGCAGAGACTTGATCCCAGGACACTGGGATTATGACTCTGGCCAAAGGCAGGCCCTGAACCAACTGATCCACCCAGGCACCCCTATAAATAATGGGCATTCTGATAGCATTAAGAAAGAGAAGGGGAGGGCAAGATTGGAAGCAAAGAGACATTTTAGAAGGCATGCAGTAATTCAGGTTAAAAATAATATGTCGAAGTAAGGCATTGGCTCTAGGGGTGGGAGGAAGGGAACAGATATGAGTTCTAGGAGGCAAAACTTCATCATTGTTTGGTTAAGTTAGGGAAGGGAGAGAGAAAGGAGTTGAGGATGACTAACAGATTTTTGGCTTGGGAGACATTTCCTGTTGATGCCTTTTAATAGCTGGGGAATACAGGAGGAGGATCAGACTTTAGTGCAAGAATGAGTTCAGCTTAGGATATAGTGTTTGATGAAGGGCATGATGGAGGGAAGAGATTGAAATGAGAATAGATAAATCTAAATTCCTTCACAAATTACACAGGTTGTTGTTGTTTTAAATCTAGTTCCTTTTACCTGATCTGTTTAAATTAACCTTTTCCCGCAAACTTTCTTACACATTTTTGTAAGGTTTCAAGACACTTAGTAAATAAATTGAGTAATTTAAACTAAATCCAAAATTAAGAAACTACTTACAGTTCCTAAAACACATTATACTCATCTATATTTCTGTACATTTTCCTCATGAATCTTTCTGTTAACCTTCAGATATACTACCAAGTCAGTAAAAATGTGACCTCCTTGAAAATTTCCTTAACTCATTCAGCTAGATACGAAAGCTTTTTTCTTACATTTCAATAATATGCCATCTATACCTTCACTGAGACAGTTTTGCTTTATAACTGTTTGAGAAAAGTGAGTATTTTGGGGAAATTTCCATTAGAGTTATTAGGGAAGGATACATTTTGAAAATCTGCAAATAAAGGCATTTGGTTACTGATGAAAAATGAATGCTTAAACTGTAAGTGAATGTAAAGTATTCTGTTGGAAGAGCAAATTAAATATATAAAGTTTCAATACAATGTGAGGTCGGTGGAAAAATCAAACAAACAGTTGGGTTTCCACTTCTTTGACCTAAATCATATTATCTCACTTATTTTTGTTTATTCAGGTTCTTCCAGCTAATGGGAAAAATGTAGGTGTTTGTGTATTTCTGAATACATAATATATGCATCTTTGCTTTAAAAAACTTAGTAGGAACTACTGGATAGGTGGTCATTTATAAAGTTTGCCCCCTAGATGCAACTTTAAGTTTCCTTTTTTTTTCAATTGTTTAGAAAATAAAGTATTGTTAGATAGGTATTTATTATCTTACATTAAAACTGATTTCTCAGAAATATTCAGATATTCTTTTAATCAATTAATATATGATAATTAATTCCTTTCAGATATATTATATAAAACCCAGAATAACAGTTTAAACTGAGATTTAGGAGATGTTTGACTTATAATAAATTAGATTTTGTTTTAAGAAGAAGATGTAAGTTAATCCAACTTGCTTGTTTTGATTTTGCCTCATCGTAATTTTTCATTCTTTTATTTGCATTTTATGTTTTATTATTTTGTTTTTGACTCTTCTGTCTTCAATATAAAGCAGTAAATCAGTAAAGAAAATTGTGAAAATAAATAAAAGAATGTCATAAAAATTATCTGTAATAATATTAGCCAATACTTTTATGTATAGAATGCGTCTAATTATTTCTTGTTTCTATACACCCATTGTGCAAGCTGACAGCAGACACTTCAAACGAGGTTCATACTCAGCATCCGTGAAAAATAGTATTCATTAGAGAATGATGTAAGAACAACTGGCAAAACCATAGAAAGTTGTCCTTTCTCTTTTCTTACAACTTGTTAAGATATGAAGGTAAAAGAAAGTGCAATTAGAATAATCCACTGGGAGTTTTATTTGTCACCTGCCATTCTCTGCTTGCTGGTAACAGGGAGTTTTTAACTTGCAGATTTTCCTTGATAGACTGGAATTAGGAAAGATTCCCTCTAAAGTGAGTGCTCCAACTGCCACATGGGGATAAAGAAAGGACCAATGAAATAAAATTTTGGCAATATGGAAGTAAAAAATGCCTTTGATCTGTCCCAAAGATTTGTTATTTGCATAGAAATAAAATCATTACTCATTTGTGTTTTAAATCCCCCCCAAAAGGATATTTTGTGTTTGAGGGGCTTGTGGACATAGAGTTGAAGATGTGTAGTAGACAATTATCTAGCCTAGAAATAGGAACTTGAGAGTCATCAATATACAGTTTGTAGTTACAGGAGAATTCAGGAATAGTTTCTACAGTATAATAAGAAGAGGGCCAAGGATAAAGGACTGGGGCATGCTAACATTTAAGTAATGGTGAAGAAAGAATAGTTTAAAAAGGACATTAAGAAGTAGCTAGAGTGGTGGGAGGGAAACCAAAAGAAAACTGTAGCAACAAAGCAAAGAGAAAAAAGTTTGAAGGAGGAAAGTATTAAATAAGACCAAAAAGTTAAAAAGTGTTCATTAGTTTGGCAATAAATAGTTAACGGATGAACATGGTAAAAGCCGTTTCTGCGGAGGTGGAAGCCAGATTAGAGCAGTTCGAAGGAAGAGTGAATGAGAATGTAATGAATAAAAGCATTTCTTTCCAGAAAATAGATTGTGAAGAAAGGAAAAGGAAAGAGTATCATTTAGCGGAGTATCAGAGGCACAAGGGAAGATTTTTAGAAAACTAGACTTATGAGGTGGTTTTGACATGAATAGGATTTACATCGGTAGAGTGTAGATTGGATTCTGGAGAAAAGTTTACATATCTAGAAAGTCATAAGAAGGGGGCAGTAAGCGAACCAACCTAGCTTACAGTGAAAGTGCTTTGTGTTTTTTGAATTTATTAATTTTTCTTTGTACTGTTTTTGTCTTTACAGAAAAGGGAGATGTTTCCTTAAAGACTGCCCTTTTAGCACTGAAAAGCAATAAGCGTTTGCAGGATGTTAGCGGTGAGAATGATTAGGAAGTTTTGTACACTTTCTGAATATAGGAAATTGTTAGCTAGTTGTTGAAAAGTGATGGGCCACTTACATAAAAATATCAAATGCTACAAAATTAAATGAATGCTGTACATTTAGTATTTTCAGAGTTCAGATGAAGGTGAGCTTCCTATGTTCACGAAAGTCTAGTTTGTAACATTTTAAGTTTGTAATTGAAGCAAATAATATGTCTTCTAACAAGAATGCCAAAAATACATGACCCTAAAATGTTTTAATTAATAAATTTAATTTTTATGGGTAATGTTTACACACAGATCATAAATAAAAAAGTATTTAAAGGTACATAGTGAAACTCTCCCTCCTACCTGATCTCTCTATTCAGTTCCTATTCCTTTTCCCTAGTAGCTAACTAATAAGTAACTAGTTTCTTATGTAGGTAGTATTTAGAGCATTTAAGAAAATTTATATATATATATATATCCCTCCACACACTTTTTACATAAGTGGAAGCATAATGTGTACATTGTACTGTATCCTTGATTTTTAAAATGTAATGATATATTTTTGATATTTGTTCATAGCAGAATATAAAGAGTTTTTTCATTCTTTTTTATAGTTGCATAGAAAACATGTAAATTCTCTTCCTGATGGAAATATATATGTTTAACTTATTGGGGTCAGTGATCCATCCAACTTGAATCTTTGTCTTTTTGATTGTAGCACCAAGAAATGTTTTGTGGCATCACATGATGGATGTCCTCTGTGAAATATCTAACTTTTGAGTATAATTTTAGAAAGCTCTAACTCACTTTAAAAATGAGTTAATAGCGTAATGTTTTATGAACTTACCAAAACTCTTCTCCAACTCTTATTTTCAGTATAAAAAGTATCTTAGGGACAAAAAAGTGCATAGTTTTTTTTCATATTCTGTAAAGACATATTTTATTTTGTTTGGTTTCAAATAATACCATAATAGTTGGTGGGCAATAATAATACATTTATATAATGTTGATGTTTTACCAAGCACTTTTACATAATTTATCAACTATTCTTTATGACTCTACTGTTAAGTAGGAGTCTTATAATAAAGAATGAGAAAAGTGAAGTTTGAAGAAATTGTACCTTACCTGGAACCCCACAGCAAGCAATTGTTGGACTCCATGTGCAGATATGTTTTTGTCTGTGTTGTAGCTTAATGGTTTAGTATAATATTAATTTTATACTATAACTTGCAGGTTAATAGCATCATGATGAGCACACATATATTGAACACAAAAATATGCATGAGATAGGTCCTGAGAATCTTAAAATCTAGATGAAAAGATAGGCCATTTACATAAAAACATAACTAATGTGCTGTACGATCAATTAGTGATACATATTTATTACTTTAAGAATTCAGATGAAGATTGATTCCAATGAAAAGAATTGAGGAGGGCTTTGAAGAAAGAGTAAGATCTTGGTAGGTAGAGGGAAAGCAAGAAAGCCCTGAGAACTAGAAATTAGAAGGGAAGAAAATGGAGACATAAGTAGGATTTGAAAGATGAGGAACGAAAGATAGTTGATAGGTCTACATTGAAGGGAGTATTAAATGTTAGCTCAAAACATGTCTCAATATATTCTTTGGGCAAGAGGGTGTCAGGTGCTAATCTGTCTGTAAAGATTTACTTAACAGTGTATTAGATTATGGAGCCACTAGGAGCAGGAAGACCATTTATTCAGTCCATTCATTCAACTAACAAATGGCACTGTGCTGGTAAGCAAGAGAAGTAAATACTGAACTCACTGAAGAAAGACAGATGAACAAATAAGTAACTACAAATTGTGCTAAATGTTAAGGAGAAATTGTGCAAGGAGGAGGTAGAGCATTAAGGTGCAGTGGCTTAATTTAGATAGGATGGTCAGGGAAGTATATTCTGAGATGTGACAGGATGAGAAGAAATTAGCTACTGGAAGAATTGGGAGAAGAGTCTTTCAGATGGAAGGAAAAAGGTAATAACAGGAAAGGAAAGGAAATAATAACATATGTTATAACCTATATTAGGCCACTACTAAAGTATTTGTTATTAAATAAAAAGGAGACTGACATATGGGGTGAGGGACAAAAGTCTCTCTTACATTAACATTTGTTTCCAATTATTTAAACAATAATCATTCTGTTAGCAGCTTTATTAGCTGTTCCCGTGTATACCAAGGTTCTGAACTCTAGGTAAAAGAGAGTCAGTATAAGGCAAATTAAGTTTAATAAAGGAATGGGAAAAAGGCAGATCGAGGTGACAGTGATTGGGGAGCAGTAGAGAGATCACTGGGCACATACAGAAAGGATGTAGGAAACATGAGAAGCAGAGATAGATGAACAAGAAGGAGACAGATAGCAAGGTTTAATTTCTCCTATGAGTTTGCTTTATATAATGGATCTATTTTATATGTATGAAGTGAGAGTTGGATGCATATGTACCTCAAAAGAGTGTTTAAGATGAGTACTATATCATATTTTAAAAAAATGCTAGGTATCTCTACTAATTTTTGAATTATGATTTAAGCTCATTATTTAGAATTTGTATCTAAGCTGAAAATATTTTCTCCTGATAGAGGTTAAGGAACTTGCAAATGCCTTAAACAAAGTCACCAATGAAAAAGTTGATGTTGATGAAGTAAAATCTATACTGAAAGGCCTGGGGATTTATTGCCCGAAGGAAGAATTACAGGAGGTACTTACATCTATTCCTCTTGATAGTAAGTATTCCTTTTCTGAGTCATTTATTACATATCAAACTTGTATTTACTTTCACTCATAAATCCACAGAGCTGATTGATTACGAATCTAATGTAATGTGTTCAGTAACATTAGATTTTCCATATTAGGCTTGGATGAGAGTTTGTTTTGGATTATTCTCATACTGAATTATCCTAGGGAAGTATAATCTTCCTCTCTTCTTTCCCTTTCTTTGCCTCTTGAGGTTTAAATCATACATTCTTATTGGACAGGGGCTGTGAAGCTCTCTCAAGCCCATGAAGCACAGGGCCAAGCTTTAGTGTGGTGATGAACACTACCAGTTTGGTTTCCCCACAGTCCTCAAAGAGCTACACTAGTATTTTTGAAATCCTGCCAGTGGGATGCTTAGCTTATGTGCAAAGCCTTACGTTATTCTTTTTTCTTAAGTTGCAAGTATATGACTAATAAAAAGCAAAAGACTGCACACTTCCTTTATTAATATATCTTTGCTTATAAGTATATATAGTCTTCTTTAGATATGGTTGAGTTTGGTTTGTGGTACTTCTAGTGAATATCTTCTTGTCTTCCCTCAAAACATAAATGGTGGGCGCCTGGGTGTCTCAGTCGGTTGGGCATCTGCCTTCAGTTCAGGAAATGATCCCAGAGTCCTGGGATCAAGCCGCACATTGGGCTCCTTGCTCAGCAGGGAGCCTGCTTCTCCCTCTCTCCTCTCCCTTCTCGTGTTCTCTCCCTTTCTCTCTCTCTCAAATAAATTTTAAAAAGTTAAAAAAACCCAAAAAAACATAAGTGGTTATAGTAGGACTTATAAATGGTCCCATTTGGAAATATGTGTAAAATCCATAAAATGCTCATTGGCTCTTCAACAAAAAAGACTACAGGAGTCATCATAATCATATTCCTTTTCACAGTTAGTGTGAGATGTGTTTAGCAGGATCAGAGTTAGAAAACAGGACTAACTTGGTTCTGAAGGTTTAGTAAACATGCATATCTTGTGACCTCATTCTTTTGTATCTTTGGATCAAAGACCATTCATTTCTGTATGTTTCATTTTCAGGTGAGGGGAAAGTGGACTTAAAAGATTGTCTGACTCAGTTAAAGAAAATGCCATATTTTACAAAAGTTTCAAGTAAGTGAGAATTTTTTAACAATAAAAATTTTGAGTAGAATTCTTTAGTTTTGATTATGAGCATTTGTCCAGTTTTCTGATGTGAGAGCACATCATATGTATAACAATGTACTTTGGATGACGAATCAATAAGGGATCCTCGACTGACCTTTTCTCGAAATTATAGTATTTTTTCCATCACTCAAAAAGGATAAATATACAAAATCCACCTGGATGATTCATCTTACTATCCAAGTTTGTGATCAAGATGGCTGCCATGAGTTGCCAGTGTCTTGGACATTGTGAAATCCTGTGGGAATAAGATTGATGTTCTCTTCTAATTAAAAAAGATACATGCACTCCTATGTTTACTGAAGCATAATTTATAATAGCCAAGACATGGGAGCAAATCAAGTGTTATCAGATGAATGAATAAGGATGATGTGGTTTATTTATATGATGAAATATTACACAGCCATAAAAAAGATAAGATCATGCCATTTGGGACAACATAGGTAGACCTAGAAGGTATGATGCTAAGTGAAATAAGTCAGACAGAGAAAGACCAATACCATATGATTCCACTCATAAGTAGAATCTAAAAAAAAGCCAAACAGGGGTGCCTGGCTGGCTCAGTCTGTAGAACATGTGACTCTTGATCTTGGGTTATAAGTTTGAACCCCACATTGGGTGTAGAGATCACTTGAAAATAAAAATATAAATAAATAAATAATGCCAAACAAACAACAAATAAACAAAAAGTAAAACCAAACATATAAATACAGAGAACAAACTGATGATTGCCCAAAGGGAGGAGGTTTGAGAGTTAGGCAAAGTGGGTGAAGGAGTAGTGGGAGAGGAGGGAGGGACATAGAGGCCCCAAGTCATGGAATGAATAAGTCACAGGAATAAAAAGCACAGCATAAGGAATGCAATGATACTGTAACAGTGATGTAATGGGTACACTTCTGGTAGCTACACTTCTGGTAAACATAGCATAATGTGTAACTTTGTCAAATCATTAATTTGTACACTGGAACTAATGTAACATTGTGTGTCAGCTATACTAAGGTTTTTTTTTTAAATCAGTATTTCCTTTTCTTTTTTATCCTATTGTCATTTTATTAAAATGGGATTTTATCATGAGAAGATTAAGTACTGAGGCATGTTGAATACTGTGTAATATTAGTTTCAAGTGTACAATATAGTAATCCAACAATTCCAACATTAACTGGTGCTCATCACAACAAGGGCACTCCTTAATCCCCATTATCTATTTAAGCTTCCCATCATCCAATTCCCTCTTCCCAGAAACTCTTAATTTCCATTTGGAGAACTATAGGATTTATGTTCACCCCCAGCTCCAAGCATAGAGCATGTGAACTAAGTTAAGCCAATCCATATATTCCATACTCCTGACTTCAGCAATTGATTTAAAATGTGAGCATGTGACCTAAGCATGACCCATCAAAGTGGATCTGAGGACAATGATGTTCTTTCTCTTTCCAATGTAATGGAATACCTGCAACAACTGCAGACATTTTTGCTTCTGTGAAGAAAGTCCACTTGAGAATAAACCAACACAGCATAAAATGTGCAAATGTGAAGCTCTGGATCAAACCACACCTGAAATCCTCTTTACCTCTGCACTTTACAGTTGCACAAGTCAATAAATTATTTTTATTGCTTTAAAAAAAAAAGAAACATGTTGAAACATATAGGCTTCCTCCATATTTTATAATAGGTATTCTTCCCATTATTCTACTACCTAGCCATGAGACATTGAATATAATCTGGCTTTAATGTGTTTAGTTAACTGACTTCTCCAACAGTGAGATAACGGTGATGTCTGTGAAACTTCTGGGTCCCCTTGAAGTTTAGGCTAAATGAACCTTGGTTAGTAAATTCACAACTGTTTTGGATCCCCTGGGTCTCCTTGGAGCAGCCCATATTCTTGAGATTAATTGAAATTGCTTAATTTCCTCTAAATTTTAATTTCCAAAATTAAAACTGAACTAAAATTCAAAAGCTATTTAGATAGCTACAAGGGATGAAAGTATTCACCAGAGCCAAGATAGTCACATTTAGGATGTAACCAAAATGGTGTTTTTTCAATTGACAAAATATTTTGTCCTTAATCTTTGATTTTCTAAAGAGAGCCTATAAAGCTGTCCTAGGTATGTGGCTTATAAGCAATCTCTCACAGGGTTAATGTTTTATGATGGGATAGGGTTTATGATAATATAATATTCAAAATTTCTTACTTGAACAATTCATACATGGCACTTTCAGAAATGAAAGTTATCTTTCTTTGGTATTGATATAGCAGTGCCAGTCTTTCCATTATTTGGGGTACATTTTTGTGTTTATGTGTTGGATACATCTAAGTATCCACTGAATGAGGAATATTGAAATAGTCACATCAAATTATGGATAGTTATCTAATTTTTGGCAAGATAATTACTTGTGTGGTTAGTTATCATAGCTTTAATGGAATCCCCAGCCTCAGATACGCCCGAGATGAGTATAAGCAGATGTCCTAAGATTTCTTTTCTTTTTTTTTTTTAAGATTTTATTTTTTTATTTGACAGAGAGAAAGAGATCATAAGGAGGCGGAGAGACAGGCAGAGGGAGAGGGGGAAGCAGGCTACCCGCTGAGCAGAGAACCCGATGTGGGGCTTGATCCCAGGACCCTGAGATCATGACCTGAGCCCGAAGGCAGAGGCTTTAACCCACTGAGCCACCCAGGCACCCCTAAGATTTCTTTTTATGTAATCACTCTTCACTCTCAGAATTAATATTTCCAATGATTTGTTTGGCCTAGTGGCTAAACATTCTGCTTATGAAATCAGACTTCACACTTGGCTTCACATTTAGTAACTATGGATGCTTAGGCAGCCTATCCTTTCTAAAGGTTCCCTTATCTGTTAAATAAGGAATTTTTGAATGAAAATTGAATGAAATGGTATTTATAGAGCACTTAGCATAGTGCCCAGGAAGTGCAGACAAAATACTTAATAAGTGATAGAAGTAGCAGTAATAGTACTACTAGAAGTTGTTGTTATTATTATTATTATTATTATTATTTTATTATTCAGGACCCGCTACTGATATTTGAGTGGCTTTTTAAAAAACTTCATACATTGTATATTTTTTTTAATATAGAAAAAGAAAGCCCCCTGAAAGCTCTGGCTGCCATTAGAAAAAATGTGGTCACTCCTGATGACCTAGGCTCCATTATGAAAAATATAGGAGTTCCATTACCTGAAGATGTGCTTCAAAGATCACTGCAGAATGTGACTCTCATGGGTGAGTCATGTTTCTAGATACCTTTATCCTAGCTGACATGTATCTGTTTGAACTTTTTAAGAATCCTTAAGGGATTTATCTGCTTCATGGATTATCCAAGTCTCTTTCCCACCTACTGCTCTCTTGGGTTCTACTTATTTTCAGTAGCATCATACAAAGGAGGATCTATAGGGGTGAGTGTCTGTGTCTGAATGATATGCATGAGTTTGTCTTTCTGATTGAATATATATGTCTATATTTCAAGACCAAATATATAAACAGTTTTTCAGTATAGCAATTATGCTATAGTTGTCAGTCTTTGATCATATTCCCTGTTCCCTGACACATTTTTTTCTTTCAGAGGATGGGAAAGTGAATTTAGAAGAGTTTATGAGCAATTTAATCAATTCAGGATTTTCACCTCTACCTGAAAGTAAGAATTTTCAGTTGAATAGAGATAGATAAAATGTGGGTTGTGGATCTCTTGGGAAAACCCCAGCTAGGATTTTGAGGTGGTCTTAAAATGATTTAACACTGGCTTAATTTTCTAATGTCTTTATTCTATACATGTCTATACATACAATGTATAGCACAACTAAAAAAGAACATGCCTTGTAGAGAGTACTAGTTTCCTCTTCTGCCTAGTCTGAGAACAGAGTCTTGACTGCAGTTATCTTTTCAGTAAGGGCCTTATGAAGAAAAAAAAAGAATTAGTTAAAAATGACTAAAACAGCACTTGGAATTAAGCTGTTTAAAGTGTAATTGTACAAGACATATTAACATGATAACAAGTGGGTTCCTGATATTGATTTATAATAACTCTTCATCAAGAAACTAGTGAAAACAAAACAAAACAGAAAAAAAGCAGCTGGTGAAAACCTCTGTTACTAGTAGGAGAATTTTTGTTCAGGTTTGTTATTTTTCTTCTTTTGTTATTTGAACATTGTTTTCTTTGGTTACTTCTTTGTATTGGCTCCCCACTTTTTTTTTTTCCAGTTTCTCTTTATACACCAATTCAGAGTTTAATTTTAACACAAGGTTTGTCAATTATGTTAATGACCATTTTCTTCTTTTGGTGTGCATAATATTTCTGTAATCTTAGGCCTCTGAGATCCCTGATAGGTTGTCCTTTCTTGCCTCTCTGGTGCTGAAAAGGAAGGAATGATTTATATTTTCACATTAAGTAAGAAGAATATTTCTTTTTTTTTTGTGAGATGAATATTTCTGACACTAAGCCAAAATTGCACCCACATTCAAATCACTTCATATTGTCCATTTTTAAGCTCCCTCTATGGTTGCAGAAGCTCAAGGTTTACTTCTTGGCCATCTACACCTACTTTTGGATAGGCACCCGTGTGTAGCTTTGACAAGCCAAAAATATTTATGAAGAGTTGTTTCACAGAAATGATTTTTTTGAGGCAACTTCCTAATAATATAGTTCAACTGTTTTTGAGAACTGGTGTTAAACACAGCCATACAAAAAGTGTCACTGTGTTTCCCAATGACATTGCCCATTAGTTATTTAGTGATGAATATGAAAAATGTCTTGAAATTTAATATCAGAAAAAAAACTATATCTCTCCCAAAGACCAGTGTGCTTCTTTGTGTAGACAATAACCTGAGTTCCCCTTTATGCCTTAGCTTCCAGGAAGTTCACATCTAAACTTAATATTTAATTATTATAGCTTTGTTGGCTTTGTTTGTTATTTACTATTTCTCAGGTAGTAATTTTCTTTTGAATTTTTATTTCTATTTCTGTTTTATATTTCTATTTACATTTATTTCTATTTTAAATATTTTAATATATTCTTTTTAAATATATTAACTTTCATTGAATAATTCCTCAAAATATTTTGGGAAGTCATTGGGTATACATTATGAAGCAATGTATCAAAAACAGCTATCCTTGAATGCTGGCCCATGGGATATTAACGAATATGCCATAAAAAAGCGTCCTATGACTAAATTTGGAAAACACTAGAGTATAGAAAACAAACTTAAACAAATTTCTTTGACAATAGACTATTAGAGACTTTATATGTTTAAGAGTTTGATACAGTTGATATATAGCAGACCTTGAATCTGCCAGATCACAGAACTCTGTTATTATTATTTTATTTTGATAATTTTAGAAACAATAACCTATGATCCAGCAATCACGCTAATAGGTATTTACCCAAAGGATACAAATGTTGTTATAGCAACATTATCAACAGTAGCCAAACTATGGAAAGAGCCCAAATGTCCATCGACTAATGAATGAATAAAAAAGATATGGGAGATATATATAACGGAATATTATTCAGCCATCAAAAAGGATAAAATCTTGCCATTTGCAACGACATGGATGGAGCTGGAGTGTATTATGCTAAGCAAAAGAAGTCAGAGAAAGAAAAATACTATATGTTTGCATTTACATGTGGGATTTAAGAAACAAAACAGGGCACTAGGGTGGCCCAGTCTGTTGGGCGTCTGCCTTTGCCTCAGGTCATGATCCTGGAGTCCTGGAATTGAGCCCCACATTGTGCTCTTATATTCCTGAGATTGGAAGTTTATGTTCTCCCCCCCCTTTTTTCCCTTGACCAAACCTTGTTGGGCTTCGTCAACTTTGTTGATTTTCTCAGAGACCAGTTTTTGGCTTTCATAATTTTCTCTATAATTTGTTTGCTTTATATTTTGCTGACTTTTTCTTTTCTCTTTGTTATTTCTTTCCTTTTACTGACTTTGGATCTACTTTACTTTTTTCCTAGCTTCTTAAGGTAAAATGGTGACTTGAGTTTAGCTCTCTCTCATTTTCTAATTTAAGCATGAAGACCCATACCCTTCTTACCAAACACCTCCTTGGATGCATTCAATAAATGTTGAAATGCTTTGTTTTCATTATAATTCAGTTTGACATATGTTCTTTTTTCTTTGTGATTTCTTCTCTTATCCATGGATATTTAGAAGTGTGTCATTTAATTTCCAAGTATTTGGCATTTTCTTAGTTATTGTATTGTTACTTGTAATTTAATTCTATTACTGTCAGAGAACATATCCTTTATGATTTCAATTCTTTTCAATTTATTGTACTTGTTTTATGGCCCAGCATATGGTCTATTTTGGTAAATGTACTATGTGCACTTGAAAATGTGTATTCTGCAGTTAGAGTGTAGTGTTTTATAAATATAAATTAATTAAAGGTGGTTGATAACTTCCTCAGATCATCTGTACTGGATTTTTTGATAGCTAGTCCATCAATTGTTAAAAAAGAGGTGCTAAAATTTCTAGTTATGATTATTGTATTTTCTATTTCTCCCTTAAATTTTGTCAGTTTTGTTATTTATTTTTATTTTATTTTTAAGATTTTATTTATTTATTTGACAGAGAGAGAGATCCCAAGTAGGCAGAGAGGCAGGCAGAGAGAGAGAGGGGGAAGCAGGCTCCCTGCTGAGCAGAGAGCCCGATGCGGGGCTCTATCCCAGGACCCTGAGACCATGATCTGAGCCGAAGGCAGAGGCTTTAACCCACTGAGCCACCCAGGTGCCCTCATCTGCATTTCTGATTGTTATATCTTCCTGATGAATTGACTGGAGGAGAATACCAAATACACTGTTTTGTAAGAAAAATCACTTTTTCCTCTGAGTACAAGCTGAAAATTGATTCCCCATTCTACGGGTGCATGACACTTTATTTACCACATGTTAAATATTGACCCCTAACTGTTCACTCAATATCAGCAAGTAACACTTCATGTCCAATATCATAGGTCTGTACTACGTTAAATGTTCCTGTGCTTTAGAGCCATATTTTCTGTAAAATGGCCAAAAGAACATGCTTCTATTTCTGATAGAATGACTTAAAGTGTGCATTTGGATACATGTCAGAAGCCTCTCCTTTTCACACTGAAATGGAATATAACAATGTGAAGATAATAGGAACTATTTTTCTTAAATTGAAAATCATTAGCATTTCCCATTCTCATAGCTTTTATCATTTCTATTTTTCTCCTAGGAAGTAGGATTAATGACAGCAACATAGACACTTTTCCAGGAAACAGGAAGGAGATGTCAGGTAAAGAATTTTATAAGATTCTGAAGGACCTATCAGTTGAAGTGACATATACATACACATGATTCACATGGTTCTGTGTTCTGAGAAGTTTTTTATTAATCTAAATGTCTTACATATAAAATTCATATGGAAAGAACTATGAAAAATGATAAAAATAATTAATGTTATGCTTTAGGTTTCCCTCCTTGAGAATAAATTTTATAGTTTCCAGAAGTTTCATTTGGGGAGTGTGGAAGAAAGATATATATTTGCTATGTAGTACTTTATGTATTTGCTATGTTAGTACTTTTTATCTAAACTTATGGGAATACTTTAGCAATCTTTCCTCTGTATCACTGATTCAAAAAGCATTATTAAGATCCCACAATGTTCTAGTACTGTGCTAAACACTGAGAATATAGATTTGGGCCCTTCAGAAGATTATAATCCAGTAGGAAAGCAGATTGACCCTTCCATAGCCCCGCCAGGTGTCCAGATGACAGAACAGAGACTTCCCAAGGTTCAGAGCAAGTCCAAGGACCTAGAGAACTGCTCTTGGAGGGCAGGGTCCTAAGCTGCCACCATTATCATGTAAACCCAGTCTAATAGGTCAAGAAAGACCCGGCACACAACATTCTGAAACTCAGAATTTTTTTTTCAATTTTTCCTCTCTTCCCCTGTTTAAAGTGCTAGTCTGCACTTTGAAGACAGAATCAAGACATTAACAAAAATCAGCTTCTCTGAAGAAAGGCATTTCTAGAACAAATGCAGCTATATTTCACTGCCTTTATATAGCTCAAAACAAGACAAAAATTTATGAAATACAAGTTCTTTTTACAATGTTAAAAGTCTGGATTTTCAACCTTCTAAATAGAAGAACATTTTATGCATAGGGGAATGGTGCGTTATTGTTATTTAAAGAAACAATGATAAATCCCTTAAGTTGGAAATATAATCAAAATATAATCAAAAAGATGGAACAACCCAACCATTAAGCAATTTGTCTGCTGTTTTTATATGATTATAAAATGTGAAAAAAGTCCTTATCTTGTCCCCCCTTTTGATGATATGAGACAGGCACAAGGCTAACCGAGGTGAGGGAGCAATGGGAGCCACGGCCAGGACTAAACAGTGTTCCACAGGCAAGGGGAGCATGGAAGAGGAAAGGCCTACTTGGCTCCAACAGGGAACTGGATGTGAAGGAAACAGGGCTAAATGCATCCGTGACAACAGAATTTTACAGAGGAGATGGCTGCTTATGCCCCCGACTCCTTAGTTTGCAGAGGAGTGGGAATAGAGGTTAACTGGTACTAACACAGACTTTATAGACTAGGACAGGTGGTAAAAACATTCCGAATGGAAATGCTAGCATGTGGAGGTATGCACATGGTGTGGTGGGACACAGAAAAGAAAATGAAGGAGCAGCTTCAGCCAGGTAAGTTACTGTAGTTAAGGAGTCAAAACAGAGGTGACCGGCATTATGTAATAGTAATATGTCTGCTTTGATCCTCATTTATTTTAAAATCTTCATGCTGGCATGCGCTGACCGACCTCCCCTTACACTTGGCATGTTATCTTGCCATCTGTACCGGCCCTTATTGCTGTGCACCTCAGCTTGACAGTCAGGTGCTTGGGGCTCTTGGCTCCTCTCACTATCCTTGTCCCTCTCACTGGGTCACAGGAAATGTTTCGCTGTCTGACGCTAGGCTGGGGCTGTGGAAAATTTGTTGACTGTTGCAGACTCTCCTGCTGAGATGTCAGTGCTCGCATTTTTCTCTACCTTCCCCCTGCTGTAGTTGCTCAGCAAGGTCTGTATTTCCTGCTGCCTTCCAGGGCTCCCAATAGACTCTCAAGCACAGGCCCCATTTTTCTTGCTCAGCTTGCACAATTGGAAGAGGCAGCTCACTAAAATGAATGACTTAAAAAGTTTTGTTGGGTAACAAGGAAAAAAAGATGCCATATCCCTGTCTCCTTACATGAGCAGAATGAATGTGTCTTTTTTTTTTTTTTTGAGAGAGAGAAATTGATTGATTTATTTATTGTTATTTTTAATTTTTTTATTATGTTTAGTTAGCTAATGAGGTACTATACGCTGGTGTCTCTTTTTTAAAATTAACATATAATGTATTATTTGTTTCAGGGGTACAGGTCTGTGATTCATCAGTCTTACACAATTCATAGCACTCACCATAACACATACCCTCTTCTATGTCCATCACCCAGCCATCCCATCCCTCCTACCGCCTTCCCTCCATCAACCCTCAGTTTGTTTTCTGAGATTAAGAGTCTCTTATGGTTTGTGTCCTTCTCTGATTTCATCATTGATTCTTGATAACTTTCTTTTTTTCCTATTCCTTATATTTATTTGGAATTAAATTAGATTGTATTTAGGTCAATAAATACAACTTCCCTAAATTGCTGTGTTTACATTAAGAATTTTATAGAATTCACTATAAGTATTTACCTTTGTGACCTAGTTTCTTATTTTACAGCTGATAAAAAACTGAACAAGAAGAATGGGACAAAAGATAGGAGGTCATCCCCTGGTGAGTGAAAAATTTGTTAATTAACTAACTCATTTATTTAACAGATATTTACTGAATAGGCAATGCTATTTTAAGTGCTAGAGATTTGAATAAGCATAATAAATTTTTTAAACTTACGGTAATATCTGTGGCAAATTCTTTTTGTATATTTTGCCACTTTTTGAAAAACAATGTATGTTAGATTGTTTATAGTGAATTTAGTCAATAAAAAATAAACCCAAAATTTAATGAAGAAAGCCAATTTGCATTTTTTAATCAAAGTCAATTGTTTATTTATCTGGCCCCGAGGAAAACTTCTTGAAGAAAATATAGGAAAGTAATTTTGTGACCTCAGGGTAGAAAAAGATTTCTTAGACAGGTGACCAAGAGTTCTAATCATGAAATTTTAAAAATGATTAACTTGGACCTCATCAGGATAAACACTATCTTTTTCTGAAAGACACAGTTAAGAAAATAGAAGGCAAGACACAGACGGGAAAATATATTTGCAAAACGTATGTGACTAAGGACCGATGTCCAGAATATTAAGAACAATTCCATCATAAGAAGACAAACCAATGAAATGGGCAAAAGATTTGAGTGGACATTTCAGAAAATAAAAGATATATATGTTGGCTAAATGAATTTAAATAAAAAAAATCCTATGGAATTTTTATGTGCACAACCAGATCATATAAAATGATGGAAAAAGAAGATCTATCCATGGCCAATGACCGCATGAAAGGAGGCTGAACATTATTAATTATCAGAGAAATGCAATTTAAATCATTAGTAGATACTGCTATTCATGCTCTAGAATAACAAAAATTAAAAAGATTGCAAGACCAAGTATGAGCAATAATACGGAGCAATTGTAACTCATAAAATTGCTAGAGGGTATTCTAACCACTGTGGAGATCAATATGGCAGTTTCTTAAAAAGCTGAACATAAATTTATCATAAGACTCAGCAATCCCACCAGGAGGTACTTTTCTAAGGTAAATGAATATATATGTTCACAAAGATATTTGTGCAGGAATATTCATAGTAGCTTTATTCGTAATAGCTAAAAATTGGAAACAACCCTAATGTCCATCAACCAAACCGTGGAGAGACAAACAAAGTGTGGTGCTTGTTCTTAAAGTTGCATTTAATTAAAGGGAGGAAAGAAATATGTGGGCAAAAAATATAAGTGAAGATTTGATTTGGAGGTTAGGAGTATAATATTAGGTGCCTTCTGAGGACAAAGTGTACTCATGGTCAGTTTTAAGAATATTAATGGAGGTGATTGTGCTGCTTTTAAATTCTACCCCAGCAGCTGGTTGATTTGGTGAAATGAAGCAAGTCTTGATTCAGGAATCTGACAGCCACAGTTTTCTATCTGATACCAACTCTGTGCCTTTAGGCAAGTATCTTAACTTTTCTGAGGCTCAGTGTCCTCGTTTATTTATTTATTTATTTTTAGTCAGAATAACTTTACTGTAGATTGAAATATGGCTTATGAAAGCACCTATCACAATACATGGGTTGGTAGACACTCATTAAATTCTATTTTCTTTCCTTCCCAAAGTGAAAGAGATATTAGAGAGGTCAGGAGATCAGATCAAAATGATGGGTTTGGAGGAGAATACTTTGATATCTTTATGTTTCTGTTCTAATGCTGTCAGTAGAGTTTATCATCCGAGTACTCTAAAAGAGCATTTTACGATTTGAAGAGGACTCATTTTCTCATGGTTTTATGATGTGGCAAGGGAGGATGGAAATACAACTGCAGTAAAAATCATGGGAAATTGTTGATTTCCTATGCTCTGTTTCACAATTAAGAATTTCATATTCTGGGGCGCCTGGGTGGCTCAGTGGGTTAAAGCCTCTGCCGTCAGCTCAGGTCATGGTCCCGGGGTCCTGGGATTGAGTCCCGCATCGGGCTCTCTGCTCGGCGAGGAGCCTGCTTCCCTCCCTCTCTCTCTCTCTACCTACTTGTGATCTTTCTCTCTGTCAAATAAATAAAATCTTTAAAAAAAAAAAAGAATTTCATATTCTGTTCTTGAATCTCATTGTGATCTCTGTAATTTGTACCTCGTTTTATAGCTGATAGAAAAGTTGAACCTAGTAAACTGATGAATAAAGTGAAAGCTGTTCCATGTGAGAAGTTGATGTAAAACTGAGATACTGTGCTTTCAAAACATACTTTGCAACAGTATTCTTAATGATTTTTTTATTAACGAAGTATGGTTGACAAAAATGTTATATTAGTTTCAAGGGTCCAGCAGTGATTCAATAATTACATCCATCACCAAATGCTCACCACAGTGAGCACAGTTACCATCTGTGGTAACTTTATATAACATTATTATGATGTTATTGACTATATTTCCTATGCTGTACTTTCTATTTCTGTGACTTATTACTCTGATAACTAGAAGTTTGTACCCTTTGAAAGGTACAAGCCTATTTCATGCAACCCCCACTCCCCTTTCCTCTGGCAGCCAACAGTTTACTTTCTGTACTTATGAATCTATTTCTGTTTTTTGTATGCTTGTTCATTTGTTTTGTTTTTTCGATTCCACGTGTAAGTGACATGGTATGTTAAGAAAAATGTTAGCTAGATATGACTATTTTTGGAAGAGAAAACTTTTGTGATTTAGTTTTTAGTATGTTGATACTAGCAAATCATTCATTCATGGATTTTGCCATCAGGATTAAACAATATCTACAGATATTCTGGAATCACTGATAGATCTGAAGTCTAAATATACAAAAGACAAATGATCTGAGAGGAATGGAAGGAGGATTTAGGAAAGTAGTCAGAAAGAAAAACCTATTAAAGAAATAGGTGTGTGTATGTAGCAGAATCAAATTTAACACAGCATGCAGTAAACGGGGTGTTCTTTATTTTTTCTAACTACTTTCCCTCTTAATCCCCATCCTATTCTGGCTATGAGTGGGGTAGAAGATGTTGAAACATGAGAGGACAGGACTTAAATTGGCCAATTAAAGTTCATCTAGTTTTAGAGACCTCGCCAGGGTTAGGTTTAGGGTAACTCTCTGGGATTGGTCTGAACTGCAGGATACCAGGCACATACCCCCTCGCTGGCCCTAACCCTAACCTTAGATTTAAGAAAAAAAAGATATGGCATATATATGCAATGGGATATTACTCAGCCATAAAAAAGAATGAAATCTTGCCATTTGAAGTGACATGGATGGAATTAGAGACTATAATCCTAAGGGAAATAAGTCAGTCAGAGAAAGGCAAATACCACATGATTTCACACATATGTGGAATTTAAGAAACTGAACAGATGAACAAAGGGAGGAAAAAAAGGAAAGAGAGAGGCAAACCAAGGAACAGACTCTTCACTATAGAGAACAAACTGATGGTCACCAGAGGGGAGGTGGGTGAGGGATGGGTTTAACAGGTGGTGGGGATTATGGATGCTCTTGTGATGAGCACTTGGTGTTACATGGAAGTGTTGAACCAGTATATTGTACTCCTGAAACTAATATTATGCTGTATGTTAACTAACTGGAATTCAAGTAAAAGCTTAAAAAAAAATAAAGTTAACCTAGTTTCTTCTGGTTTAAAATAAAGAGTTTCTTTTGGGTTGATTCAGTTTATTTTGGGAAATTCTCAGTTTTCCAAGCCTTTCTCCTTCTTCCCCTCTACCCCTCAGAAAAGCATCCCAGTGTCAGGGAAAGCTTGGATGTCCTGCTGGTAGAGGAGAGTGGCCAGAACTTGTTTTCCTCTGGGTTCTTGATAGCTTCTTTAACAATGTCTCACATGTCATGAGTCCTGAGCACCTGGTGACATCTCCTGCTCAAGTTCACTGCTTGAGAAACTTGTGGTCTGGTGTTGTTGTTGTTGTTGTTGTTGTTGTTGTGTTTTAGCACAAGTATCTATAGTCCTTTCTTCACTAATTTGTCTGACTAAGCCTTAGACCTCACTGGTGATGAGGTCCTGTAAGTCTCAGTCAAGGATTCCGTTAGTCCCCAGACTGTACTGTCTACTCTATCGCCTCTGCTAGGGATCACTTTTCCCTTTGACTTCGTGCCCCATGGCAGATCCACTGACCTCCACCTCTGAGAAAACTTCCACCTGGCTCCACGACATGGGAGTAACGGAGTATCTTTCATATATACAAAGCCAGAAGGGGCAACTGGGTAGCCTGTTTCTAGCCCTCTCTCTGTCTGTAGACACTATCCACAATATCTATTCTGGTGACAATGGCATGCTGTCTGGACACACTATGAGGTCCATCTCAGAGTTCCAGATAGGAAGTGTGGCAAAAGGTCTCCTTAGTTTTTTCTATACCCTTACTCCCATCCCACCAAAATATCTGGAGTTTTTCTTCTGTCTTACCTCCTCTTAGAGTTTGACTCGAAAAGGGCAGTTAGATAGAGATGAGGGGGATGTGCAGTAAGCAGCAGGAACACTTAAACCTTCTTGATAGAAAGAGATCTTTATCTCTATTTCACCTCCCAGTTGCCTTTTCTTAAACCATAAAGTAGACTTTCCCCCTCCTCTTCTTACCAAACAGGATGTGGGAAGGAGGAGGAAAGGAGCTTCCCTGTGTTAATTTATGTATGTATGTATGTATGTATGTATATGTCTGTCTATTTATCTATTTATTTATTTGCCTTTCAACTCTTTGGTTCATAGTAAAACTAAATGTTAGATCTTGAGATTTCCTTTGTAAAAAGTAGCTTTTGAAAATTACAAAAAATTTTCCCTTTGAGTTATATAAATTTATGGCGGATAGGAAAAGTCTTATAGAAGAAAAGGCAGTGTGAAAAAGAAAAATACGTTAATACAATTTAAAATGTCATACTTGTACAACGTATTTCAACATGACAGCATTTCACTAACAATTGCTCCAAGAGGGAAAAGATTTTGACTTATGTTCCATATTTTTACAGAGATAGATACTCCGAATGTAGAAGGCAAATCAGGAAAGTGCTTCCTTAGAAACTTAAACTATTCTGTGAATTCCATTTCTCTTTCTCTGTGAGCTGAATTTTACCTAGTCTGTAGCTAACGAGAAGGTGTATCGTAGTGACATCTTACACAGTTTGAAGACTTTCAAGGGTATGATAGATGATGAATTAACAAACAACTCTCAATTGATCTCTTATTATCTTATTTCCTAATCATTTGATGAGGAATCGTGCTACTATTGAACATATGGATTCTATATAACTTAAATTATTTTATATGGCAGTTTGTTTTGTTTTTGTTTTTTATATTGATCATATTGATATGAATTTTAACAAATTTTCCAAGAGAAGAAACAGAATTTATTATTGCAGGTTAATTGTGAAATGCGGAATGAGAAAGTAATTATTCCCTGATTTTGGTTAGGCAATGAATCTAGTTAGAATTAAAAAAGGAAATCAAGGGGTGCCTAGGTGGCTCAGTGGGTTAAAGCCTCTGCCTTCGGCTCAGGTCATGATCTCGGGGTCCTGGGGTCAAGCCCCACATCGGGCTCTCTGCTCAGCAGGGAGCCTGGTTCTCCCTCTCTCTCTACCTGCCTCTCTGCCTACTTGTGATCTCTCTCTCTCTCTGTTAAATAAATAAAGAAAATATTTTTTTAAAAGTTTAAAAAAAAAGGAAATCAATACTACTTTGGCTTAGAGGTAGTTATGAAAATGGATCAAGCATCTGCTACATACCTGACAGAGTTCTACACCTTTTCTTACATGTTACTTTATCTTCTCAGAAGCCCTGAGACAATAGTCTCATCTTCATTTCATACAACAGAAAACTAGGACTCCAAGAAGTTAGGTTGTTTACCTAAATTCCAGTAGGTAATACATAGTAGAGAACAATATTCAAACCCATATGTTCTTACTTCAACAATGGCAATTTTCTCGTTTCACTACAACTGCCTATTTCTACCATAAGAACTATACTCTGAAAAGTAATTCTGTCCCCTTTAGAAATTAATGGTGTGTGTTTATTTCTCCAAAAAGGTTTAAGGGAAGAGAGTGTCATTCTAACCATGTATAATCACATACGCTGACATATGTTCCACAGGTCTTGTATATTCCTGCCAAGAAAAGATCCATAATGCATACGTAAAATACACGGACCATTTCAACACTGGTAGGAATTTTCATATATTTTTTTCTCTTTCCTAAGGAGAAACGGTAGCTATCAGAGACCTGAACGAGATACTAGGGAACATGGGCATTGAACTCACCAAAGAAGAAGATGGAAAGCTAAGAAGAAAACTTCCAGTTGATGGTGACTCATTGTAGATATAAAAAGCACTTCAGGAAAGCTTAGCCTTAAGAGTTTTTATAAGAGTTTTTCTGAAACCAGATTAATTTTGTGATGATAAAAACCATGCAAAATCTCAGAAAAAACTAGCTCTAGAGTAAGAATGAATCTTCCATTTTCTGAATCCATATAGAGTGCAAAGCACTTGACTACATTGATTCCAAGACCATCTTTCACAGCTGGGAATGTTCAGAAGGCACAGTTAAAAGATGGAAAAGAAAATGAAAGGGCACTGTATATCCTTCCGACATTTCCCATTCCTTCCTGTATTCTGACACAGCTGCATAATACTGCTGAAACTTCTGTCAGGGTACCAGTAACTTGCCATTTGCCAATTGCATTAGACATTATTCACTCTTTATTGGAGATTTCTACTGTCTTTTATATTGGTTATAATTCTGACCGTCTTGAAATTATGCTCTTTTGGCATCTGTGTTGTTTCCTCTGACCCAGATCTGCTCATTCCCTGATTTTCATTTTACATACTTTCTCTGAGTAATCTCATCACTCTGTGGTCCAATCTATTATGTACATGCTTGTGACTATAAATCTGTATTTCGATGTAGGCTTCAGACTGGTATCTCCAAATGCCTGCTAGACATTTCCACTTGGATATTCCAAGGCTTCTTTTTCTCAACATAAAACTGCACTCACTGTTTTCCCACCTAGTCTCCTGGTCTTGTATTCTCAATCTCATTTGTACTGTCACTGTCCATCTAGTTACCTAAGCTAGATATATGGGATTCATTTTTGATCCTCTCATTTCCTATCACCCACTATCTGGATTATCACCTAATTTTGTAAGTTTTACCTTTATATAAACCTAAGTTAAAAAATTACCACACACAGTTGACTAGATGGATGGATGTGTGACAAATCAAGTATAGTAAAATGTTTAATAGTAGAATCTAGATGGTGGACATATGGGTGTTTATTGCACAATTCTTTCAGCTTTGCTATTTATTTACAAATTTTCATAATAAAATATTGAAAAAATCCCACATATAGATCCATCAATGTCTCTCTGTCCCTGCTACCACTGCCATATTTTAGGTCAATCTCAGAAAACTAAGAATTATACAATTAAAGTGAGCCAAGTGATGATATGGAATAATGGAATTTAGCTTGTTTCTTATTGTATAATTTTTAAATGAATTTGCTTTGTATCTCAATTATGCCTTATTTTATAGCTAAAGGGGAGACTGATCTGAAAACACTGGTGGATACAGTACAAGATATTAGAGGTTAGTGAGAAGTTCTTGTAAATTTGAGATCTCAATTCTTTACACTAAACTATATTTTTTCTCTGATAAATATTTTACTGAAGTATGAAATAGATTATTACTATATCATATAATCATGTGTCCGGCTTAAGAATTATTGCAAAGTGAACTTATCTATTTAACTATCACCTGGTTAAGAAATAAACATTATCAATAATCCAGGAGATCCCCTATACCACTTCACAGTCACTTCCTCCATACTCTCTGGAGGTAACTACATCCTGTATTCTAGGACCATAGATTAACTTCACCTGTTTTTGAAATTTGTCTAAATGGAACCATATGATTTGTGTTCCATGCTGTCTGATTTCTTTCCTTTAACATTATAGTACATGTTATTCTCTGGGATTCATCCATATTGCTGCATGTAGCAGCAGTTTGTTAATTTTCATTGCTGCATATTATAAAATCTACTAAATTTGAGTCAAGATCATCTTTAGAGAACCTGCTGTAGTGACTGAAATGATTTCTAACTAACTCAATTGTACCTGAATACATTGCTGTGCAATATTCCATTGTATAATTATACATAATACACCTCTCCAATCTCCCATCACAGGACATTTCCAGTTTAGAGTAGTTATGAAGAACATACTGCTGTGAATATTCTGTATATGCCTTTTGGTGAACATATGTGCACAATTCCAGACCGTATATCTAGAAATGAAATTGCTTTGTTATAGGATAAGATTGTACATACTTTATTAGCTATTGTCAATCCATTTTCTAAAGTAATTGTACCACTTTACACATCAACCAACAGTATGTCAGAGTTTCAGTAGCTTTACATCCTTGTTTATACTTGATATCTATCTCTCGTCTCCATTTTAGCCATTCTGGTGGACATGCAATAGGATCCCACTGTTACAGTTTGCATATCCCTAGTTATTAATGATGTTGAGCACCCTTCTCATGTTCCTTGGTTATTTGGATACCTCTTTTGTAAAGTTCCTTTCCTGTCTGTTGCCTATTCGTCTGCTCGGATGTCTGTGTTTACATATTGAATTTAAAAATATATTTATTTAAAAAATTCAAGTATAATTAGCATAAGGTGTTATATTAGTTTCAGGTATACATTATAGTGATTCAACAACTCTATACATTACTCACTGCTTATCATGCTTAAGTGTACTCTTGAATCCCCATCACCTTTTTCACCCATCCCCCCACCTACCTCCATTCTGGTAACCATCAGTTTGTTCTTTATAGTCAAGAATCTGTTTCTTGGTTTACCTCTCTCTCTCTCTCTTTTTCTCTTTGTTCATTTGTTTTGTTTCTTAAATTCTACATATGAGTGAAATTATATGATATTCATCTTTCTCTGACTGACTTATTTCACTTAAGATTATAGTCTCTAACTCCATCCATATTGTTGCAAATGGCAAGATTTCATTCTTTTTTTTTATTTCATTCTTTTTATGGCTGACTAATATTGCATTGTGTGTATCTTTCTACCGATAGATAGATAGATCTTTATCCATTCATTAGTTGATGGATACATGGGCTATTTTCATCATTTGGTTATTGTAAATAACGCTGCAGTAAACATAGGGGTGGATATATCCTTTTGAATTAGTACTTTTGTATTCTTTGGGTAAATACCCAGTAGTGTGCTTAGTGGATCATAGGGTAGTTCTATTTTTATTTTTTTTTAAGATTTTATTTATTTATTTGACAGAGAGAAAGAGATCACAAGTAAGCAGAGAGGCAGGCGGGTGGGGGGGAGGGGCTCCCTGCTGAGGAGAGAGCCCGATGTGGGGCTTGATCCTAGGACCCTGAGATCATGACCTGAGCCGAAGGCAGAGGCTTCAACCCACTGAGCCACCCTGGCGCCCCCTATTTTTAATTTTTTGAGGAACCTCCATAATGTTTTCCATGGTGGCTGCACTAGTTTGCATTCCCACCAATAGTGCATGAGGGTTCCTTTTTCTCCACATCCTTGCTAACAACTGTTGTTTCTTGTGTTTTTGGTTTTAGCCATTCTGACAGGTATGAGGTGATATTTCATTGTAGTTTTGATGTGTATTTCCCTGTTGATGAGTGATATTGAGCATCTTTTTCGTGTGTTCACCATCTGTATTTTTTCTTTGAAGAAACGTCTGTTCATGTCTTCTGCCCATTCTTTAATTATTTATTTGGGGTTTTGTATTGGTCACTTGTATAAGTCCTTTATATATTTTGGATACTAACCCTTTATTTGATATGTCATTTGCAAATATCTTCTCCTAATCTGTAGGTTGCCAATTTCAATCTTTTTTAATTTGTTGAGACTTGTTTTGTGACCTAACGTGATCTATTCTGGAGAATGTTCCATATGTGCTTGAAAAGAATGTGTGTTCCACTGTTTTTGGATGAAATGTTCTAAATATATCTTTCAGATCCATCTAATGGTCTAATGTGTCATTCAGTGCCACCATTTCCATGTTCATTTTCTCTCTGGATATTTTATCCGTTGGTGTAAGTGAGGTGTTAAAGTCCCCTACTGTTATTGTATTACTATTGATTTCTTCCTTCATATCTATTAATAGTTGCTTTATGTATTTGAGTGCTCCCATGTTAGGTGCCTAAATATTTACAGTTGTTTTACCTTCTCGTTGGATTATTCCCTTTATCATTATGTAATGTCCTCATTGTCTCTTGTTACAGCCTTTGTTTTAAAGTCTATTCGGGGGGCACCTGGGTGGCTCAGTGGGTTAAAGCCTCTACCTTCGGCTCAGGTCATGATCTCAGGGTCCTGGGATCGAGCCCCGCATTGGGCTCTCTGCTCAGCTGGGAGCCTGCTTCCCCCCGCCTCTCTGCCTGCCTCTCTGCCTGCTTATAATTGCTCTCTCTATGTCAAATAAATAAATAAAATCTTTAAATAAAAATAAAGTCTATTTTGTCCGATATAGGTATTTCTATCCCAGCTTTTTTTTTTCCACTTCCATTTTCATGATAAATGTTTTTCCATCCCTTCACTTTCAAGTGTCTTTAGGTCTGAAATGAGTCTCTTGTATGCAGCATATATAGAGAGGTCTTGCTTTTTTATCCATTTCATTCAAAGTAATTATCGATAGGTATGCACTTATGGCCATTTTGTTACTTGTTTTATGATTGATTTTGTAGTTCTTCTTTGTTCCTTTCTTCTCTTGGTCTCTTCCTTTGTGGTTTGATGGCCTTTTTCAGTGATATGCTTGAATATCTTTCTTATTTTTTGCATTTCTGTTGCAGGTCTTTGATTTGTGGTTCCCAAAATCAAATCAAATCAAATCCCTAGGTTTATATATGATATCTTATGCATAAGATATCTATAGAAATCTATACTAGGTTGCCGTTTACTTAAGTTTGAATCCATTCTAAAAGCACTAAATTTTTACCCTGCCCCATGTTTTACATATATGATATCATACTTTACATCCTTTTATTTTGTGTATCTCTTGACTGATTTTTATAGCTATAATTGATTTTACTGCTTTTGTTATTTAACCTCCATACTGGTTTTATAAGTGATTAATCTACTCCTTTTGTTATGTTTGTATGCACCTGTGAAATGTTTTCCTTTTCTAATATTCTTACTCTTTATTATGGCCTTTCTTTTCCAAAGAATTCCTTTTAACATTTGTAAGCCTAGTTTAGTGGTGAGGAACTCCTTTAACTTTTGTTTGTCTGGGAAACTCTGTCCTTCCTTCTATTCTGAATGATAGCCTTGCTGGCTAGAGTATTCTTTTTTTTTTTTTTTTTTAAGATTTTATTTATTTACTTGTCAGAGAGAGAGCCAAAGCACAGAGAGCTGCAGGCAGAACAGGCAAAGCAGGCAGAGGGAGAAATAGGATCCCTGTTGAGCAAGGAGCCCGATGTGGAACTTGGTCCTAGGACCCTGGGATCATGACCTGAGCCAAAGGCAGACACTTAACTGACTGAGCCACCCAGGTGTCCCGAGGATAGAGTATTCTTGGTTGCAGGTTTTTGTTTTTTTTTTTTTCCTTTCAGCACTTTTAATCACTCCCTTCTGGCCTGCACAGTTTCTGCTAAAAAAATCAGCTGAGAGCTTTATGGAGTTTCCCTAGTATATAACTGTTTTCTCTTGCTGCTTTTAAAGTTCTCTCTTTACCACTGGTTTTTTTTTTTTTTTTGCCATTTTCATTATTATATGTCTTGGTGTGGACTTCCTTGGGTTGATTTTGTTGGGGACTCTCTGTCTCTTCTGAATCTGGATTTGTTTCCTTCCCTAGATTAGGGAATTTTTCAGCTATTATATCTTCTAATAAATTTTCTGCGCTCTTTTCTCTTTTTCTTCGGGATCGCTGTAATGCTAATGATGTTACACTTGATGGTGTCACTGAGTTCCCTTAACCTATTCTCATTTTTTGTTATTCTTTTTTCTTTCTCCTGTTCAGCTTAGCTACTTTCCATTACTGTGTTTCAGCTTGCTGACCTGTTCTTCTGCTTCCTCTAGTCTATTTATTCATTCTAGTGTGTTAATTTCAGTTAATGAGTTCTTCATATCTGGTTCTTTTTTATATTTTCTATCTCTTTCTTGAAGTTCTCACTGCAATCCACTAATGGTAAAAATATCAAAGGTAAGGCCCTGTGGTTTTTAGAGCCAAATGTTATGGGGTTTCATCTTCACAGTGCCAATCCCCCATGTCTGGGGTACCTGGTATGAGGTCTTTTCTTCTCCCTTGTCCTTGCTTTGGTGTCCTTCCCATTTGTGGTTAGTCTTCCTGGGAGTTTGGTTCCAAACACATCTCTGCCTTTTTTTTTTTCAGTGTAGCCTCTTCTCTTCAATTAACTGTGGAGGGTCTGTGCTACCAGTCTTCAGGTCATTATCTGAGTTATTTACACTGATGTGTGGATATATATAGGTGTATCTATGGGAAAAGGTGAGCTTAGGATCCTCCTACTTCACCATGTTCCCTGGAAGTCCATGTTGAATATTTTATTTATTGTCTTTTATCTACAGTTTTTTATGTATTCTGGATACAAGTCCATTGCAGATTTTATAAATTGTAAATATCTCACTGTATATTTTGCCTTTTCACTTGTATTTTATCCTCTTTTTTTTGGACAGGGAAAAATGTTTTTAAATTAAATTATATACTCAGTCCATTTGGTGTATCTCAAAAGGTGCAGCACCTTTCTTCATTTATGAGTGAAAGAAGTTACAAATTAACTTAAAAAAATGTCAGCAATTGCACTACTGGGTATTTACCACAAAGATACAAATGTAGTGAAAAGAAGGGCCTCATACAGCCAGTGTTCATAGCAGTAATGTCCACAATAGCCAAACTGTGGAAGGAGCCGAGATGCCCTTCAATAGATGAATGGATAAAGAAGATGTGGTCCATATACACAATGGAATATTACTCAGTCATCAGAAAGGATGAATACCCACCATTTGCATTGATATGGATGGAACTGGAGGAGATTATGCTAAGTGAAATAAGTCAAGCAGAGAAAGACAATTATCATATGATTTCACTTATATGTGGAACATAAGGAATAGCATGGAGGATATTAAGAGAAGGAAGGGAAAAATGAAGGGAGGGAAATCAGAGGGGGAGATGAACCATGAGAGACATGGACTACAGGAAACAAACTGAGGGTTTCAGAGGGGAGGGATGGGGTGAATGGGTGTTGTGATGGATATTAAGGAGGGCACATATTGTGTGGAGCAATGGGTGTTATACACAAACAATCATGGAATACTACATCCAAAACTAAAGATGTACTGTATGGTGACTAACATAACATAATAAAATTTAAAAAATAAAATATTAGCAAATGGCAAACAAATTTCCTTGAAAATCACAGTCACATATATAGTGCATCCTAGAAAAGAGGAGGGACAAAATAGGTTCCACCTAGTTTTATCAAGTACTGTACCTACTCAAGGGTGGAGAGAAAGCAACTTTCAAAGTACGTTATTGAGGCTTTTACTATACTCCTTCCTAAGAGCACCAGGTGGGGAACAAGTTCTAGGAAGAACTAGATCTAGGAAGTGGAATGTGGAATCAATCCCTCCACCTCCCCTTAAGGGCTGTCCAGTGGTTAATGAATTTAAAAACATGACTAAATAAAAACATCCCTCCAACATACCCCACCCCACCACCCCACCACACACACACAACATACCCCACATCTCCCACCCCGCCACACACACAAAAGGAAAAAAAACAACAACAACCTAGATGCTCCAGTTTATTCTCCAGTGTGGAGAGAGCCTGGGAGCAGCTTCAACAACCCAAATCAGCTTGTTGCAGAGTTAAACACAAGCATGCCTTGCTTTTAAACAAAAACACTTTTGAAAAAACAAAAACTAGTACTAATCACTTTTCTGACAATACGCAATTATTCAGATTAACTAGTATTCGGGGATAGGGGGACCATACCTATGGACCTTGACTCACATGAGTGCATGTGGGTAGGTGCAGGGCATTGGTCATTATTGCAAAAATATTTTTTTTAATTTTTCATCTTTAGTTTGATTTAACATTGTTTTTAGTACGATGCAGATGCCGGCTGTGCAGAAGGACTCTGTAGAGACATTCATAGCAGTGTACACCTGTGGCTCTTTGATTCTGGAGGCTCCAGGCAGCCAGTATTGCCTGGGCAAATACATTCTTTAAGCCTTTCTGTGCCAGTGCAGAACACTCCACATATTTGACCACCTTCAGGTCATGGGCCAACTTTTTAGCAGTCTCTGGAGTGACAGGCTTCTGTTTGTTCTTGGCAAGTTCCTAAATCATAGAGGAGTCATCTCAGATCAATTTGGGTCCCAACCAGCAAGAAAGGAGTCTTTGGACAGTGGTGAGTTATCTTAGGCACCCACTTTTCCTTCACATCTTCAGATGAGGAGGGAGTGACCAGTGAAAAACAGACTAGAAATATATCTGTTAGTGAATAACTCAGTGATCATACTCTGTTGTAATCCTCTTGTCCTGCAGTATCAGAAAGCCCATGAGTGTATGGCTCTCCACCAACCATAATTGTGATTGCATAGTTGTCAGAAACAGGCGGCACAGGGGCACCTGGGTGGCTGTCAGTTAAGCCTCCGCCTTCGTCTCAGGTCATGATCCCGGGGTCCTGGGATTGAACCCATGTTGGGCTCCCTGCTCAGCTGGGAGTTTGCTTCTCCCTCTGCCTCTGCTGCTCCCCCCATGCTCATGCGCGTATACGCTCAGGCTCTCTCTCTCTCTCTCTCTCTCTCTCTCTGTCTGTCTCCCAGATAAATAAATAAAATTTTCCCCAAAACCCACAAAAAACAAAAAAACAAAAACCAGTTGGTTGGGTGGAACCAGTCTGATGGAAATTTGTTGTGTAGAATATCAGAAGACATATTTTACCAACGGCACCATCACC
The DNA here is from genome assembly GCA_028533885.1 of Nasua narica. NCBI lineage: Eukaryota > Metazoa > Chordata > Mammalia > Carnivora > Procyonidae > Nasua > Nasua narica. Next base: position 13,940,341 of record CM052804.1, on the reverse strand, counting down.
CACAACAATTCACTTTGGTTATCTGTATTGCTGAAAGGATTTTGTCTCCACTCTATTCTATATTTCAAGGTTGATGATGACCTCTGCTTCTCTGCCAGGGTGGTGGCAGCACTGCACAGGGTCCCTTGTTGTATTTTATCTTCCGATGATCAAAAGTTTCTCTTTCACATATAGTTGAATTAGTCAATCTTTTCTTTTATAGTTAGAGTGTCTGGGGGCTTGTTTAAGAAATCCTTGCGTACAGTAGAGTCATAAAACTTTTACTATTTTATCTTCTGGGAGTTCTGTTATATTCCTTTCACATTTAGATCTATAATCCACTCAATTGATTTTTCTATATGATATTGGTTAAAGGTCACTATTTTTTTTTCATATTTAGTCAACAAACATAGAGTACATCGTTAGTTTTTGATGTGGTGTTCAATGATTCATTAATTGTAACACCAAGTGCTCATCACAGCACGTGCCGTCTTTAATACCCATGACCCAGCTACCCCATCCCCACATCCCCCTCCCTTCTGTAAACCTCAGTTTATTTCTAAATGGATATTCAGCACCATTTATTGGAAAGACAGTCTTTTCCCTACTTTAATGTAAGGCTAACTTTTTCATAAATCAAAAGAACATAAATGTGTTGCATATATCTGGACTTTTTATTCTTTTTGATCTTTTCCTTTGGTCTACTTGTTGGTCATTGTACCGGTACACTACTGTCTTAACATAGCGTTAGTATGTCTTGCTATCTGAAGCATAAGTCCTTCAAATTTGTCTTACTTTCTTAGGCTTGTCTTTGTTATTCCTCGTGATATCTTTTTTGTCATTAGAAATATCTGTTATTTGTGGTTTCTCTCTTTTTTTCCTTTGTCAGTTTTAGTGCAGGCGTTTAGCCTTCAGTTAGTCTTCCCAAAACCCGTTGGCTGTATTCATGGTTATTTAAACTTTGTTTTTGAATCTTGGAACACTGAAAAAATAAAATTAAATTAAAAAAATAAAGTTTTTTTTTTAATTTCAGTAATTTCTGCTTTTGTCTTTATTGTTTTTCCTTCTTTTTGGGGGGGTTAATTTGCTGTTCTTTTTTAACTTCTTGAGATAGAACCTGGGTTACTGATCTTTTCATCTTTTTACTATAGGCATTTAAGGGTGTAAATTTCCTTCTGAGCACACCTTTGCAAGTTTTAATGTGTAAAATTATTATTGTTACTCAATTCAAAATATATTCTAACTTCCAATGTGGTTTATTTTTTTGACACATGATTTGTTTAGAGAGGGATTCTTTAATTTCCAAACTTATAGGATTTTTCTAGGATCTCTTGTTACTGATTTCTAGCTTAATTTCATACCCTATATTAAACAGTTATTTGTATACATCATCTTTATTATTTATAATAATAAAAAATACATCTTTATAAATTATTATTCTAATAATTTTTAAATTATATGAACCTTATTTGATTGTGAAATATTACTTTATAATCATCATTATGGGAGCATCTCTTTTAGCAGTGTTAAAGAAATACTGTTCAGGGCACCTGGGTAGCTCAGTTGTTTGAGCGACTGCCTTCAGCTCAGGTCATGATCCCGGAGTCCCGGGATCGAGTCCCATATCGGACTCCCAGCTCTGCGGGAAGTCTGCTTCTCCCTCTGACCGTCTTCCCTCTCATTCTCAGTCTTTCTCTCTCCAATAAATAAATAAAATCTTAAAAAAAAAAAAAAGAAATACTGTTCAGGGGCACCTGGGTGGCTCAGTGGGTTAAGGCCTCTGCCTTCGGCTCAGGTCATGGGCTCGGGGTCCTGGGTTCGAGCCCCACATAGGGCTCTCTGCTCAGCAGGGAGCCTGCTTCTCCCTCTCTCTCTGCCTGCCTCTCTGCCTACTTGTGATCTCTCTCTCTGTCAAATAAATGAATAAAATCTTTAAAAAAAAATACTGTTCATTGTGTCTGCAATTGACTGTTTATTGTTTAGCAGGTATCATTATGCCTTATTTCTCTTTAGTAATTTGAAATTATATTCTAAAATGTTATCTTTTTCTACTTCTTTTGTTTTGAAGGAGAAGCTGACCTCAGTGAGCTGGATAATATCCTGCAAAAAATGGGGATAGAGCCTTCACCTAAAGAACACTTGCATTTAGAAAAGTCACTTCCAGTTAATGGTGGGCATTTCAAATATCAGAATAGTCTTCAAAAGAGTTCATATTGCCTTCAAGAGATTTAATATAGTCATCAAGGCAGTTTTTCAGCATTGCAAGTATCGGGTAGAATGTTCAGGGAATTAGGACTATATCCTTAAATTTTTTCATTATCTAGTCTCTTGTTTATTTTAGATCATTTATAAGTCAGAGTTTTGAAATATCCATAATTTTAAAGATAATTATTTTTAATATACAGGAATACATAAATGGCCATTTAAAACATATAAATCAACAGTCTAATCAGCCATAATTCTTGCCATTTGGAAAAAAGTATTAATAGTTTATTTTTTATTCCATTGAGAGGCCTTTGGTTAAGACCTCTAGGAAACAGGAGGAGGAGAGATGTAGAGCTATACTAGAGGGGAAAAAAAGGTGAAGTCAGAAAAAAATAATACATATGGAAGTGTTTTGCTTTGGCATGGTAGGCATTAATAATTGTCTCAGGTGCAAAAGAACTGATAGATTTACCATACTATTAAGAACTTTGTTTACATTTTTGTTTTATTATTTCTAGAAGATAATAGGTAAATTTTAGGAGCAAATTATTTTATGCTCTGTATTTCTGAACTTGGATATTTGGTATTGTTTTAGCATGCCGAGGTATTTTCTCTATGACCTAAATTGTGTGTTTCTTCCATCTATAGCTAGTAGAAACATATATAAGAAAAGGTTGCTGACTCGTCCAGAAGATATAAAAGGTGAGTGAGATGCAAATTGATCAATCAGATTGCGACTCTTGTGTTTTGCTTTTTTTCTTATTAAATATTGCTTCCTGCTATTCTCATATATATTTTTATAATAATTTTAATATATATGTTCATATTGATGAAATAATTTTCTGTTTTATATTTAAAAGATGTTCTAAGTATTTAGGTTTACCTCAAATTTGGATGTGGAAATAATAAAGACATATTTGCATCTAAGAAGCAGTATTAAGTTAAATGTTTCTAGGTGATATTTTTTGATCTCATTGGACTGTGCCCAGCTAAACATACTCTATTTTAGTTTATTTAAAGTGGGGATTACTTTGTGATTCATCACACTTCAATCCTAATTAATATTTACTTTAATACCTATAATTCTGACCCTGAATCATGAACTCTGGTCCAAGGATATGGTGATCCATACCTGTATATAACTAGGAAAAATGTCATACGTATTGGCTGAAACCCTGTAGCCCTGTTCCTGTGAAAGCAACATTCTCAGCTTCAACTAGAATACTAAGAATTATGATATACTCGACATTAAGCTCCTTAGGTCAAGGAGTATGTGTATTTTTATTCACCAATGTATCTCTAGCACTTAGCAGAACACCTGATATACAATGCTCAGTAAATATTTGCTAAATACGTAAACAGTGAAAAAGTACCAAACTTAGATTAATATATTAAGAGAAAAAAAACATTCTTATTTCAGCTACATAAGTCCTATAAAAAAATATCAGCCTCAAAACCCAAATTTTCATGAAGGTACAATGATACCTAAATCACTCACCATCATCAACTGGTGGAGTTAGAGTGAGACCATTAAGTTCCTCAGCTAGAAGTTTGATTGCCATGTTTTCAAGAATAGAGTCAAGGTCATGGTCATCAACCTGCAACACTATAAAAAAGAAAGATGTGAGGAAATTAAAATAAAAGTCAAAATAAATATTAATTCTTATGTGAGTATTAATTTCATCATAAAAAGAGGTTGAAGACATTTAAGTGTTTAAAGAGAGTCATTAATGGACTAAAATTAATCTACTCATTTATATCCAATAATTCAATATTGAAGATAAGCTTGCATAAAATACATTGAAATAGGGCTGAAAATCATTCAGGTTAATTTTGGCAGCAAAACAGCAAATCTAACAGTTTTTTAATATAAATATCTATACAAATCAAGTTCAGTTTGGTCACTGTATTTCAAGATATACTATCATAAATTTTTATACCTTCATAAAAGCAATGAGAAAACTGGCAAAAACTATCAAAATTAACATTTTCAGGACTGAACATTAATCAAAGGTTTGCTGCAATGTGGGGAGCATTTTTTTTTAAAAGACTGAATTTCCATAAGAATAGTGAGCTTTGTGATGTTTTAACTTGCCCTATTCCCATCCTCTGTCTTATAGCTCCATAATAGTCTTTTTTTTTTTAAGATTTTATTTGTTTGACACACAGAGAGAGATCACAAGCAGACAGAGAGGCAGACAGAGAGGGGGAAGCAGGCTCCCCGCTGTGCAGAGAGCCCGATACGGGGCTCAAACCCAGGACCCTGAGACCATGACCTGAGCTGAAGGCAGAGGCTTTAACCCATTGAGCCACCCAGGTGTCCCCTTGCTCCATAATAGTCTTGAAAAATAACATTCTATATTTGCAGTGAAAACTAGTAGCCTGGAAGCTACTGGAGGGAACAATGGTGGACTGGAGCTCTTTCAAAGCCTATTCCCTAAGAATTGTCATTATTTGGTCTATTTGGTGGTTTCTCAGAGTGAGGCTTTATTTCTGCCTCTCTTTATGTTTGAACTAATGAGTGAATAGAGAATTAATGAGTGTGGAAAGATGAACCAAGAGATGAACTGAAATAAGCAGAAAAGAATCAGAAAAAAATTATTAATTGGAGTAATGAAGAACTAATAACCATTGCTGCAATGGCAGAGTAATAACTAGTCACCAGCCATTCTGAAACGGACACTGATTAAAAAGAACAGAAAGTACGTTGGTAAAAGATGTGAGATGAGAATTCTGGTCTTTACTTCCTTTACTCTTAGCACCTGCATGAACTTTGTGTCCCTGCTAGAACGGAAAGTTTCCAGAGAAAACATGGACAGCATGAATTGTCCTAAGAGTTTATGAACTAGTGTGTCATCACAAAATATCTGTCCGAGAGTCTCAGAGTCCATTTTGCTGTTACAGACAGAATCCCAGAAAGCCTGAAATTGAGAATTGAAAATGTACTCAAATTAAATAGTGGAAATACTGGACTCTGCCTGGAGTGGTTTCACAGCATAGATACTTTATGTTTTTATTCTAAAGCTCTGTCTTTTTCTAGATCCCAACTAAGCCTTTTTTTTTTAACAGCTAATGGGAAGTTTGGTGTTAATATCTTAACAGATGGAATGGATGGAGTAAAAGCCATTACAGGTAACATCGTAGAATAACACCTAAGAGTAAGATGCTACTAGAAATCTGAGAACCAAGTTATTTTTCACTAAGTAAAATAATAATGCTCTTTCCACATTGTGATTGTATGGACTTTAAAAATCTATCCCTATACTTCTTTTTAAAATGTTTATGCATAAATGCCTGCAGTTAGCTACCGGATTATCAGAACTTTTAGCAATAGAACTTCAATGCTCTTTGTTGTTTCCAAAGTCATTATCTAGAGTCCTTGCAAATAATTAGCATATCTTCTTTTATGATAGGAAAGCTAAATTCCAGTTCAACACAATAAACAGTGAAGGAAAATTTTGGTAAAGTTAGAGGTAATCTCAAAATCAGCAATAAAAGTGCTAATAATACTATTTAGATCAGCAATCTGTATCATTCTAAGCAAAAAAAGTGCTGATAAAACTATTTACATCAGCAGTCTGTATCATTCTAATTTCCTGCAAAGTTTATACTCATAATTGCATCTTCTGTTGCCTTGCCTATCATTTGGAGATTATACTAGACTTAATGAGAAAGTTTATCTGAAGGCCCAAAGGCCCATTTGTTAGGTTGAGTCTCTTTTCATCCAGCAGTTGGCTGTAATGCTGCAAAGACAAATATTTTTTTAATTATGTGGAATCATGACATCACTCACAATAATGCCAGAAGTCTTCATTTCTTTTGCTCTGAAGGGAAGGTTGATATAAACGACACGAGAAAAGTTCCAGGAAACATGGGGAGAGAACTCAAAGATAAGAAATATGAGGAGTTGGTGAATAATCTGCCAATTGATGGTGAGTATTTCTATAAAAGTTCTATTTCCTGTCTAAGTGAAAATGAAAGATTGTCCAAAAAAATCTTTTAGAGCATTACTGTTTTATCTTGAGAAGATATACCAACTGTGTCATCTCATTTTTAGTTTGGGCATCAGTTGGCTCTAGTCAGGAATCCTATGACCATGGATGAGAAATGCTGGCTATTATTCCTAAATCCATTGTGGGTCCTAAAGTTTAAAATGAGAATTAAGAGGGGCGCCTGGGTGGCTCAGTGGGTTAAAGTCTCTGCCTTCGGCTCAGGTCATGATCTCAGGGTCCTGGGTTTGAGCCCCTCATTGGGCTCTCTGCTCAGCAGAGGGCCTGCTTCCCCTCCCCCCAGCCCCACGCCGCCTGCCTCTCTGCCTACTTGTGGTCTCTCTTCTCTCTGTCAAATAATAAATAAATAAATAAACAAACAAATAAATAAATAAAATGAGAATTAAGAGAAAAATGGAGGCATTATAAAATATTAAATGGAGATAAATGAGAAATCACAAAGAATAAATGAATGGGGAGTGTTCTGCATGCTAGAGGCCTAGCAATAACTGTCTAAGTGCCCTTAAATGAGGAGTGTCTGTATTTTTCCATTCCACATATTTTTTTTTTAATTATTGACAGCACATTTGTACTTTAAGGAGATGTTAAGTCTGACTCTGTGAAACAATGGCTTCTCTGTTGTCTTAATGAAACTTCATATCATTTTGGTGAGATTTTGATTTGTACCTTTCTTAAAGCTGATAGAAAGATCTGTCAGAAGAAGCTAATGGATGGCATGAAGGCCTTTTTTTTAGTTTATTTATTTTTAATTGAAGTATAGTTGACATACAATATTAGTTTCAGGTGTACAACATAGTGATTCAACAATTACACTCTGAAATACTCAACTGTGATAAGTGTAGTTATCATCTGTCATCACACAAAGCTATTACAATATTATTGACTATATTCCCTATGCTATGCTCTTCATCCCTGTGACTTATTTTCTTTATAACTGGAAGCTTGTACCTCTTAAATCTTCTTCACCTGTTTCACCTATCCTCACCCACCTCTACTCTGGAACCACCAGTTCTATTTATGAGTCTGTTGTTATTTGTTTTGTTTTTTAGATACCACGTATAAGCAAAATCATATGGTATTTGTATTTCTCTGTCTCACTTAGTTCACTTAGCATAATACCCTCCAGGTCCATTCATGTTGTCATTAACGACAAGATTTCTTTTTTTTTTTTTGTGGCTGAGTAGTATTCCATCGTGTATATATACCCCATCTTCTTTATCCATTCATCTACCAGTGGACACAGCCTGCTTCCATATCTTGGCTATTGTACATATAAACATAGTAGCACATATTTCTTTTCAAATTAGTGTTTTCACTTTTTTCTCATAAATACCCAGAGGTAAAATTATTAGATCATATGGACTTATATTTTTAGTTTTTTGAGGAACCTCTCTACTATTTTCTAGAGTGGCTGCATCAATTTACATTCTCACCAATAGTATGCAAGGGTCCCCTTTTCTTGTCATCTTCACCAACACTTAACTATGTCTTTTTGATACTAACCATTCTGACTGGTGTGAAGTGATATCTCATTTTGGTTTTGATGTGCATTTCCCTGACAATGAGTGATGCTGCACATCTTTTCACATGTCTGTTGGCCATCTGTATGTCTTTTTTAGATAAGTATTCAGGTACTGTGCCCATTTTTAAATTAAATTTTTTGGTTTTTTGGTATTCAGTTGTATGAGTTATTTATATATTTTGGATTTTAACCACTTACTCATTTAACCCCTTACTCATACATCATTTACAAATGTCTTCTCCCACTCATTAGGATGTCTTTATGTTTTGTTAATGGTTTCCTTTGCTGTGCAATGGAGGTTTTTCAAGATAAAAAAAGATATAAGATAATAAATTTTGGGGTGCCTGGGTGGCTCAGTTGGTTGAGCGACTGCCTTTAGCTCAGGTCATGATCTCAGAGTCCTGGGATTGAGTCCTATATCGGACTCGCAGCTCTGCGGGAAGTCTGCTTCTCCCTCTGACCTTCTCCCCTCTCATTCTCAGTCTCTCTCTCTCTAATAAATAAATAAAATCTTTAAAAATAAATAAATAAATAAATAATAAATTTTGATACGTGCCACATTTCAAATGCTTTGATAGCACATTTATGCTTCTTTTAATACATTGGTACTTTTGTGGACAATCTACTTTATATTTTGGGGGATGGACTTCCATAACTTATAGAATGTTTACAATTTGTGGCAAAAAAGAAAATCAGTCTGGTCTGAAGAGTGATTAATAACCAAAACATTAGGGCACCTGGGTGGCTTGGTTGATTAAGCATCTGCCTTCGGCTCAGGTCTTGATCTCAGGGTCCTGGGATTGAGCGCCACATTGGGCTCCCTGCTCAGCAGGGGGTTTGCTTCCCCCTCTGCCTCTGCCTCTCACATCTGTTGTTCTCTCTCTCTCTCTCAAATAAATAAGTAAAATCTTTTAAAAATAAACAAAAAATTAGTAATGGTTAAGGAAATTTATTCAGAAAAAGAAAAATTTCTCTGGTATCATCAACAAAAAAAATCACACTTATTGGATGGAAGTATGAAGTTTATTATCCCCCCAGCTGTATTTCACTGAGCAGTTCATCAGTTCCTTTAAAGCTTTCTACTATATGGACTGATCAAGGGAAGAGATTTTATTCTAATTCTATTATTGAACATCTTTTAAATATCAAGAATCTATTTTGCTATTGTCTTTATGCTAAAACATAACTGTATTATATAGGCATTAAGAGTCTCGGTCACATGTATCATTAAATTTTGATCTTCTTCCTCTCAATTTCCTAAAGAGGTGAGGATGATTAATATCAACAAATTGTACACTTTTCTGGACAACAGGTTGAATCTCAGAGAAAAAGAATTTAAAACTTTGAGACTGAACATGCAAATTAACACTGAGCATTTACTATAACATCAAGCCACTCAGGAAGTCTTGGATTTATGAGGTGATGGAAAGAATTTCTAAAGCTACTACTTTGGCACTAAGAAGACATTTTAAAAACTCACAGAAGAACATGTCTCTAAATAGAAATAAATGCTATCTTAAAACCTTATGTTAGATTTATTATATCAGCAACTTCTTTCAAAAGTTCTTCTTTTAACTTCTACAAAAGGCCAAAGGAAAAAGCTGGGGACAAGGAGAGTGGAAATAGAATGAAGTCTTAAATTGAGAAATCAAATATAGGTCTGTACAGCAAATATTGAAGTAAAGGATCAGCAATTTCTCAGCAGAAATGAGCTGGGAGTTCAGAAAAATGAGAATGACTACTTGTTCTTGTTTGGAATGATGCGATCTGTGGTCCAACACCTCTAGGTGCTAAACTATACCTTAGGCACATTTTGCCATCTCAGGCTGTCCTAAGATAAGGTAAAAGGAAATAGGTTCTAGTTCTATCCATCCTATTAAATTTTTCTGAATAATTAGAAAAGACAAATGAGTCTTGGTGGTCCTATTTAAAATGTTAAATGATAATACAAAGACACGAATTGTATTTTCTCTTTTTTATCATTAACACAGGCTAATTAAATTAATAATACACAGACAAATGTATTTTTATTATTTCGGAAACATTCCATTTCTCTCATTTTCCATCCCTATTGCTTTCCTAAGGAGGGAAGATTAATGTGAGTAATTTGGACAGCATTCTGGGGGAAATGAGGGTTAAGCTCCCAGAAAAGGAATGGGAAAAATTGACAGAAAACCTGCTACTTAATGGTGAGTATTTGAGAAATGACTGTACCTTCAAAGGGAGTTATGCTTGTGAACATGCATATGAGAATTTCTAAAACTAGTGACATTGGCACTCAGGAGATATTTTGTAGATCTTCAGGAAGGATTAATTCCTAATGTAAAAGTAAGTTCTATTTCTTCATTTTTATAAATCCCAGGGAGCGGAATGTTCTGTCTTCTTTCATTGTTTCATTTAACACTCTAGAAAACTTCTCCCCCTGCCACATCCCCTATATTCTGAAAATTTATTTCTTTATATTTATATATCTTCAGATCAGTTTTCTCACTCAGATATTGAATTGTGTATTTGAATTTCTTATATTCTATGACCGCCCCTCAGACATCATTGATATTGTCAGAAATTGAGTTCATAGTTTTCATTGTGGCATTTGACTAAAGCAGCCACACGGGGCCTTTAGAAATATGTTGAGGGCATATTTGATTGTCACAAATGATTATTATCAAGTGATTATAAGAGTGGATACTGTTAGTATTAAATTTCTAGAGTGTTAGAGATACTAAGTGCTATGCAATTCATAAGACTTTTTAACATGATGAAGAATCGTTCCTGAAGAAAATATCAATGGCATGGTTAAATATTGGGATTTTCCCCTCACAGTTCTTCAAATGGGGGAGATGCATTATAGCAAGAATGAATTTTTCACCATTTCATGAAATGATTATTCTCAGACATCAATGTTCTTGTATTTTCATAGGAAAAAAGGTTCATGTCAGTGACCTGGAGAAAGTTCTGGAAAGCACGGGGATCGAGCTCACAGATGAGGAACTTAAAAAACTACAGGAAACTCTGCCAATTGATGGTGAGCTATATAGAAGCTACAAAGACTTTCTAGGGAATTTGGTTTTGTGGCCTGTGTGAACAGTATAAAAATTTTACTTGGTTAGGCCCTTCCAAAAATTACTAAAAATGATTAGGAAAAGGCTTTGTCTTTTAAATTGAGTCTGCATTTTACCAAACACTCAGCTATAGCATTGTCATCAGAAAAATCAGGTAGTTCATCAGCATAAATCCCAAGAAAAAACAAAAGGGAACTGCAGTAAGAGAAATAAAAGGAGGAAGTCAGAGGAAAAAGAAAGCTGAGTGATTGTTTCACCATAATAGTGTTTCCCTCAGCTGTCAATCTCCTAGTTGCCAAAAAATACCTATATTTGTCACAATGAGACAGTTCCTTTCTATAACTTTTTTTAAATTTAATAATGAGATAGAACACATTCCTCACTCAATTATAAATAGTTGTCTTACTGAAATTATAAAACAAATAAGTGAATGTTCATACAATTTCCCTTCTGACATGAATTGTTCCTTTTCCTATAGCTTCTGGAAACATATTTCAGAACAAATTGTTGGATAATGTGAAATCCATTAGAGGTAAGTTAAAAGTCCGACAAGAAAGGCAGAAACATCTGAAATCTTCAAAATTCACATTGGTCACTTAGACTACGAGTCCTGTCTAGCTTCCTAGTGTAGATTACTTAGTTAATCTCATCATCATAGTAGTTTATACTATAAAGTCTTAATACATCTTTCTAGGGAATCCATACTCATACCCCCAAAAATCTGATCATACACAGCAAGTTGTAGAGAAAAGGATTACCAAATTTTCAGGGAGTCGTATAAGGAGAGCTTGTTATGTAGGAAGATTGTAGTCAAATCCATAGAAACAAAAAGTAGATTAGTAGTTGCCAGGGGCTGGGTAGAGAGGGAAGTAAGGAGGGACTACTTAATATGTTTGGGCTCTCCTTTGGGGATGATGAAAATGTCTTGGAACTAGAAGTGATATTTGTACAACATCATGAATATGTATTAAATGCCACTGAAGTGTTTACTTTAAAATGAAGAATTTTATGCAGATTTCACCTAGAAAGTGCTAAGATTCTACTTGTTTTTAAAGTTACGTTATGATCTTCACTCTGTTACAATATTAATTAATTAATTAATTAATTAATTAATTAATGAGGTCCCTAGCATCAAAGCTCATTCCTATTCCCTCTAATATTTTTTTTTCTATTCCCTCTAATATTAATTATAATCAAATATTGTAGCCTATCCCTTCATAACCTATTTATATTACTGACTTCCACTCAAGGTTTAAAGGAAGAATTACTAATTCTGATTTTTCTAATGATTATTTAATGCTCTTAGACAAGTTAAATGGGGGTTCACACAGAAAAGTAATCACATAAGTACATTTTCTCCTTTGTCTTTATTATAAGAATGGCAATGGTATATATATTCAGGTAGTAATTCACATGCAAAAATATATTTTTAATATTCTAAACTCATTTTTTTCATATCTCATTCCTATATGTTTCCCAAGGAGGAAAGGTTAAGGTGAATAACCTGGACACTGTCCTGGAAAACCTAGCAATCAAGCTCACACAAGAGGAACTTGCAGGTGTAATAGAAAATCTGCCATTTACTGGTTAGTCTTCCAAGTGCTAGTATATCTTAGAGGAAAGTTTGTGTATTTGTACAGGAAAGTATCTACAATTAGTTTTACCTGGTATTGAAATAGCATTTTTGCAGAAGCTTAGAGAATAAACAAGTCGTAATGGGAGCACAAATTCTTTCCTTCATTTCTATAAGCCCCATATCATTAACCTCTTTCTTTTTGGATTATAAACATCACACACGCAACTATTATAACTACCTTATGACCCCATAATGAATTTACAGGGACCAAATGAATGTTATAGGTTAGAGAATAGGAAGGAAGGAAGGAAAGGAGGAAGGAAGGAAGAAAAGAAAGGAAGAAAAATGACTAATTTCCCTATTAGTTTCCCTCAAATAGTTGTATCCTAAGCCCATTAATCATTTTAACTTTTACAATTCTCAGTGGAAAGCATTATCCACACTCATATTTCCAACTGTCATTACATGCTGAAAACTTCTAGGTGTTTATCCCCAGCCCAAATTCTTCCCCAAACATGGTTGGGTGAAACCAGATTCAGGTTCCTTTTTTTTTTTTTAATTAACATGTTTTATTTGTTTCAGGGGTACAGGTCTGTAATTCATCAGTCTTACATAATTCATTGTGCTCACCATAGCACGTACCCTCTCCAGTGTTCATCACCCAGACACCCTATCCTTACCACCCCCCTCCACTCCAGCAATGCTGTTTGTTTCCTGAGATTGTCTCTCTTTTATGGTTTGCCTTCCTCTCAGGTTTTGTCTAGTTTCTTTTTTCCCTCCCTTCCACTATGATCCTCTGCCTTATTTCTCAAATTCCATATATCGATGAGATCATATGATAATTGTCTTTCTCAGATTGATTTATTTCACTTAGCATAATACCCTGTAGTTCCATCCATGTCGTTGCAAATGGCAAGATTTCATTTTTTGATGGCTGCATAATATTCCTGTGTGTATGTGTGTGTGTGTGTGTGTGTGTGTGTGAGAGAGAGAGAGAGAGTACCACATCTTCTTTATCTATTCATCTGTTGATCAACATCTAGGCTCTTTCCATCGTTCGGCTCTTGTGGACATTGCTATTATAAACATTGGGGTGCATGTGCCCCTTTGGATCACTACATTTGTATCTTTGGGGTAAATAACCAGTAGTGCAATTGCTGGGTCGTAGGGTAGCTCTATTTTCAACTTTTTAAGGAACCTCCAAACTGTTTTCCAGAGTGGCTGCAACAGCCTGCATTCCCAACAACAATGTAGGAGGGTTCCCCTTTCTCCACATCCTCACCAACACCTGTCATTTTCTGACTTGTTAATTTTAGCCATTCTGACTGGTGTGAGGTGGCATCTCATTGTGGTTTTGATTTGTGTTTCCCTGATGCCAAGTGATGTTGAGCACTTTTCCATGTGTCTGTTGACCATTTGGATGTCATCTTTGCAGAAATGTCTGTTCGTATCTTCTGCCCATTTCCTGGGTGTTGTTCTCTGGGTGTTGAGTTTCATAAATTCTGTATAGCTTTTGGATACTAGCCCTTTATCTGATACGTCATTTGTAAACATCTTCTCCCATTCTGTCTGTGGTCTTTTGGTTGTGTTGACTATTTCCTCTGCTGTGCAAAAGTCCCAATAGTTCATTTTTACCCTTGCTTCCCTTGCCTTTGGCGATGTTTCTAGGAAGAAGTTGCTGTGGCTGAGGTCAAA
>CM052804.1:13905711-13925792 GCA_028533885.1 Nasua narica | reverse complement strand
ACATTCCTCATCATCAAAGCCACCTATGAAAAACCCACAGAGAATATCATTCTCAATGGGGAAAAGCTGAGCACTTTTCTCATGTGATCAGGAACACAGCAGGGATGCCCACTATCCCCACTGCTATTCAACATAGTACTAGAAGTCCTAGTCTCAAAGGACCCACTTCTTAATACCATCACTTTGGGCATTAGGTTTTCAACATATGAATTTTGGAGGGACACAAACATTCAGACTATTGTGTATATCCTAAAGCATATATCCAGCACTATGGAATAGTCAAGAGATGGAATCAATCTATGTGTTCATCAGCCCAAAAATGGAAGGAGATTTTGGGTAAGCCTTGAAGACATTTTGCTAAGTGAGACAAGCCAATTACAAAAAAACAAATATTGTCTGATTCAATTTATGTAAGATACCTAGAGTAGTTAAATCCACAGAGACAGAGGCTGGGTGTAGAGAGGAATAGGGAGTATTGTTTAATGAGTAGGGACTTTTGATTGGGAAGATAAAACATATTCTGGGCATAGATAGTGGTAATAGTTACAAAACAAGGTGAGTATACTTAGTTCCACAGAACAGTACATGAAAAAAGGTTAAAATTATATATATATATATATTAGCAGGAAAGTAGCAGGAAAAGATACCTGGCTTTAACAGGGTAATATGGGATAATATGAATAAGTACATGTCAATAAGTTTGGTAACTTAGATGAAATGGTAAGCCACTCTGTCCTAACAGTAAGCAAAAAGCCAAACAAATTTAAAAAGCAACAACTCTTTTTGAATCCATATGAGAAATGAGGTCACAGGGAAACTGTGGCACTCAAATTGGAGGGAAAGACATGCAAACCACTACTTACTGAGCAGAAACCTCTCTGGGAACCAGTGGCAGGACAAGAAAACCTAAACTGTAATTGATGAATTGCTAGAGGATCAGTGTGGACAACTCTAAGAGTCAAAAACTCCAAGGGAACCGGGTCATAGAGGAAGTGACAATGCCTTTGTGGGTTTTACCGCCAGGAGCTCGACTAGGTTCTCACAGTGAATATTGGAGAAGAATCTCAAGAAGCTTCTGGCGATTATGCTGAGTGAAATGTCAAGCAAAGAGAGTCAGTTATCATACGGTTTCACTTGCATGTGGAGCATAAGGAAAAACATGGAAGACATTGGGAAAAGGAAAGGAAGGGTGAATTGGGGGAAATTGGAGGGGGAGATCAACCATGAGAGACTGTGGACTCTGAGCAACAAACTGAGGGTTTTGGAGGGGAGGGGCTGGGGAGTTGGCTGAGCCTGTAGTGAGTATTAAGGAGGGCATGTATTGCATGGAGTGCTGGGTATGGTACATGAACAATGAATCTTGGAACACTGAAAAAAAATTTTAAAAATTAATTGAAAGAAAAAAAAGCAGCTTCTGGCATGGGGGAGGGGGGGGAGTAACCATTTTGAAACGTACCAGAGCGTTCTGTTCTTCATAAAAAGTTGCCGTAAGGAGAAACTATTTAACCATAGCCTAAACTGCTGAGGTTTTATCGAAGCATAACTGACCTGGGGGAAGGGAAATACCCAACTTAAATACATTCTAGCCGTAGCACATGTGATGTTCACAGTCCAGAGGCAAAGGCTTATGAAAAGATTGAGACTTAATCATAGGATTATAGTATGCTTCCCTTCCCCTTCCCTTCCACCTTACCACCAGGTCACCTGTTTATAGCAGTTATTTTTACCCAGTACATTATGCCAAACTATCAAAAAAAAAAAATCACAAGCATTGTGAAAGGCAAAAAAAGACAATTGGAGGAGACAGCATGCCTTAGAACCAGATTCAAATTTGGCAGGGATGTTGGAATTCAAAACAATTATGATTAATATACTAAGGGCTCTCTAATGGATAAAGTAGATAGCAAGCAAGAACAGATGCACAATGTAAGTAGAGAGGTGGAAATCCCAAGAAAGAATCAAAAGAAATGCTAGTGATCAAAAACACTATGACAGAAATGAAGAATGCCTTTGATGGGCTTATTAGTGGACTGGACATGGCTGAATATCCTTGGTTTAAGAAAAGGCCAAAGTTGGGCCCCTGGGTGGCGCAGTTGGTTGAGCGACTGCCTTCAGCTCAGGTCATGGTCCTGGAGTCCCGGGATCGAGTCCCACATCGGGCTCCCAGCTCCATGGGGAGTCCGCTTCTCACTCTGACCTGCTCTCTCTCACTCTCTCTCTTTCCTAATAAA
Source organism: Nasua narica (assembly GCA_028533885.1). Taxonomy (NCBI): domain Eukaryota; kingdom Metazoa; phylum Chordata; class Mammalia; order Carnivora; family Procyonidae; genus Nasua; species Nasua narica. The sequence continues at coordinate 13,923,561 of CM052804.1, read as the reverse complement.
TAAATAAATAAATAAAATCTTAAAAAAAAAAAAAAAGAAAAGGCCAAAGTTTTCTCTGACAGATTTCCCTTTTCATTATACTCTGTAGCTCCAACTATGTTGCTGCAAATAGCAAGATTGCATTATTTTTTATGGCTGAATAACAACCTCACCAAAGAAGATACACAGATGGCAATTAAGCATATGAAAAGATGCTTCACATCATATGTGAATAGAGAAGTACAAATTAAACCATAATGAGATACCACTACACACTCATTAGAAAGGTCAGAATCCATAAGAACAAGCCAAACAACTGGTATTGAAGTGGACAAATATGAGATCAGACCTTTGACAAAAGAGGAGATCTCTGTGGGGCCAATCACTTATAAAAAGTACTTCATTTCACAAAAAATCATGGAACTCTAAGTTAACAATAAAATACTAGTTCACAGATGTCAAATTCACCAAAATTGTAACAGTGAAGCCACCCTAAGTTATGGTAATGATATGGAGCAATGGAAATTCTTGTACACTGCTAATATTAATATTAATAGTAGCACTTTCAAAAGCAACTGGATAAAAATCTCAAGAAATTAAAAATATATGTGTTTCACTCCAACTAATCCACTCTTAAATATATTACTCAGATTCTTAACCTTGTCAAGATAGAAGCATTTACAAGAATGTATGTTGCAATGTTTTTTTGTAATAACAAAATGTTGGGTACAACCTAAGTGTTATCTAGGGGAATGGATCAGTATAGGACGGCATAACATGGTAGAATAATAGTATTTAAAATGAATGAAGAGTAGCCTGGGTGGCTCAGTTGGTTAAGCGTCCAACTCTTGGTTTTAGCTCAGGTCGTGATCTCAGGGTCATGAGATCAAGCTCCACATCTGGCTCCATGCTGAGCATAGAGTCTGCTGGAGATTCTCTCTCTCTCTCACTTTCCCTCTGCCCCTCCCCCGCCCCTGCTCTCATGCTCTCTTTAAAAATAAAAATAAAATGAATGAAAGTGTTCCATGTCTTAACATGAACAAATATAAAAAACAATAATTCAATGAAATTGCATGTGACAAAAGGAAACTCACATTGTGATATGGTTTATATAAACTTTAAAAGTTCTGCAAAACCATTTAACATATGCCAGTGAAACATGCATAGGAATTATAAACACTTTTCATAAGTCAGTAAGTCACCCTGGGAAAGGTGGGGAAAAAAGGGGAATGAGGAGGAACGTAGAAGATATTTTTGTTGTATCTGTTCTGTTTATTAATGAAGCTGGGTGAGATACACAGGTGTCAGTGATGTCATCACAAAAATCTGTATCCCTGTAATATTTCATAATCTAACAAAAAATGAGAGGAATTATTAGACATTTTTTGGAAAATATATTCAGAGGAAAGAACCATGTGAACTTTTTTTTTTTAAAGATTTTATTTATTTATTCATGGAATGGCAGAGGCAGAGGGAGAGCAGTCCCAATGTGGCACTCAATCCCAGGCTCCGGGATCATAACTTGAGCCAAAGGCAGACGTTTAACTGACTAAGCAACCCAGATGCCCCGCATGTGAATTTCTATTCAGGAAACAAAAATAATACTTTCCTACAGCTGCAAATGAATTTTATTTTCTCTATTTTTGTAAATAGTCTTGTAGTTATGCCACAACCTTTAAAAGCTAATTTTAGAAATTGATTCCCTCCCCAAAAAAAACTCAGTGGAAGAAATTCTAATTTCACCTTTATTACTGACAGTTTTTATACAACCGAATAGACAGTCAACCTTATTCTTTAAGGTGTAGCTAATATCTATAACACACAGTAATTTATACCTTTTGTCACATTCTAAGGTTATTCAATTTCGCTTTTATTTTTCTCTTTCTCCCAAGGAGGGACTGTTGATGTCACTAAACTAGACACTGCTTTGCAAAATATGGGAATGGAACTCACAGGAATGGAAAGTAATGATTTGATAAAGAACCTACCTGTTGATGGTGAGTAAGCATATAAATTTTTGCACTGCTAATTATAACTTGAGGTGTGAGCTTCTATAAAATCACCTCTGAGAAAAGTTTATTTGCCAGTAAGAAGATAGCTTATTAGAAACTTAGAAATGGGGACGCCTGGGTGGCTCAGTCGGGTAAGCCGCTGCCTTCAGCTCGGGTCATGATCCCGGCGTCCTCGGATCGAGTCCCGCATCGGGCTCTCTGCTCAGTGAGGAGCCTGCTTCTCTCTCTGCCTCTGCTTGCCGCTGTCTGCTTGCGCTCTCTCTCTCTGTCTCTCCCCCTGACAAATAAATAAATAAAATCTTAAAAATAAATAAATAAATAAAATATTAAAAAAAGAAACTCAGAAAGAAAATAAACTAATATTCTTTCTTGTCATTTTATTAACATGTATCATCAACTTTTTAAATTTTGGATCCAAAGAAATACTGAAGGCACAGATAAATCCTATTATTAAGACTATAAAAAGTGATAGTAAAACAAGTAATTAGGGATAAAATAGCATGAAAATCAGTCTGGAAGGAGATGAATGCAGAAGCAATAGGAAAATAAAAGAGAAAATGTGGGAGATAATTAACTTGAGAGACACATTCCATAGCCCTATGATAGCTTTCTTCACTTTCTCAGAGTCAAGGGTCTTCAAACATTCAGGCTCTAATATAGAGAATTTTGTCTTTTTGTGAAGCTGTATAATATTCCACTCCCTATTTCAGAGTCCATGATCTAAAGGCCCTATATTCTCAGGCATCTCCCTTGATGTATTAGAAACAAACTCTGAGATACAATGAAAGCTCTATTAGGGCTTAAATGCAGTGGATCAATGAAAATATCATGCTGAGTGAAACAAGTCAATCACAAAAGACAATATGTTGTGTGATTCCATTTATATAAAATGTCCAGAATAGATAGATATGTATTATTACATATTAGTGTTTCTGTTTGGATTTCAGAAATTATCTACTCATATAATATACTGACACTTAGTAGTTGTTCCTGATATTTTCTCTGACACAGATTGGTGATTGCCTATTATTGAGGCTGGGGCAGTGGGTAGGAACTGCAAGCTAATGGTATGGTTTTTGTTTTGTTTTATAATGAAGTTTCTTTTCGTGATGATGAAAATGTTCTGAAATTAGGTTGTGGTGATAGTTGCAGAATTCTGTGCATATCTTAAAAATGTTCATTTCGGTACTTTAAATGAGTGCATTGTTTGCTATGTGAATTATATCTCAGTAAATTGTTAAAAACTGAATAATGGCCTGCTCCATATTTTTAGAGCCAGAAGAAAATAAAGAACAAAAATAACTTGAAGCTTCTATTTAAATATTTGTCATCTATAATTAAACAAAAAATAATATTTTATGCAAATGCAATGTCTTAGTTGGTTTTTGTGTAATAAAGAAAAGTAAATCTGAGATCCTATAGTATCCCAAATTTCTGAGTTAATTCTATCTCTGTATTATGCTTTCATGTTAATGTTTTTAAATATTGATTTAAAAATATACGGAATCTCTCCTTTTAAAATTATCTCAAGCTAATCACTGAAGCGATTATTAATTTACTTACATAGAATAAAGGAGTAAGAAACTCTGTCAAAGAAAAGTCAAGAGCTAAGTAACAGCATATTTCATACAGAGATCATTAGAACAGCCAAATACCAACATTAATATGTAGCACACACAAATTGTAAATCCTATTCTTTGTGCTTGATGTAAACAGTAGAGTTTTCAAATGCATAGGATTCATGAAGCAGACTCTATGGAAAATGTAATTTAATTTTATATCTCATCCTTAACTGCCAGAGGTTTAATTTCCTACAATCCAATGAATTAGAGCTCTAGTAATATTTTAGAATTTCTGGCTCATGGTAGGGATGACTATATGATAAAATATTAGAATATACTTATATTTCCTTATTTTTAAAATTTCATTTCACTAATGAGTGTCAGTATTATATCTGTGTTTGACTTACATGTGTTTCTTAACAGATAATGGGAAGGTTAAAATGAAACAGTTAATGGATGTATTGAATGCTTTTTCTGGTGAGTGTCAAGTTACTGTAAAATTATACTATTTTATTAAAAAAATGGGGGGAAAATAACAGAGAGGCAAACCAAGAAACAGACTCTTAACTATAGAGAACATACTGATGGTTATCAGTAGGGAGGTAAGCAGGGGGATGGATGAAATAGGTGATGGGGACTCAGGAGTGTACTTGTTGTGATGAGCACCAGGTGGTGTATGGAAGTGTTGAATCGCTATATTGTACAGCAGAGTCTAATATTACAATATATGCTAACTAACGGGAACTAAAAACATAAAAAAAGTACCATCTTAAAATATCTTTTCAATTTACCCAAACTGTTATATTTTGTCTTTATATTAAGTTTCATCAAATACTTACTTTCAGTGTCCTATACTGTACTTATTTGCATGACTTAAAATTTTAAAATACAATTAAGATTCTCTATTTTGGTAAGAAATTGAGCAGAAATGTTTCTAGTAAGGTAGTAATATCATTTACCTCACCAATATTCAAAAAACCTCATACCTTGACAGGTATATATAAAGAGAAAAATCATGTAATTTAGACTCTCCCCACAAATCTAAGTTCCCTACCAGAATTATAAATTTCCATTATTCTCATTATTCTAATTTGCAGGCCAATTAAAGCAAACTTATCCTCTGCAGCATTAGATGCACACAAATGCATTGAGAGATACTGTATTTTTTAAAAATATTTTATTTATTTATTTGACACAGAGAGAGAGATCACAAGTAGGCAGAGAGGCAGGCAGAAGGAGAGGGGGAAGCAGGCTCCCCGCTGAGCAGAGAGCCTGATGTGGGGCTCTATCTCAGGACCCTGAGATCATGACCTGAGCCGAAGGTAGAGGCGCAACCCACTGAGCCACTCAGGCACCCCTATTTTTTTTTTGAGATTTTGTTTATTTGAGAAAGAGAAAAAGACAAAGCATGAGTGGGATGGTCGGGGTACAGGGAGAAGGAGAAGCAGATTCACCACTGACCAGAGAGCTCAGATGCAGGGCTTGATTGCGAAACCTGAGATACAGACGTGAGCTAAAGGCAGATGCTTAGCCAACTGAGCCACCTGGTGCCCCAAGAGTATTCTTTACGAACGTGAAGGACCTGGGTTCTGTTTGTGGTTTCCCTGCAATTCTGTGTAGTTGTATATGTCTCCTTTTACCTGTTCACTAGTTGAGGGTGAACATTTTGTCATTTTGTCATTTTTGGGAATCATTCGATTCCAAATTGTCAAGCACTGATGGTCCTGTCTTTTCAAAGGAAAAAAGATTGATGTCAATGATCTGCTAGAAGTTCTGGGAAACATGGGGATCGAGCTCACTGAGAAGGAAATTATGAAACTGAAACAAACTGTGCCAATTGACGGTGAGCCGTATGAGTGCCAGGGTAGCCTTACTGGGGAGCTGGGTGCTGGGGGTCATTGTCGGCAGTTTTACAATGTTGTCTCTTGAAAGTGAATTTTAAAAAGGTAAGTTCACTGACATACAGATTCAGTCTAGGAGTCACCAAGCTCTTCCACTGATATTTTGCCATCAGAACTGATGAAGATTGTAATCATGCTACCAGTTTCCACTCCTGAGAGGCCCAAAGGATAGGAAGGGAAAGGAAGCAAACTAAGGGGAGTAAGAGACTAGGAAAAAAACAACAAAACAAAACAGGAAAAGGGACACAGAGAAGTAGTGATTTTCTTTTTTGCACAGTAATCTTCCCATCAGTCTTCTTGTTCGCTGAACACTATATACATTTTTGTTAACAGACCATATTTTTCCCAAAATAGTTTTTATTTGATAGAAAGATGGAACAGATTTCCCAGGCAAAGAGTAAAAACTTTCCTACTAGAATTCTCCAGTTGCCCAATAACCCTGTGCCTGCCTATGTTCCTTTGCTTCGGATATAAACTGTGCTTTTTCTGTTTTCTAATAGCTGCTGGAAAGATGTATCAGAACGGATTGTTGGATGGTGTGAAGTCTATAAAAGGTACTTAAGAATCACGATTAGCAAGAAAGTCTGCTAAATATCAACATAAATATCAACACAGACACAATACTCACATCTTTTGAATGATGTCTGCATTCCTATGTTTAGATCTTTAATTTCATTACATTCACCACACAGTACTTTTACATAATCAGCCATGTTACAGCGTTGCAGGAAATCCATTCTCTCTTGAATGGATCTGAAATCTAATTAATACAACAAAGAATATAGAGACTATCATAGGCGGTTTTTCTGCTGATTGGCCCAACAACAAGAGTACAAAGGAATTTGGAGGGATCTCTAATATTATTGTATTGCATGAATCAATTATTTTCTCTAAAACGTTCTTACCCAAGGACCACTTAGCAATGACAGTAGCAACAGTAAATGTAGAAAAGAAGCGGGGTATTATAGCCAAGATACTTTTTTACTTCCTCTTCCTACCAGTCTTTGGAAAAAGAGATAAGAAGGGGAAGTAGGAAGGGAAAGAGGAAAGGTCACAGGTTTTGCTGCTTCCTATGTGATGAGAAAGTCTCAAGCAGGTGGCTGGTCCGCCATCCCAGACCCTTGGGATACTGTCAGTCAGCAGCATTCCTTGCAGAATTTTGTGGTGAACGTGTGGTCCGGGACACACTCTGCCCCCTGAGAGCAAACGAATCCACTTTTATAGTCTTTTAATCTTCAGTACACTTTTTGTGTCTTGCAAGAGCAGAACATGGATTGGTGATCTGAAACTTGAACTCTCCCTCTCAGCTGATGCCTTGACTTTGTTTGGGGGACAGACATGCACAGTATTCTCTCTGCATTCCCCATGGGGACAGTCCTATGGGTGGTATTCCTTTGGGCTCTCTTTTACCAGAAGAGAATTACTTGATACTACCAATAATACCTCTAAACACATAACCACAGCCCGCCACCCGGTAGTGCTTCAACCTGAAAATGTGTTTTTGAGTAAGCTTAGTGCCCTAGGTGGGGCTTGAACTCATGACCCCAAGATCAAGAGTCACATAGTCTAGTGAGTGAGCCAGCCAGGCCCCCCAAGCTGAGAATATTTTTATCTAGGTTGTTCTTGATTTCATTTTAGGAGATTTGCTGAGCTAACCTTCTATGTCTGTTCACTAATATAAATAAGTTGTACGTGCGTCTTTGTTTTTTACTAAATTAACTGCACGGGAGGTAAAACATTCACAGATATATTAATCTTTTGAAATCACGGAATATTTTTTATTCATGCTTCTTTCCCGTTTGTTTCTTAAGGAGGAATGGTTAACGCCAATAACGTAGACAGTGTTCTGGAAAACCTGGGAATTGAACTCACACAAAAGGAACGTGAAGATCTGACAGAATATTTGGCACCTGACGGTGAGGATTGTAGATGATAATGAACCTGAGAGAGGAGTTTACGTTTATGGGCCGGTGTCAGAGAATGCACGTTAATTAGTGATCTTGGGTATACCAAGGGAAAATAGAAGCATTTTGCAAAGATAGGGATAGACCAGTCCTAATTTAAGTACAGATTAATACCTAATTGAGTATTATTTATTGTAAACTAAATTTGTATTTAAAAACACACCTGCAAACGTGTCATGATTAAACACAATAGAAGTTTCTTTCTGTTCTCCATGAAAGTCCAACGTGAGAGGCTTCTTGGTTGAGGGGCAGTGGCTCTTCTCCATTCCGGGATACAGGGAACCAGGTTCCTTGCCTCTTGGATTCCTCCTTTGGGCCTTTTCATTGTTTCTTTGTAATTCATGGAAGGGAAGAGAGAGCATGAAGGAGAGAGATGTGGCCCACCCATGTCATTCCCATAACCATTCTTTTGTTGCATCCGGTCATATGACTACATCTAAATGCAAGGGTGGGTGGGATGGGCGATGGTGGGAACGGAGTATCTGGCTGGGCATCCATTTCCCTCCATAATTCTATAGTATGGGAGGAAATAAGAGGCTTTGGTAGATAGATAGCTGGTTCTTTTGTTTTGTTTTCATTAACAATGGCCTAAATATATATGTGCACCCTATGCTTTGAGGCCAAGTCGCACTTTCCTAAAAAGCCTCATGTGGCTACAACTAAAGAAGAGAAAATCAAATGAAATCAAATCCAAATAAATGAATAAAGGAGCACTGTTTCCGAGTCATTGGCATTGAAGTAAAAATAGATATTCCCAGGTAACGTCTGAAATCCAGATGCAGCAGATAGTTTTGCTTTGTCCCCAGCTGAGAATTGTTCATTCTTAAAGGAGCCTGGCACCAGCCACGATTTCGACAAACCTTAAATTTCACCGTCGGGAAACTGGCTCTTATCCAGATTATTCTGGTATCATCTTAGCTTCTTTCCTCCTCTTGTACACGCTTGGCTTCTCTGTCACCTCCCCATTCCAGCTTCATGCTCTTGGAGTCCTAATCATGTTTACTATATTGTGATTCATTTTCTTCTCATTATATTTAAAACGTCATTCAGAAACTTTATTAAGACCTGAGGAATGAGGATTATGGTTTATACACTTAGGGCTCCTCTTGGGTCTTTTGATTCATAAATCTGTGGCTCTGTTGGCTTCCCTTTTATCCTGCTTTTTTGGGTAATGACGGTGTGTAACCAGTACAGTGAGTAGGAAGAGCCCTGAGCTCAAAAGAGTGACGTACTTGGGAATTAATGCTCTGCTTTGGCCGTCACTGAGAGTCTTCATAATTTCATCTTTGAATTTGTGTTTGCTAATAGAAATCCGATGACAAACTAGAGCATGGCTAGGGGTTGGCTCCCCAGCTCGGGCATCTATTTCTTCATTTAGCTCCTTTATGTTCTTATAACATTGCCCCATTCTAATTATGATATATCTTATAGCTAATGGGAAGATTGGTCTCAAAACCTTGATGGAAGCCGTGGAAACTGTTACAGGTTGGTTATAAGTTTCTATAAATCTAATGACTTTTTTTCCCATTTATTTTAAATTTTTTAAATTAACATATAAGGTATTATTTGTTCCAGGGGCAGATATGTGGTTCATCAGCCTTATACAATTCAGAGCATTCACCATAGCACATATCCTTCCCAATGTCCATTACCCAGCCACCCATTTCCTCCCACCCCCCTCCCCTCTAGCAACCCTCAGTTTGTTTCTTGAGGTAAAGAGTCTTTTATGGTTTGTCTCCCTCTGTGGTTTCGTCTCCTTTCATTTTTCCTTCCCTTCCCCTATGATCCTCTGTCTTGTTCTCAAAAGACTCATATCACTGAGATCATATGATGATTTTCTTTCTCCAATTCACTTCTTTTGCTTAGAATAATATCCTCTAGTTCCATCCATATCATTGCAAATGGCAAGATTTCAGTTTTTTATGGCTGCATAATATTCCATTGTGAATATGTACCACATCTTTATCCATTCATCTGTTGATGGATATCTAGGCTCTTTCCATTGTTCGGCTCTTGTGGACATTGCTGCTATAAGCACTGTGGTGCACGTGCCTCTTCAGGTCACTACATTTGTATCTTTAGGGTAAATATCCAGTAGTGTAATTGCTGGGTCATAGAGTAGCTCTATTTTCAACTTTTTAAGGAACCTCCAAACTGTTTTCCAGAGTGGCTGCAACAGCTTGCATTCCCAACAACAATGTAGGAGGGTTCCCCTTTCTCCACATCCTCGCCAACACCTGTCGTTTTCTGACTTGTTAATTTTAGCCATTCTGACTGGTGTGAGGTGGTATCTCACTGTGGTTTTGATTTGTATTTCTCTGATGCCGAGTGACGTTTAGCATTTTTTCATGTGTCTGTTGGCCATTTGGATGTCGTCTTTGCAGAAATGTCTGTTCATATCTTCTGCCCATTTCCTGGGTGTTGTTCTCTGGGTGTTGAGTTTCATAAATTCTTTATAGCTTTTGGATACTAGCCCTTTATCTGATACGTCATTTGTAAACATCTTCTCCCATTCTCTCCGTTGTCTTTTGGTTGTGTTGACTATTTCCTCTGCTGTGCAAAAGCTTTTTATCATGATGAAGTCCCAATAGTTCATTTTTACCCTTGCTTCCCTTGCCTTTGGCGATGTTTCTAGGAAGAAGTTGCTGTGGCTGAGGTCAAAAAGGTTACTGCCTGTGTTCTCCTCAAAGATTTTGATGGATTCCTGTCTCACATTGAGGTCTTTCATCCATTTTGAGTCTATTTTTGTGTGTGGTGTAAGGAAATGGCCCAGTTTCATTCTTCTGCATGTGGTTGTCCAATTTCCCCAACACCATTTGTTGGAGAGACAGTCTTTTTTTCCATTGGACATTCTCTCCTGCTTTGTTGAAGATTAGTTGACCATAGAGTTGAAGGTCCATTTCTGGGCTCTCTGTTCTGTTCCATTGATCTCTGTGTCTGTTTTTGTGCCAGTACCATACTGTCTTGATGATTACAGCTTTGTAATAGAGCTTGAAGTCAGGCATTGTGATGCCACCTGCTTTGCTCTTCTTTTTCAACATTCCTCTGGCTATTTGAGGTCTTTTCTGGTTCCATACAAATTTTAGGCTTATTTATTCCATTCCTTTGAAAAAAAGTTGATGGTGTTTTGATACCAATTGCATTAAAAGTGTAGATTGCTTTAGGTAGCATAGACATTTTCACAATATTTGTTCTTCCAATCCATGTACATGGAACATTTTTCCATTTCTTTGTGTCTTCCTCAATTTCTTTCATGCGCACTTTGTAGTTTTCTGAGTAGAGATTCTTTGCCTCTTTGGTTAGATTTATTCCTAGGTATCTTATGGTTTTGGGTGCAACTGTAAATGGGATCAACTTCTTAATTTCTCTTTCTTCTGTCTTGTTGTTGGTGTATAGAAATGCAACTCATTTCTGTGCGTTGATTTTATATACTGCCACTTTACTGAATTTCTGTATGAGTTCTAGCAGTTTTGGGACCCAGAGTCCTCTGGGGTTTCCACCTAAAGTATCATATCATCTGCAAATAGTGAGTGTTTGACTTCTTTATTACTGATTTGGGTGCCTTTTATTTCTTTTTGTTGTCTGATTGCTGAGGCTAGGACTTCTAGTACTATGTTAAGTAGCCATGGTGATAATGGACAACGTTGCTGTGTTCCTAACCTTAGGGAAAAGTTCTTAATTTTTCCCCGTTGAGAATGATATTAGCTGTGGGGTTTTTGTAGATGGCTTTTATGATATTGAGGTATGTACCCTCTATTCCTATACTGTAAAGAGTTTTGATCAGGAAAGGATGCTGTCCTTTGTCAAATGTTTTTTTCTGCATCTATTTAGAGTATCATATGGTTCTTGTTCTTTCTTTTATTAATGTATCACATTGATTGATTTGTGGATGCAGAACCAACCTTTCAGCCCAGGAATAAATCCCACTTGGTCATGGTGAATAATCCTTTTAATATTCTGTTGGATCCTATTGGCTAGTATTTTGGTGGGAATTTTTGCATCTGTCTTCATCAGGGATGTTGGTCCATAATTCTCCTTTTGGGTGAGATCTTTGGTTTTTGGATCAAAGTAATGCTGGCCTCATCAAAAGAGTTTGGAAGTTTTCCGTCCAGTTCTATTTTGTGGAACAGTTTCAGAAGAGTAGGTATTAAATCTTCTTTAAATGTTTGGTAGAATTCCCCTTGGAAGCCATCTGGCACTTGGCTCTTGTTTCCCGGGGGAATTTTGATGACTGTTTCAATCTCCTTTCTGATTATGGGTCTCTTCAGGTTTCCTTTTCTTCTGGTTCACTTTTGGCCATTTCTGTTTCTGGGATGCATCCATTTCTTCGAGAATGCCTGATTTGTTGACATAGAGTTGCCATTATATGTTCTTATAATTATTTACATTTCTTTGGTATTGGTTGTGATCTTTCTTCTTTCATTCATGATTTTATTAATTTGAGTCCTTTCTCTTTTCTTTTGTTAAGTCTGGCCAGGGGTGTATCAATCTTATTAATTCTTTCAAAGAACTAGCTCCTAGTTTCATTGATTTGTTCTACTGTTCTTTTTACTTCTATTTCATTGATTTCTGCTCTGATCTTTATTATGTCTCTTCTCCTGCTGAGTTTAGGCTTTATTTGCTGTTCTTTCTCCAGCTCCTTTAGGTATTGGGTTAGGTTGTGTATTTGAGACCTTTCTTGTTTCTTGAGAAAGGCTTGTATTGCTATATACTTTCTTCTTAGGACCGCCTTTGTTGCATCCTAAAGATTTTGAACAGTTGTGTTTACATTTTCATTTGTTTCCGTGAATTTTTTAAATTCTTCTCTAATTTCCTTGTTGACCCATTCATTCTTTAGTAGGGTGCTCTTTAGCCTTTATGTATTTGAGTTCTTTCCAACTTTCCTCTTGTGGTTGAGTGCCATTTTCAAAACACTGTGGTCTGAAAATATACAGGGAAGGATCCCAGTCTTTTGGTACTGGCTGAAACTTGATTTGTGTCCCAGGATATGATCTATTCTGGAGAATGTTTCATGTGCACTAGAGAAGAATGTGTATTCTGTTGCTTTGGGATGGAATTTTCTGAATATATTTGTAATGTCCATCTGTTCCAGTGTATCATTTAAAGCCTTTATTTCCTTATTGATCATTTGCTTAGAAGATCTGTCCATTTCAGTGAGGCGGTTGTTGAAGTCCCCTACTATTATTGTAGTATTGTCGATGTGTTTCTTTGATTTTGTTATTAATTGGTTTATATAATTTGCAGTTCCCATAGTAGGGGCGTAGATATTTAAAATTATTAGATCTTCTTGTTGGACAGACCCTTTAAATATGATATAGTGTTCTTCCTCATCTCTTATTGTAGTCTTTGGCTTAAAATTTAATTTGTTTGATGTAAGGATTGGCACCCTAGCTTTCTTTTGATGTCTATTAGCATGGTAAATGACTTTCCACCCCGTCACTTTAAATCTGGAGGTGTCTTTGTGTCTAAAATTAGTCTCTTTCAGACAACATATCAATGGGTCTTGTTTTTTATCCAATCTGATAACCTGTGTCTTTTGTTTGGGGCATTTAGCCCTTTTATATTTAGGGTAACTATTCAAAGATACGAATTTAGTGCCATTGTATGGCCCGTAAGGTGACTGTTTCTGTATATTGTCTCTGTTCCTTTCTGGTCTATGTTCCTTTTAGGCTTTCACTTTGCTTAGAGGACTCCTTTCAATATTTCCTGTAGGGCTGGTTTTGGTGTTTGCAAATTATTTTAGTTTTTGTTTGTTCTGGAAGCTTTTTATTTCTCCTTCTATTTTCAGTGACAGCCTAGCTGGATATAGTATTCTTGGCTGTATTTTTTTCTTGTTTAAATGCTCTGAATATATCATGCCAGTCATTTCTGGAATGCCAGATCTCTGTGGATAGGTGTGCTGACAATCTAATATTTCTTTCATTGTAGGTTACAGACCTACAATGTCTGTAACAGACATTGTCCCAAGCTGCTTTTAGGATTTTCTCTTTGTCTCTGAGATTTTTAAGTTTTACTCTTAGATGACAAGTTTTTGACCTATTTTTAATGATTTTGAGGGGGATTCTCTGTGCCTTTTGGATTTTGATGCTTGTTTCCTTCCCCAAATTAAGGAAGTTCTCTGCTATAATATACATTTTTCCCCACTCTTTCTTCTTCTTCTGGGATCCCAGTTATTCTAATACTGTTTGGTCTTATGGTATCACTTATCTCTTGAATTATCCCTTCGTGATCCAGGAGTTGTTTAACTCTCTTTTTTCTCAGCTTCTTTATTCTCCATCATTTGGTCTTCTATGTCATTAATTCTCTCTTCTGCCTCATTTATCATAGCAGTGAGAGCCTCCATTTTTTATTGTACCTCATTAATAGCTTTTTAAATTTCAACTTGGTTAGATTTTAGTTCTTTTCTTTTGCCAGAAGGGGATTCTCTAGTATCGTCAGTGCTGTTTTCAAGTCCAGCTAGTATCTTTATAATCATCATTCTGAACTCTAGGTCTGACACCTTATTAATGTCCGTATTGATTAGGTCCCTGGCAGGTGGTACTGCCTCTTGTTCTATTTTTTGAGATGAGTTTTTCCACCTTGACATTTTTTCCAGAGAAGAATGCTAAAAGGGTAACAATCACCCTAGAAAAATATACACTAAACAAATCAGAAGAGACCCTAAGCCAAGGGGAAAGAAAGGAAATATATTTAAATGACTATATATTGACTATATATATGTATAGTCATGCTGGTGAATAGAACAGAGCCACACACCTGATTTTGGGTGTATTTTGGTCTGTTAGAAGAAACTGCCTCCCAAAATTTTAAAGAATGAAAAACTTGTATATATACAAAAATAAGGGTAAATACAGTGAAGGGGTGGAATATGATTGTAAAGAAGTAAATTTTTAAAAGATTTTTTAAAAAAGGAATTGGATAGGGCACCTGGGTGACTCAGTTGGTTAAGCAACTGCCTTTGGCTCAGGTCATGATTCTGGAGTCCCAGGACTGAGTCCCACATCTCCCCCTGCTGAGCGGGGAGCCCGCTTCTCCCTCTGACCTCTCCCATCTCATGTTCTCTCTCTCTCTCAAATAAATAAATAAAATATTTTAAAAAAAGGAATTGGATAAGGAATTGATAAGAGAGAAAATTAAAAAAAAAAAAGAAAAGGGAAAGAATGTGATCAGGCAAGAGACTATAACAAAGCGATACACCAGATTTAAGGTATATTTTGGTCTATTAGAAGAAACTATCCCAAAATTTTAAAGAAAGAAAAATATACCAAAAATAAGATTAAATACAATGAAGGGATAGTATATGACTACAAAAATCAAAATTAAAAAAGATTTTTTAAAAAGGCGTTGATACGATGATGGTTAAGGGGTGCCTGGGTGGCTCAGTGGGTTAAAGCCTCTGCCTTCAGCTCAGGTCATGATCTCAGAGTCCTGAGATCGAGCCCCGCATCAGGCTCTCTCTGCTCAGTGGGGAGCCTGCTTCCCCCTCTCTCTCTGCCTGCCTCTCTGCCTACTTGTGATCTCTCTCTCTGTCGAATAAATAAATAAAATCTTTAAAAAAAAAGATGATGGTTAAAACAGGAAAGTGGAAAAATTCATAAAGAAAAAGAAAAAATAAAGAAAAATTTAAAAATTTAACTTTGAAAGACTAAAGAATCATGGGAGGAATAGCCATGAATTCTATGTGCTGTATTCCCCTAGTGCCAGAATTTTTCAGTTCTCATTCATCAGTAAACTTGGTCTTGGCTAGATATTCTTGCTGATCTTTTGGGGGAGAGGCCTATTGCAGTGATTCTCAAATGTCTTTGCCCAAGGAAGAATTGCACCACCCTTGCCAGGGGCTAGGCTAAGTAATCTGCCTGGGTTTGCTCTTGTAGCTTTTGTTCCTGGAAAGCTTTCCGTACAGCTCTAGAGGATGAGAATGAAAATGGCAGCCTCCTAATCTCCAGCCCCAGAGGAGTTGAGAGCTTGAGACCCCCCCTCCTTAGTGAGCCCTCAAAGAAAAGCAGCCAGTCACTCCTGTCTCCCTGGTCTCCTGCTGCACACCATGCTCACCTGGCCTATGACTGAGCATTTCTAGGTCTAGCACATGACCCTGTTTGGAGTCTCCACACCCAGCAGATTCTTGCAGCATGCTCCCATGCAGCTCCTCCTGGTGGAAGAAGTGGGGAGGTCTCCCCGGATCTGCCACTTGTGGGGTCCCCACTTGAAGAGTAGTGGCCTGACTGTGCCAGGGATCACGGTTTATGGCAACCCTGGGCTCAAAGCCCACTCCTCAGCTCTGTCTCTGCAGCCAGCTTTTCCACTCTGATACTCAGGAGCTCTGCCGCACTCAGGCACTCCTTCTCTTTCTGTGACCCTGAAGGTCTTGAGAGCTCAAGTCCCAGCAAGGGTTCCACCCCACTCCCCCACTTAGCCACTGGAGCAATGTCCTTGTCTGGAGCAGACTTATAAAAGTTCTGATTTTGTGCTCTGCTGTTCTCTCACTTGCCAGTAGCTGGCTAATGGAGGCTTCCTCCCCCTGCCTATCTTCCTGTATATCACCTCAGATTCACTTGGCATGTCCTCCCTTCCAGAACATGGTTGCTTTTCTGTTCATAGAATTGCTGCCATTCTTTTCTTCAACCTCCTGTTGAGTTTGCAGGTGTTCAGAATGGTTTGATAACTATCTAGCTGAATTCCTGGGACCATTCAAAATTTAGGTCTCCTACACTGCCATCTTGCTCCTCCCTTATAAATCTAACATCTTAATTCTTCATACTAATTTATATTTTTATCTAGACCCATCATTTCCCCATTTTCTTCTTTATTCTACCCATTTTTCTTCTGTGGTGATGAATATCTGCATTCTGTTGCTTGGAATTACACTTTACAATATCTGCATTTTGCCACAAATTTTTCAGTACAAGGTTCTAGTAGTATATATCTTTGTTTCTGTAATATTTGCAAGAATAGTCACTATTCTTGATTTTGACTGCCAACTTTAAATTAGCATAGCAAATGATAAGCAAACTTTCACAAAGGTAAAATAATCTCATTGTTAAGAAATTAGGTGAGGTATAATATCCTTATAAAATCAATGGATATTAGGCCTACATTGTAATTTACATTACATGTAATTTACATTACATAAACAGTATGTCTATTACTTTACTCAGAGTAAGGCAGAAATGCTATTTCTGCCCCAGCTGATGACAGTGGTGAACAGTTAGCACATTTGTGTGTGTTTGCTCATTCAGCTATGGTAGCTGAAGCTGAAAAGGCATCAACATGTTTTTGGAGTTATTAGACCCTTCTCTGTACTAATCTGTGCCCATTTGGTTATGTTAAAGGAGGAGAGATTGATGTCAGTGATGTGGGAAATGTCCTAGAAAACATAGGAGTAACTGTCACAGATAAGGAATGTGAAGAGCTGGTAAAAAAGCTGCCACTTAATGGTAAGCGTTTAAAATGTTACTGTGGTCTTGAAGGAAGCATACATTTCTTATTTTGTGAGAACTTCTATGAACTTTCTACTATGATAGCAGAGAAAAGTACTTTCAACAATTACTTAGAATAAATGATTTCACTAATGTAATTATCTATCTCTCCATATATTGATGGATAATATAAAAATGTATTCTAGATTGTTAATGTGAGTTATCTGGGGGCTTGTGGCTGAACCGTAGACTGAGAAGGGAGAAGTGGAGAAAGACATGTACACAAAAACTAAAATAAAAACTAGACTGAAAACGTATAGCCATTATGATATGGTTCAGTTTATACACTTATGTAAACTTACATGTCTAATAGTCTAAATAATTTTTAAAGAAAAGGATCCAGTTTCACCTTAAAGGGATTCTATCAAATAGTAGATACTGTTAGTATCTACTATCTACTAGATAGTATTAGTATCTAACAGTAACTATACATCAGTTACTGTTTGTGCTGAGTATATAGGAAGATGCATTGTTTCTAGTCTACTTTTGTACATGGTTAAAATTTTTCTTAATAAAAACATTTTAAGAAAAGATTTTTTTTTAAGATTTTACTTATTTATTTGACAGAGAGAAACACCAAGAGAGGGAACACAGGCAGGGGGAGTGGGAGAGACAGAGAAGCACGCTTCCTGTTGAGCAAGGAGCCCAATGCAGGACTCGATCCCAGGACCCTGGGATCATGACCTGAGCCGAAGGCAGCCGCTTAACTGACTGAGCCACCCAGGCGTCCCTAAGAGAAGATTTTTAAGAAGGAATTCTGTCCATTACAGATTTTTAGTTGGAAATCAAACGCTGCTTTATTCACAACCTGCCATCAAGGTTAAGAAATGCTTTCTGTAGGCCCGATTCCATAGAAAGGGGAATTCTAAAAGGAATCCTGGGTACTAACTAGATGAAAGAGCAGAAAGAAATTTTCCTTCAAAAGCATGAAAGCACTGTGGATTGCCAGCATTAAC
>CM052804.1:13847174-13898206 GCA_028533885.1 Nasua narica | reverse complement strand
ATAGGGTGGCTGGGTTATGGACATTGGGGAGGGTATGTGCTATGGTAAGTGCTGTGAAATGTGTAAGCCTGATGATTCACAGACTACCCCTGGGGCAAATAATACATTATATGTTAATAAAAAAAAAGTGCAAAAGAGTTTTTGCTGCTTTTCTCTTTCTAGAAACACAATACTATTGAAATTCTGACTTAGCTAATTCTATGTAATGTTTCCACTTTATTGTCCCTTTAAAAACTGATACGGAGCAGCTGAGTGGCTCAGTCGGTTAAGCATCAACTCTTGGATTTTGGCTCAGATCATGATCTCAGGGTCATGAGATCAAGCCCCACATCAGGCTCCATGCTCAGTGGGAAGTCTACTTGAGATTCTCTCTCTCCCTCCCCCCCCACCCCCGTGTTCTCTCTCTCATGCTCTCTCTCTCAAATAAATAAATCTTAAAAAAAAAAAGCTGATGAAACAAACCATTGAATATCTATTATGTATCTGAAGGCTACAGTTAACCTCTAGTATGTCTTAAATCATTTCTGACTTGCACATATAATTTAAAGAGTTGATGAAGTCTTTTCAGTTTAATTGTAATAATGAATAAGTAGTGAGTATGGGCTGACTTTACATGAATAGAAATTTTTCGAACTTAAAACATCGAAATATTATAGATACTAACTTTTTAACTTTTTCCACAATAGCCTAGGTAAATAATTTTCTAAGATGGAGAAGGAAAGGAAGGGTGAATTGGGAGAAATCAGAGGGGGAGATGAAACATGAGAGACTATGGACTCTGAGAAACAAACTGAGGGTTTTGGAGGGGAGGGGGTTGGGGGGTTGGTTGAGTCTGGTGGTGGGTATTGAGGAGGGCACATATTGCATGGAGCACTGGGTGTGGTGCATGAACAATGAATCTTGGAACACTAAAAAAATAAAATTAAAAAATAAATGCTGAAAAGCAGCTAAGATAGAAGGGATTTCCTTTATATATCTTTATGACTAAAAGTCAATATCTTAAAGCAAAAAAGTTAATGTCACATTAACTGTGTGAAGTGTAAAGCCTTTCTCTTCACACTAATGAAGGGGGAAATAGAATAAGATTCTAGAGCAGGTGATAATTACTAAATTCCTTTGGCTCATTTTCTCATCTCTAGTGTTACATATAAGTGTAATTTGTATATTGTCTTTCAGCTGATGGGAAAGTTGATATGAAACAGGTTATGGATGTGGTAAAATCTTTCACAGGTTAGTGATACATTAGTAATAAACTGGGGGTCCCAAGGCTTTATAATAATTTCTGTTTTTCTGTGGTGTTTTCCCAGTATCCTGCCACTAGATCCAATAGAAAGTTTTATCTTAGATTATGTAAATTTAAGTTTGGCAAAAGCAAGTAAAAGTAAAACAATATGAAAAAAATACCTACAAGACTAAATCTTAGTAAGATCTTGCATTCTTTAGAGCTTTACTTCCTAATAAAATGTTTCCCTGCATGGAACTCTAGGCAGGCACAGTAAATGGCAGTGTGAATTTTCGAAAGATTGAGTTAACATTGTCAACAATTACATTAGTAATATCACGTAACACTTTCTTACATTAGCCACCTATGTGGATTAAGTTGAACAGTAATAGAAATGAATTTATTTTTCCCCAAATTTAAAAAGATCCCTTACCTATTAGTACAAAGATCAACTAAGGTTTCAATACTATGTAATGAATGAGGACTGCGTTGTGCTTTTGTTATTCAACCTAAAACTGGGATCATCAATAATACGTACACCTATTTCTAACTTTTTGAAGGTGAAAAGGTTGATATTGATAACTTGGAAAATGTACTGAGAAATATGGGGATTGAACTCGCTGATCCTGAATATACAAAGCTGGTGAAAGCGCTGCCCATCAGCGGTAAGCCTAAAAAATGCAGCCAGAACCTTAACAACTAGGCTTTGTACAAGCCTGAGAGGGAAGGCCTAAAGCTTTAGAATTTAATGCCTAAAGACTATTGGAAAATAGAAACTGTGGGTTATTTTTAAAAACCTGTCACCCAGGTTGTTTTACAAAGTGAATGTTTTGTACTCTCCAAAAATGTGAAAATCATAAAATACAAACTAAATAATTGTCCCACATTAAAGGATAAAGAGGGGACGCCTGGATGGCTCAGTCAGTTAAGCGTCTGCCTTTGGCTCCCGTCATGATCCCTGCCTTGGGTTCCCTGCTCAGTGGGGAGTCTGCTTCTCACTGCTTGTGCTCTCTCTCAAATAAATAAATAAAGTCTTTAAAAAAAAAAGAATAAAGAGCCATAACAACTTAATGCTTAATTGTTATAGATGACATCAATGGAGCAACTGGTGAAGTTGAGTAAATTCTGTACATTAGTTAGGTGTACCACACCAATTTTAATCTTTTAATTTGGAGAATTTGCTGTGGTTGTGTGAGAAGTGTGTATATGTGTGTGTATATGTATGTATATATATTTTTAAATTTTTATTTAAATTCAATTTAATCAAAATCAGAAGAATGAGGCACAAACAAGTCAGCTGCAAGAGAAAGGGAACAGGGGTCGACAGTAGAGAAGTAGAGAAGACTGTCGCCCCGAACAACTCCTCAGTCCCGTATTTATTGGATACAAGATAACAACTAACAAAGGAGCAGAAAACGGCTACATGTTAACCATATGCCTTGTAGATAAACAAGAGGGAATATGAGTTATACATTGATTACAAATCTCATAGATAAGCAAGGAGAGTAGATTAGATATGGTCAAGCAGTATAGAATTTATAATTGAGCAAGCACAATTAAGAGGATTGTCTTGATTAACGGTAGGCTGTCTCTGAGGCAGGGGAGATAACATCAAAAAATGAAGCAGGCGGTGTTCCACCCTGAATGGGCCAGGCGTTCCCAGCTGCTCTCCCCCAGAGACCTGTTGCTAATGCATGTTTTTCTTAAGGTAACATTTAAGCATGCTTGCCAGGCTAGTACAATTTCTCATGGGTTATATTTTAAGCAGTACATTGTTTTGAGGGATGGTTACACCATTTAATGAAGACACTTTCTTTTCTCCATTGGGTATTCTTGGCTCCCTTGTCAGATATTAGTTGACCAGGTATGTGTGAGTTTATATCTAAGCCATTGATTTTCTTTCATTGGTCTAAGTGTATGTGTTTTATGCCAATACCATACTCTTTTGATTACTATGGATTTGTAATATTATTTGAAATAAAAAAGTATGATCTTCCAGCTTTGTTCTTCTTCTGAGGATTGGTTTGGCTTTTGTGGTTCCAAATGAATTTTAGGATTATGTTTTATATATCTGTAAAAAAAAATGCCATTGGAATCTTGATGACAATTCCATTGAATCTGTAGAAGGCTTTGGCTTAGTGTGGACATTTTAGCATTATTAATTTTTCCAATCTATGAACACAGTATATCTTTCCATTTGTTGGTGTCTCTTCCAAAGTTATTCCTAAGCCCTTTATTGTTTGTGATGCTATTGTAAACGAGATTATTTTATTTCTTTTTCTGGTAATTCATTACTAGTGTGTAGAAACACCACTGATATTTGTATGTTGATTTGACATCCTGCATCTTTACTGAGTTCATTGATAAAATCTAATAGGGTGTTGTTTTTGTTTTTTTTTTTTTTTAGTCTTTAGGATTTTCTGTATCGAAAATAATGTCATCTGCAAACAGAGACAGTTTTACTCTTCCTTTCTTGTTCTGATGCCTTTCATTTCTTTTTCTTGCCTGATTTTTCTGGCTAAGATTTACAGTACTATGTTGAATAGAAGTCATGGGCATGAGCACCCTTGTCTTATCCTGATTTTAGAGAAAACTTTTCTAATTTTAGCAACCTTTCACTACTGAGTATGATGTTAGTCGCAGGTTTGTCTGCAGATGGACAGAGCCAATGGCTGGGCTCTTCACTCGGGCACTGCTGCAGGAGGGACTGTAGGGTGACCTACACAGTCTCTGGAATGCTCTCAGTAGGTTTCCTGCTAGCGAGACAGAAGGCTGTACTCAGCAGTAGGCAGGCACCATGAATTTGCCTCCTCACCTGGGTGGGGTGGCAAAACAGGCTCCCAGACCAGGATGGCTTATTGGCTGGGGACCCAAATCAGGCAGAGCTCCCTGGCCAGAGGAGCCACCAGCTTGGCTCTTCAGAGGGGCAAAGCCACTGTCTAGGATATCTACTCAGGTACTGCTGCGGAAAAACACAGTCTGCTGAGATCCAAATGCTGGTTGCTATAAGCTATAAGCCATGCTCCCTTTCCCCATTTCAATCTAATTTCCAGTGGCCAAGTATTCCTCCCATAATATCTACGGGACAAGACCCAAGTGAGCCTTCCAGGAAGCAACCCACAATTCTGGAAGAGCTAAATGTCCACCTTGGGCTCTCTTTTTCCCACCAGAGAAACTATAGCTCTGGGAAGCCCTCTCAGTGCAGCCCTGTACCAGCCTGAGAGAGGGTAGTACAGTTAGAGTGCAGCTGATTCTCTAACCCTTCTAAGGCAGTCCTTCTCAGTCTCTGTCGTTCAGGGAGGTGCTTCATCCTCACCACCATATTCTGGGATTTTCATAATGGTGTCTCGTCTATGGATAATTGTAAGATGGTCTTTTTGTGAGGGGGACTGAAGTTCGGAACAACCTATGTCACCACCTTGATGACATCTCTCTATCTTTATTTCAGTACAAATGTAATTTCATAATAATAAAAGTAGTTATAATTTAAAGAAAGTTAAAATAAAATGCAAATAGATCCATATCATTCCTGAACTTATAACCCCTCAATGATTCTATATAGCCTAGTAGATAAAGGCTAAGCTTCTTAAAATAGTTTACAAATCCCTCAATAATCTGAGCCCAACCTGCCTCTCTTATATCAGCTTTCCTCTTCCAAATACGTACTTTATTCTTCATGCTGAACTAACTATAGTTCTCCATACATTGCTTATGTATACATTGTATATATCGTGTCTAGGTTTTTGGTGGGGTTGTTTTGTTTTGTTTCTACATTTCTCAGACTCTCTTCCATGTAGAAGGTTCTTTCTATGCATTCCCCTTTCCTTTAAAGTCTGATATTTTAACTTGCTCATGCACTACATACTCCAGGATACAATCATTTAACACCCTAGTTTGCAGTAGTGGTTCCTATATGAGCTGCAGCACTCATGGCTCCCCAGATAGCTGACCAATACCAGTGATCCAGAAACACTGGGAAAAGTACCTTTTTCTTTCTACAAACTCCAATATCCAAGGCATCTTTCTGCAAATACATAGATCCCTGAAATTCAGAGATTTAATGAAAGCATGGGTAAAATTATGATATTAATGGAACTTATCTGTCCTTATACATAAGGACAATATATGTCCTTTATGTATGTTTTTGGAGCTCATGACATTGATTACATGTCTCAATTGCCCCTTTTCAAAGCTAATGGAAAAGTTGATCTGAGTAAAGTGATGGATGGAGTGAAAGCTGTTACAGGTGAGTGAGAAGTTAATATAAACATGGAAGCCTAATTTTGATAGTAACTATTTTTCTTCATGCCTTAATGGCTATACTAATTCTATAATTTTTACCTCCTATTTGTTTAATGTTTTCGTATCCAGTAGCCCAGAAGTTGGAGTATTTTCTGATGTGTTTTCCACTAACACACTTCATTTTCCTTATTTTAAGACAGCCAAAATCTACAATAAAAGGTGAAATGATCTTTGGAAAAGACCCTGGTAATCACTTAAAGAAGAGATGATATGTTCTTTTTTTTTTTTTAAAGATTTTGTTTATTTATTTTATTAGGAAAGAGAGAGAATGAGAGAGAGCATGAGAAGGGAGAAGGTCAGAGTGAGAAGCGGATTCCCCATGGAGCTGGGAGCCCGATGTGGGACTCGATCTCGGGACTCCGGGATCGTGACCTGAGCCAAAGGCAGTTGCTTAACCAACTGCACCACCCAGGCGCCCTATATGTTCTTTATGTCAATAGAATTAAGATACACTGTTTGCAGTCTGCTAATTAACAAAAGAGATATATAATACCCATTTCTTATCATTGTCATTTTGAGTATGTTAGTCCAAGCCTTCCAGGAAGGAGGATTACATGTGAAGGACATTATTGTGGGAAATGCCTACCTAGGAGAAAATGAGGAGGGAAAGTGAAAACACTGGGAGGCTGTCAGAATGCAATGTAAATCTGACACCAAGTGAAAGAAAGACGAAGAAAAGGTTGGGTGGAGCATCCTAGGTTGCCGTGCAGTCTGAGGAAGGTCTGGCAATACTGTTTTCAAGAATCCTCTGGTCAGGGGCACCTGGGTGGCTCAGTCAGTTAAGCCTCTGCCTTCAGCTCAGATCAGAATCTCAGGATTTAGGAGTCTCTTATGGTTTGTCTCCTTCCCCATCCCATCTTGTTTCGTTTCTCTTCCCCACCCTCACCCCCCCCCCCACCCAGGCGCACATCAGGCTTCCTGCTCAGCAAGGAGTCTGTTTCTCCCTCTCCCTCTGCTCCTCCACCCCACTTGTGCTCTGTCTCTCTCTCCCTCAAATAAATAAATAAAATCTGTTAAAAAAAAAAAAAGAATCCTCTGATTAAAGTCATCATTCCATATTCCCCAGGAACTGGGCTCCCTTAGGAGTTGCACCCAGTGCCAATGGTAGGTGTGGACTTTGTGCAAAAAAACACAGATTAATTTCAAAGTAGAAGATGGGGCCCTTGCTTAATTATGTTCTCCGTAGTTGGAAATCCTGCAGGTACATTATCATGGTTACAGTGAGATTGCCCTTTCTTATTAGCCTTTAGAAAGTCAATTATGTTTCTGTGAATGACATTACCTCAGTATAACTGGTCAGAGCTCAGTGACCCTCACTTTCCCCAGCTCATCCTCATTTTGTACGGCATCATAATTTAGTTTTATTATTTGCAATTATTTGATTGTACTTAAATCCTTTGGATGTCATTATTTTAATCTTTTTATTAAGGAGAAAAGGCTGATCTCAGCAGTGTGAAACCTGTTCTGGAAAACATGGGGAAAGAGCTCAAAGATGAAGAATTCTTGGACCTTACGAAACATCGTTCTTCTGAGGGTAAAAGTTTTAAATATTGATGTAACCAAAAAGAGGCTTTAGATTTCCATGTCTGTGTCTAAAATTACCTCCATTTCCTCAGTTCCAGGAAATAGAAAGGCTATCTAAAAAAAATTTTTAGAATGTCTATTTATACCTGAAATGAATCCCTATCTACACAGTTTTACTTTTAGATTGGGAAATAGCATTTCCATTATGATGAGTGTTATTATCAAGAATGCAAAAAAAAAAAGGTTAATATGGGATTTGTGGCAAGAGGAAGAAAAGGATTGTTTAGAAGTGAAGAAAGCAGAATTGGGGAGAAGAAAAGAGATGTGTGTGTTGTTGAATGCTTGATGTACTAAATTTCACCCAATTTTCTCTCAAATTTTATTATAAGAGAAATTTCTAGTGAAAACTCTTGAAAGGCCGTTTATCCTAAGAGTATCCTAATGATTTTCCACATTTCTCTGTAACTTAAATTCTGCCTTTTCTTATATATGATATATATATATGATGATAAGATCTTTCAAAACAGGTTGCTAGAAGCTGTGAAGTCTCTAAAAAGTATGTGAGCAGCATAATGAAAGTGCAGACAAATTCGGCATCTTTGCATTTATACTGTTCCCAAGATATTAGTGAATGCTGCTATCTCTCTACACTGATTGTAAATTTATGCTCCCACGGAAGATCAAGCTTCACTTTAGCTGCCAATCTTTTACTTTATATATAGGAAGGAAATCTTGCACTTGCTCAAGATTTTTCCAAACTTTTCAAGAAAACAAATATCAGATTTCAAGTTGCATAGCAAAATGTAACAGAAAAGGTTAGCACTGACTCAGGGAATTTAATCAGCTGCCGATAAATACTAAATACTTAACTGGGAGTTCCGTTCAAATTAAATATTGTTACTACTTTACTTCTGAACAAATAACAAAATACTGTTCAGAGGTAAAACATGTTTCCCTCCAGAACTAGAATTTGCTTAGCATTTATTTATTTGTTTGTTTATTTATTTATTTAAATTCATTCATTCATTTTTATTTATTTATTTATTTATTTTCACTTTTATTTTATTTTTTCAGTGTTCGCTGAGCATTTATTCAGTGCTATTTAAAACCTTATGTTTTATAGTCTTGTCCCCAAGGCAAGTCTCAAGAGAAGTGACCTCAATTCTAATGTCATAGTTGACTTTCTCTAGAGACATAAGGTCCTTAGTCTCTTGTTCTAAAATTGATGGGTTTTTTCCCACACTTTACAACAAGAATTATTAACCCTACTACTGGGAGTAGGGGGTCTGTGAATAGGCTTTAAAGAATACATGACCCCCCTAAAATTATATGCAATCTTTGTGAACATGGATATATATTGTTCATGAGATTCACAACAGGGTTTAAGAACCTCTTTTTTGGAGTTACATAATTTTCTTCATGGACTGTCTCTCTCCTTAGATGGCAAATTCAATGTCAACGACTTGAATGCTATACTGGATAATATGGGAATCAAGATATCAGATAAGGAACTTAAGGCTCTGACTAAAAATCCCCCTGCTAATGGTGAGCAAGTTTTCAGATACCATAGTTACATGCTGGGAGAACTTAAGAACCATAGCCCCAGTGGTCTGAGGGAAAGGAGCCTTGGGAATGGTAATCTCACCTGACAATAATCAAGAAGCTATAAATATCAGCAAAACATGTAACCAGGCAATTAACAAAATCAACATGAAAACAATGCACTTTATATGTCTTCTATGCTCTTTACCCATCTTATGGTCACTAGAAAACAGTCTTCCACATTTTGAATAGAAAAAATGTACTTCTGAATTACTTCAAAATGTACTTCTGAATTTTTTCTAATTACTAACAGATATGGGTTTGAAATATTATAAAACTATAAGTAAAATTTATATTATTGAAATGATGTGTTTTTATATTTAAGCTTTTATTTCTAATATTATGGAAGAAAATAAAAATTGAATAAATCAATAGCCTAGAAACATTTTATTCAGTAGATCTTTCTTAAGTAAGTGTATATAAGGCACTCAGGACAGTGCCCGGCACAAAGTTAATGAGAATTTATTATTTTTACTCCCATGTTGTCTTTCACAGTATTTTGCGAGTCTTTTTTTATCTCAATGTGACTTTGATTTTCTCCTACAGTTAATAGGAAGATTTCACTAAAAAGACTGAAGAATGAAGTGAAAGCTAATTTTACAGGTAAATGAGAAGTTAAATTAAATCTAGGGTTTCAGCCCTTTATATTAGTTTTTTAAGTGGCATTTCTAGTATCTTACTAAATTGTGATGTTTCATTATTAAATGCATGCTTCTAAGGCCCCTTGGATTGGCATTAGGAAGGCTTCCACAATAGGATGCAAGACTATATGTCAATTTTTAAATCCTAAGTGTCCTGTTACTTATGTAAGTAATATGCTTCATGTCACAAATGTTTAACTGAACATAATCTAGAAATGTATATGGTGAAGCTTAGAAGTGATTAAGACAATGTATTCACTGAAATCATCAATAATTCTCACCAAAACAATCAGATGTTTTTGAAGAATAATTTAGATGAAGATAAATAATTTAGATGAAGAATAAATCAACATAGTCAGCAATGCAGATACAAATCTGCATTATCTTAATTCACTCAACAGATTTTATTCTGATAATTGTCTTTTCCAACTTTAGAAAAAAAACCCTCTTTAATTTATATTAAATATGGTATTTTATAAATACCGTAAGTCATGCTCAGTGGTTCTACAATTGAGAATATCTTTGCCTACCTCTTCATCTTGAAATTGGGATATTAAGCTGCAGAGAGCATATTTTGTAACTTGAGATACTGTGAGAGTACCTGAAACTCACACATGTACCATCCCCTCTCTTGAAAGGTGAGAAGATTGATCCTAGTGACCTGAAAAATTACCTGGGAAGCCTGGGGATTGAGCTCACAGATGAGGAAAAAGAGAAACTGCTGAAAACCCTGCCAGTTGATGGTGAGCTATCATAGAAGTGCCAGGGTCTTTTGTGGGTCTTTAGGTCTGTATAAATAGCTCCAAATTAATTTCTGTTTATTTTCCTCCAAAAGTACAAAAAAAAATATTAAATTGAGTTCTAAGTTATATAGCAACCTGTCTTAGAATTTATAATGGAAATTAAGTAACCTTTCAGACAAGAGTCAACATTAACAACTAAACATGTTGTTACTTGTCAAGCTACTAATTTGTTTATATCAAGAGAAGAGAAGAAAAGAGAGAAAGTTTGGAGATCCATGAAGAAAAAAATAAAGATAGGAAGCAGAAATAAAAAGAAAGGGAAGTTCTATATGATTTCACTCATATGGGAATTTAAGAAACAAAATAGATGAACATAGGGGAAAGGAAGGAAAAATAAAATAAGATAAAAACAGAGAGGAAGGCAAACCATAAGAGATTCTTGACTATAAGAAACAAACTGAGGGTTGCTGGAGGGGGAGTAGGTGGGGGATGGGTAACTGGGTGATGGGCATTAAGGAGAACACGTGATGTAATGAGCACTGGGTGTTATATACAACTGATGAATCACTAAATTCTACCCCTGAAACTAATAATACTGTATGTTAACTAAGCTGAATTTAAATTCTTAAAAATTGAAAGAAAAAAAAAAAAAAGAAAGGGAAGCTATACTCATGTTTGAGCAAGTAAACTCCCTCGGGTACTGGAATAGGAAGGTTTGTCACCATGAAAGAAGTTTCTGTTTCCAAACTTTGCTATATAAGGTGAAGTAAACTAAAACTTAGAGACAAGACTTCTTAAAATGTTATTTCTAAAATTATTTAATTCATGCCATTTTTGTAATTCTATGTTAGTTTCACCATTACATGAATTATGGCTTTTCTTACAGCTGCTGGAAATGTGTATCAAAATGGGTTGCTGAAGGGTATGAAATCTCTCAATGGTAAGTAAGAAACCCAGTTAAAATTCATATTGTCTGACATTCCCCAATTCGACACTATTCAATTATGAATCTTGGCTCCTTGCTTTAATATTCCTTATTTATGATTCTTTCAGTCTATCCACATTGTATCCACTAATAATGTCATATCTTTTTATCTTATAGGAAATTCCATATACTTGCATTTTTTTTCCAACTCTGTACACGCCTCTCCCACAAAAAAACAATCAAACCTAGGAAGTCACAGAATAAGTGAAATGAAGGGGGGTGCCTGGGTGGCTCAGTGGGTTAAAGCCTCTGCCTTCGGCTCAGGTCATGATCTCAGGGTCCTGGGATCAAGCCTCACATCGGGCTCTCTGCTTAGCAGGGAGCCTACTTCCCCCTCTGTCTCTGCCTACCTCTCTGCCTATTTGTGATCTCTCTCTCTGTCAAATGAATAAAATCTTTAAAAAAAATAAGTGAAATGAAGGGTTAACCTTATTCAAGGGATGTGGTCAGTTCTGTGGGTAGCAAATATAGAAACTCATGCAAAAAAAAAAGATATATATAGCCCCTATTTATTGCATACAAGTATTAGATTGGTTGTCTGCAGTTTCACTTGCTTAAATCGTTTAATTTGTTATATAGGCTTGTTATTAAGACAAGCTCTAATTTTAACTGTTTTCTTGACTTTGTATACTTGGACAAGTCTGTTTGGGATTTGGGCTCTGTTGAAAGGTAATTATACAAAGATGCAAAATACATTTTTCTCTTTTGTTCTGTTTTATTGTAATAGAAAATATAATTATTATATTCATTAGGGCTTGATTAAGGAAGCAAAATTACTATGAGTGACATGGAATAAGAGATTTATTATAAGGATTAGAGTTTATGCAATCGTGAGAGCAGGTGAAGAAGTCTGTGAAAGCTGTCGCATCTGCCTTTGGTGGTGGGCGTAAGGTCCTGAAATCAACATAGTCAGCAATGCCAGTACTCAGAAGGAGAAACTGATATGAAAGAGTTGGGGAGAACAAGAAAAAAACAGAACCCATGAGGACAAACTGGAATCCATGTCTATCTTATTTCCCCTACCCTTAAAACTCTAAGTGACCTGAGAAAGAAACTGGCATCTGTCTCCAAAAAGATAGGCATGTGCTTAGCCCAAGACTAGAAGTGGCAAGAGCCAGAAGCTCTGGATGCCTGGCTTCTACCCTATGCCAACAAGGTGATCCAGAAGATAAAGAACATTATCATGGGCTGTAATGGCACCTGGAACCCGACACCAACATTCATTGATTGATTGGTCAATTGTAACTTTTTTTGAGAGAGAAAGAGAGCATGTGTAAGTCAGGGCAGGGATAGGAGTGGGGAGCAGGAGCATAGGAATAGGCAGAAAACCTTAGGCTCAATCTCACAACCCTGATATCATGACCTGAGGAGTGAGACGTTTAATTGAGCCACCCAGGGGCCCCCTGACACTGACCTTTAGAATATAGGAGCAGCTCCTTCAGTTATGCCTTCCAAATCTCATGCATATTTTTCTGTGGCAGGCCAGAACTCTGTAGGTGAGGGAAGTCCTAGAAATATAATTCCAGCTTAGCCAATTTGACATAGTCACAGTCTACCATCATCTTCCCCTTGGCAACTTGGCATCCATATATACATCTTTTAGCCTCTTGTATATTTCTAATAAAAACAGTAATAACAATTTCTCATGCAACCAAAACTATGCTAACCCTCTTCTCAGAAGATGTTACAAAATCCCAGCTATCACTCTATCCATCTCTAGATTATATTTATTTTCTAATTGACTCACATTCTTCCTTGACATCTTATAATTTAAACAGTGATATATAAGACTAACTACTGTTCACAAATCTTATGTAGATGCAGGGAAAATGGGGGAGGAGATAAAAAGAAAAGAATTGGTTAAATACTCATAACTTTTACAATCATGTGCAGTCCTTTAGCAAGTAGTCGTGTGATTGTAGCTAGTATTTATCTTTCTTTTCACATTGCCATTTCATATTGCTCTTTCTCTCACCAAGCACTTTGGCTGCTCCTACCTCCTTACCTGGGAGGTGATCCTAAATTTTGTTCCTGAAGGATAAGGGTCCTTGTCGGACCTGTCTGTATCACAGAACAAGGGGATACCAGCAGGTGTCCTAGATTCTAGTCATATTTATCTCTATCCCCACTGTATAGTAGCAGCAGCCCAGTTTCCCCTGACGATCAGAATAAATCATTCCAACCAGTAAAGTCATCCCTATCTTTACTTGTAGATTCATAGGAACAGGAAGACAAAGTGGCTTAGATTCAGTTTTTTTTCTTCCTCAGTCAGTTGGCCATAGGATAGTCTTTTCTTTATCAACTTTATTGATGCATAATTGACATAAAACATGTAGGTTTAAATTATAAAATGTGATGATTAGATACATTTATATATTGCAAAATGATCACCACATTCATCACCTCACCTTACAAAAACAAATAAGTAGATTGTTGATATGCATGCAAAATTTTGGTATAAAATACTTATTTAGTTTTTTCATGATTCCTACATTGTCTCTTTCCTAAAGGGGGGAAGGTTCGTACAAATGAGCTGGACAACACTCTAAAAAAATTGGGAATGGAGCTCACAAAAGAGGAACTTGCAAAACTGTCAGAAAACCTAGAAGTTGATGGTGAGCACTATGGACATCTTCAGGGCATCTTTTATTTTGCTTTATATCTGATATGTTTAAAAATAGATTTATTTGACAGATGCATGTCAGACAGGTTGGAGGAGAGCCCAATTTTATTTTTTTAATTTAAGTTTAGTAAATTTTAATTCCTGTGTTGTTAACATGCTATGCTATATTATTTCGGGTGCACAGTATAGTAATTCAACAATTCCATACATTACTCAGTGTTCGTCATGATAAATGTACTTATCAAGCCACATCACAGATTTCACCCATTCTCCCACCCATCTCCCCTCTGGTAACCACCAGTTTCTTCTTTATAGTTAAGAGTCTGTTTCTTGATTTGTCTCTCTCCCTCCTTTTATTTTTTCTTTGTTCATTTGTTTTGTTTCTTAAATATCACACTTGAGTGAAATTGTATGATATTTGTCTTTCTCTGAGTGACTTATTTCACTTAGCATTATACTTTCTAGCTCCATGCACATTGTTGTTGTAAATGGCAAGATTTCATCCTTTTTATGGCTAAAAAATATTCTAGTGTATGTGCATATGTGTGTGTGTGTATGTGTGTGTGTATCACATCTTCTTTATCTATTCATTTATCTGTGAATAATTGGAGGAGAGCCCAATTTTATTTTTTAAAAGATTTTATTTATTTATTTGACACACACACACACACACACACACACACACACAGATCACAAGTAGGCAGAGCAGTAGGCAGAGGGAGAGGGAGAAGCGAGCTCTCTGCTGAGCAGAAAGCCCGATGCAGGGCTCAATCCCAGAACCCTGGGATCATGACCTGAGCTGAAGGCAAAGATTTAACTGACTGAGCCACCCAGGTGCCTCTGGAGAGCCTGATTTTAAAGTCAGAATAAATCTTGGATCATTATTATAATTAATCTAAAATAGCATCACCTTTCCCTATGTATAGGGAAGAATTGCAGAGGGTACTATCAAGATTCTAATAGGTCTAGATAATAAGAAAGCAAAATAATAAGGATTTAAAAATCTATTTATAGAGAAGTCAACAGGCCCATTCTTCTATCTATCCTTCTGTCTACTGAAATCTTCACTGTAAAATGAATTCAAAGATTCTTATCATAGTGCATGAGACCTTCAGTCTCCATCTGCCCATCTGGATATATCTTCTCTCATTTTCCTTCTGTTCAAGCCGTGTTGAACTATTTGTAGTTTCACACACATAGCACGATGCCCCTCTACTTTTCCCTTTTCTCAGCTTCTCCATGTGAAGTTTTTTCCATCCCTCCATATTTCAGATCAACCACTCTGATACATTAATATAGTTCATGCATTATCTCCTGCAGGAAGTAATCTTAGAACATACCTAGCTAGATTAATGTCCCTTTCTCAGCTGTTTGTTGGAACACAAAGTAAAGTTTCCAGACTACCTCACCAACTCCAATAGTATCTTCAACTCTGGGTTATAATGGCATCCAAAACACTAGGAAGAGCACAGTTTTCCTGACCCAGTTTCTAAGATATAAGACCATTGTATTAACGGAGATCATTTTAACTCCCTGAGATCCAGGCATTTAATAAATGGTCTCAGGTAAAATGAAAATATAGGAAATTTTTCATGGAATTATTTCCACAAAGTATATGTCTTAAGTTTGTGTTCTGAACTTCTGACATTATTTGCATTGTGCCCTTTCTTATAGCTAAAGAGATGGTTGGTCTGAAAGAGGTGATGGATGAAGTAAAAGTTACTACAGGTAAGTGAGAAATTATCAATCCAAGACAGTTAGTATTTGTAGTAATTTTATCACTCTCCCTCCATTGCCATCTAGTTATGGCATTTATTTCCTTATTCATTAAATTACTAGCAATTCATTTATTTTCTAGCATATTTTTTATTTATATGTTTTGTTCTTTTAGAACAGCCAAATTCTTTTTTTTTTTTTTTTTTTATGAAGGGGCCCAGCTACTGGAATCTTTTTTTTTTTTTTAATGTTATCTTGGTCACCATACAGTACAGCCAAATTCTATATTAGTAAAATAATATATGAAGTAAAATTTTGGTAAAGACTACAGGAAACTTACAAAAGTGAGACTAACAGATCTTATTTGATACAATTATTTGAATAATTTATTTACTGTATTCTGTACTGTATTATTTACTGTATTCTTTAATAGATACATAATGTAAGTTTCACTGGGTTCAGAGTTGCCTTGCCATTGTCAATATGATTGTGACTTCTTTTGTTAGCATTTAAAAATCAAATTCTTTTTTTGTGAATGTCGTAGTCAGTATACTTGGAGAGGTCTCTTGGCCTTCATTCTTTATTCTGTACATATTCAAGCTATGTAGCCATAGATTGATTTTTTCCTATTTAGAATCATTAAATTATCCTTTAAATTCATATATGTCATGATGTCTGCCTTTTTTAAGGAGGAGAGGTTGATGCCAAAGATGTGAAAACTTTTCTGAAAAACATAGGAATAGAATTCACAGATAAGGAACGTTTGAAGCTGATGAAAAATCTGCCTTTCAATGGTAAACATTTGAAATATTGATGTGACCTTAAGGAGTTTTTTTAGGTTAGTTAACGTACAGTGTAATATTAGTTTCAGGTGTAGAATTCAGTGATTCAACACTTCCATACATCACCCTCTGCTCATCACATGTACCCTCCTTAATCCTCATCACCTATTTCACCCTCCCCCCCATCCACCTCCCCTCTGGTGACCGTAAGTTTGTTGCCTGTGGTTAAAAGTCTGTTTCTTGGTTTTGTTCTCTCTTTCCCCCCTATGTTCATTTGTTTTGTTTCCTTTTGAGCTCTTTTTTTAAAACTCAAACTATCCCCATTTGCTAAGATGCAAAAATAAATAAACAAATAATGCACATCTCAAAATAATTTACATGTTCACTTATTCCGGAGGGGAATTTCCATCTATGCAGTTTAACTTTCAGTTTTGGAATAAGCATCCCCATCATATTGACTCATACCATTGAGCGGAATAAATTTCTGAGGCTACCCTTACCTTGTAGATAGCTACAGGCAATTGTGGGAAGTAAACAAGGGAAAGAGGGGTGTTAATCTGCGAGGAGATAAAAGGTGAGAGGTGCTGTTACCAAAAAAAGTTGTGCATATTATAGGGCGCCTTGTGTGCTAAATTTTGGATAGACTTACCATATTACAAACTTTCCCTAATCTTCTCTCAAACTTTATATTAATGGTGGAAATTTCTAGAGTAAATCATGAAAATTCCCGTTTTACTGAAATAATTTTAGTGAAAAGCCACATCGTTTCACTATGACCTTAACTGTGCCCTTTTTTATAGATGATAACAAAGTCTTCAAGAACAGGTTGCTAGAAGGTGTGAAGTTTCTTAAAGGTGAGTGAGAAACATAATGAGAATGCAAATGAATATGAGATCTTCATTTTATACTGTTTCTGAAATATGAATTTGCTGCCATCTGTCATATATACTGATTGCAAATGTGTACTTTTTTAGAGCTCAATCTTCATTTTAGCAGATAATCTCAAGTCCTATCTTAGAAGTAAAGCACCACATTTTCTTGTCATTTTCCAAATTTTCATGAAGAAAAATATCAAATTTCAAGTTTCCATGGCAAAAAAATACAGAAATGATTAGCAATGATTCAGGGAATTTAGTAAATAGCAGAAAAAACTAGACCGAGCTCATTCATCAGAAGTCAACCTACAATTGTTTAGTACTAAAGAATATTTTCCTCCAGTACCAGAATTCCCTGAGCATTTATTGAATACCATTTATTTTTTCTCCACCAGATTTTTTTTTTATTCACTAAGAAAACTGAGCCTAGCAAGAGTGATAGCCCTCAGCTTTCTATCCCCAATCCCTACCTGTAAAGTATCAAAATATAAGTGAGGAGTAGCTCTTCCTCTTCAAGGCTTACCAGGATGAACTTGGCTCCACTCTCTCCCACATCTTTAAGACCTCACCCCATTTGCCATTTTCAACCTCTTCCTCAATGGACAAGACTTCCTTTCAGCCCATCCACATGCTCAGCGTAGCCCATCCTATAAAATAAGCAGACTAAAATTCTTCATACCCCTCTCTGGCCACAACTCATTCTCTTTCTTCCCTTTCTCATTCACTTGTTGAAAAAACTTGTCCATACTGTGAGCCTCTTTTTCTATACCTTTTGCAAACTAATTTCATTAT
This sequence comes from Nasua narica, assembly GCA_028533885.1. Classification (NCBI taxonomy): domain Eukaryota; kingdom Metazoa; phylum Chordata; class Mammalia; order Carnivora; family Procyonidae; genus Nasua; species Nasua narica. The sequence continues at coordinate 13,880,399 of CM052804.1, read as the reverse complement.
TGAATGCCCTTTAAAACCTTGTGTTTGTAGCCTGGTCCCCAAGACAAATCTCAAGGGAAGTAGCCTTAATTCAAACTTGGTAGTTGAGAGCTTAAAATATTTGGTCTCTGTGCTAAAATTGTTGAACCTTAATTTACTTTTTTCACTTTACTGTTTTAATGGAGAGATATATTTAACTAGTGAACAAGAAATGTATTGCCACAAAGAAGTGGCAATTTTCCCAAATTATTCTTTTTTTTTATTATGTTCACTTTAAAGCAAATGTTCTTTACTTTAGGTAAGAAGTAGACTTTAAGGGAATCCTTGAATAGGTTTTAGTGATTATATAACCTGTCTGAAACAGTGTGCAAATTTTGTGAGTGATGATCTACTGCTTAAGAAATTCACAATGGGATATGTGTGTCAAAAGAGTGTAAGAACTTCTCCTTTGGGGTCATTTAATATTCTTTATGAACTGCTATTTTTCTTAGGTGGGAAAGTCAATATCAACAACCTGGACACCATTCTAAACAACCTAGGGATCAAGCTTGCAGATAGGGAACTTAAAGATCTGGCTGAAAACGTGCATGTTGGTGGTAAGCATGTTATTAGATACACTGGTTAATCCTGGAGAGAGTTTAGTTGAAAGAACCTTTGAGGAAAGAAATGTCTTTTTCCATAAGGGCAAGGGAAGGCCCAAGAGCTAAGTGGTAATACAGCATAGCAATGACTAAAACACGGAGAATGTCATTTGAGTTGAGTATCCAGTTAACAGAGTCAAAATTAAAACGGGTTTTTTATATGTGTGATATGTGTGACTTTCATGCTCTCTACAAGTATCGTGGTTAGTAGTCTTGCCGATTTTGAATGCGGGAATGGAACATTCTTTCAACACACTTCTGAATAACTTCCTCTAACGCAAATAAATTTGAGATATTATAGGCCAAGTTGCATCATTGCAATTGTATGGTTTTCATGTTTAGAATGTTTTTCTCATTCATGCTTGTCTCAAAATAAAAACTGGGGAGAATAATAATCTAGAAAGTGTGTTCAAAAATATTTGTTAAATAAACACAGAAAACAATTAGGATGGGACCTGACACATAGTAAGTGCAACTATTATAGTTGTTCCTATGTTTTTCCACAAACTTTGTATTGTATCTCATGATATAATATATGAGATCTATATGATATATGGGATCTATAATATTTGAGATCTATAATGTACACTGTGATTTTGATCTTCTTCTATAGTTGATGAGAAAATTCCTCTAGAAACACTGATGGAAAACATCACAGATTTTACAGGTGAGTGAAAAGTTACCATAAAATTAGGATTCCAATTATCTATATTAAATTTTGTTTTTTCCTGATATGTCCTACTACTATATCATTGACTTATAAATTCTGGTATTTCTCTATATTTATTAATGAAGTATTTGTCTCTAGTGTTTCATGTATTGATATAAAATTATCTGTTTTTGCAATGAAATTACCATACTATCTCTTGCTTTCAAGTTCTGTAATATATGTTGTTTATGTCAATAACATAATTCACTTCACCAGTGATTAATAACTACAGTATAGAATGACAGCAAATCAGAGTGGAGCCTAAAATTGATTGAGGTAATGTCTTCATTATATTTATCATATAATTCTTATTTTTTTAATTAAAATATTTTTTCAAAGAAAAATTCATGTAAGCATCTATTTTTTTTAATTAATAGATCAAATTTTATTCTGAAAGTAGTCTGTCCCTGATTTTAGAAGAAACTATCTTGTTCATATTAAGGAAATAAATTTGACCTAATACCTACATTGATTTTATAGTTGAAAATGTTTTATTTTTACTTTATACTTTAATCTAGAAACAAGGAGATGATATTAATTATCCTAAAATAATTTTTTCATTATAAATAATTATTGTTATGTGAAATGAAAGTGTGTACCAAATTTCCTATTTTCAAAGGTGAGAAGATTGAGTCAAGTAATCTAAAAAGTGTTCTGGGAAATCTGGGAATTGAGCTTGCAGATAAGGAACTAGAGGAGATGCTAAAAATACTGCCAATTGATGGTGAGTCATACAAGAGTCTGTGGAAGCTTCCAGGGAACTTAGATTTTTGTGGATCTGCATGAAAATTTTAATTTCTTCTAAAAGATGATAGAACATTTTTTAAAAACTAAAATGTAAGCTACATATAAAAACTGCAAGTGTTATTTAGAGTTTATTTTAGAAGCCAAGCAATTCCTCAGATGTAAGTTGCCATCAGAACAAAAAATGTCTACTGTTGCCCTTCAGGGCTTACACCATAAAAAGGAAAAAGAAAGAGACAAGAGACCAGTGAAGAATATAAAGATAAAAAGAAATTAAAAAGAAAGGGAAGATATTTATACACTATAGTAAGCCCACTCAAGAGGACAAGTTTAGGGATGCCTAGGTGGCTCAGTTGGTTGAGCAGCTGCTTTCGGCTCAGGTCATGATCCCAGGGTCCTGGGATCGAGTCCCGCATTGGGCTCCTCACTCAGCGGGGAGCCTGCTTCTCCCTCTGCCTCTGCCTGCCACTCTGCCAGCTTGTTCTCTCTCTCTCTCTCTCTCTGAGAAATAAAATCTTTAAAAAAAAATTTAAGAGGACAAGTTTATCATATTGAAAAAGACTTCTCTTCCTTCATTTCATTGTTACATAAAGACGAAAATTTGGGGTAAAACATTTTTAACAGGATTACTGAGATATCTTCCACATACCATACAATTAACCAAATAAAGTATACAACTCAGTGAATTCTAATATATTTACAAAATTGTGCCTTTATCACCACAAACAATTTTAGAACATTTTTATTATCCCAGAAAGATACCCCAGACCCAATGACAGTCACCTCCCAACTTCTCCGTCCCTCTCAGCTCTGAGCAACCACTAATCTATTTCATATCTCCATCAGTTTTCCTATTCTGCATGTTCCACATAAATAGAATCATATAATATGTGGTCCTTTGTGACTAGTTTCACTTAGCACAATGTTTTCAAGCTTCATCCCTATCCTGTCATGCGTTAGTACAGTTGACCCTTGAACAATTTAGAGGTTAGGAGCTCCGGCTCCCTGAGCAGATGAAAATGTGAGAGCGAGCTGTGTATAACTCATATTACTGTGTATAACTGTGCATAACTTTTGACTCTCCAAAAACTTAACTTCTAGTTGCCTACTGCTGACTAGAAGCCTTACAGATAACGTAAACAGTCCATTCATATAATACATATAGCATACAAAACAAAACAGTTTTGTATGCTATATGTATTACATACTCTTAAAATAGGTAAGCTAGAGAAGAGAAAGTGTTATCAAGAAAATCATAAGGAAAACAGGTGCCTGGGTAGCTCAGTCGGTTAAACCTCTGACTCTTGATTACAGCTCAGGTCATGAGTTCAGGTCACAAGCTGGTGTCTGGCTCCATGCTCAGCATAGAGGCTGCTTGAGATTCTCTTCCTCTGCCTCTACCCTTCCCCCTTCGCCTGCTCATACTCTCTCTTTCTCTCTCTAAATAAATAAAAATCTTAAAAAAAGGAAGGAAGAAATGAAGGAAGGAAGGAAGAAAAAATTGTAAGGGAGAGAAAATACATTTAGAGCACTGTAAACACTCCCTGTATAAGTGGACTTGCAGAGTTCAAACCCTGTTTTTCAAAGGTCAACTGTACTGCGTTTCTTTTCACTGCTGAATAATATGCTATGTGTGAACATACTCATTTTATCTATCCATTCTTTGGTTGATAGATATTTGGATGGTTTCCACATTTTAGCTGTTATGGATAATACTCCTCTGAACATTCATGTACAAGTTTTTACGTGGATACATATTTTCTTTTGTCTTGGGTATATATGTTAAGGGTGAAATTGTTGGGTCATAAGGTAACCTTATGTTTAACCGTTTGAGGAAGCCAAGCTGTTTTCCAGAGTGGCTGCCTACTCTACATTTCCACCAGCAGTCCATCAGGGTTCCAATTTCTCCACATCCTAGTCAACACTTGTTATTATCTGTCCTTTTATTATATCATGGCGAGTGTGAGGCAGTATCTTATTCTGGTGATGTTAAACACCTTTTCATGTGTATATTAGCTAAATGTATGTCTCCTTTGGAGAAAAATCTATTCATATCCCTTGTCCATTTTTAAATTAGGTGTCTTTATTATTAAATCATAGATTTAAAGATTAAATAATAATATATAAAGATTAAGTCATAATCTTTATATATTCTAGATACAAGTCCCTTATATTTTCTAGATATATGATTGCAAAAGTTTTTCCTGTTCTGTGAATTATATTTTTACTTTCTTGATAGTGTTTCTTGATGCACGAAAGTTTTTAATTTTGTTGATGTCCAGATTATAATTTGTTTCTTTTGTTGCTTGTGCTTTAGGTATCATTTATAAAAAAAAAAACAAAAACAAACAAACATTGTCTAATCTAAGGCTGAGAAAATTTACAGCTGTTTTCTTCTAATATTTTTATAGTTTTATCACTTATAATTAGGTCTTTGATCCACCTTGCGTTAATTTTTCATTTTATTTTTTATCTTTTCTTTACATAGAATGTGAGCAAGGGCTCCAGAGGGATAGGGAGAGAGAGAATGCCAAGCAGGCTCTATACCCAGCACAGAACCTTATGCAGGACTCAATCTCATGACCCTGAGATCACAACCCAAACCAGAATTAAGAGTCAGACACTTACCTGACTGAGCCATTCAGATGCCCCATCTTGAGTTAATTTTTGTATATAGTGTGAGATAGGATTCCAAAAGAATATTCTCTTTGCACATAAATATCCAGTTGTCCTAGCACCATTTTGTTGAAAAGACTATTCTACTTCATTGAATGGTGCTGGTACCCTTCTCAAAAATCAATTGACCATAAATTGGAAAGTTTATTTCTGGATTCTAAATTCTGTTCCATTGATCTATATATCTACTTTTATGCCAGTACCCCACTGTCTTGATTAATGTAGTCTTGTAGTTTTTAAAATGAAAAGTGTGCAAGGTGCCTAGATGGCTCCTTAAGTGTCCAACTATTGGTTTCAGCTCAGGTCATGATCTCATGGGTTGTGGGACTGAGCCCTATATGGGGCTCTGCATTCAGCAGGGAGACTGCTTAAGATTCTCTCCCTCTGCCCCATCCCTCCCCCCGACGTACACTCACAAGTTAGTGTGCTCACTCTCACATAAATAAATGAATCTTTAAAAAAAAAAAAAAGGAAAGAAAAGTGTGAGGCCCCCTCTTCTTTTTCCTTTTCAAGATTATTTTTGCTATTTGGGGCCCCAGCTTTACCATATGAATATTACAATCAGCTCATCAATTTTTGCAAACAAACCAGCTAGAATTTTTTATAAGATTGCATTGATTCCATGGATCAATTTGGAGAATATTGCCATATTCACAATATTAAGTCTTCCAATTCATAAACATAGGATTTGGATGTCTTTTCATTTCTTTAGGTCTTCTTTATTTTCTTTCTACAATGTTTTATAATTTCCAGAGTATAAGTTTTGTACTTCCTTTGTTAAATTTACTCTTTTTTTTAAACATCTTAATTTTATTTTTTTTCAGTGTTCCAAGATTCATTGTTTATGCACCACACCCAGTGCTCCATGCACTATGTGCCCTCCTTAATACCCCCCACCAGGCTCACCCATCCCTCCATCCCACTCCCTTCCAAAACCATCAGTTTGTTTCTCAGAGTCCACAGTCTCTCATGGTTTGTCTCCCCTTCTGATTTTCCCCAGCATTTTACTCTTTTTGATGCTCTTGTAAATGGAATTGCTTTCTCAGTTTCCTTTTTGGTTTGCTCATTACAACAGTATAGATATACAGTAAATTTTTGTATATCGATAAAAGACTAGATTTTCTGTTTCCAAAGTTATTCTATTTGTGCTATTTTTGCGAATCTCATATTCATTTTACCATTACATGAATTATGACTTTTCTTACAGCCAATGGAAAGCTTTATCGTAATAGATTACTGAAGGCTATGAAGTCTCTCAAAAGTAAGTCAGAAACAAAATTATAAGGCATATTAGCTAGGTTCTCCAGATATATCATCTAAGCATGAATCTTGGCCCTATATAAGTTTTCACTTATGATTCTTTCAGCATAACTATATTTTATCCTCTGTTTATATACACTCTCTCAGCACAAAGTCCAGTATCTTCTTAGATTTCTTAGATATCTTTCTCAAAAAGAAAAATCAATCCTATCAAATACAAACAAACAAAAAACCCTGGTCATTTTCGAAGAGCAATGGTCAGCTACAATGATACCTAATATGTCAAATCAGTAAACAAAAATAACCCTACTTTTTGTGCTGAGTAATTAAGTTAGTGGTCTGTAGTTCTATTTGTTCAAGCCCCTTGACCTTGTTTTATTATGTAGGCTTGTCAACAAGAATAGACTAAAGGAAATACAATTCTAATTCTGACTCTCTTGACTTTCTCTTTGGGTCTTCAAGTGGGCAGGTCTATTTGGGGTCTCAATCTTGTTGAAATGTAACTACAACAGAGGCAGGAAATATATTTTATGTTTTGTCTCTTATGTTTTAATCATATGTGGTCATTAAAGTTAATAGTTTTACTAAATTTTTTTAAAAATTTTGCTATACCTTTTTTTTTTTTTCAAATGTTGCTTCACTGTCTCTTTCCAAAGAAGGGAAAATGAAAAAGAATAGCCTCCATACTAATTTGGAAAATATGGGAATGAGACTCACAGAAGAGGAATTTGCTGAGCTGTCAGGACAACTACAAGTCGATGGTGAGCTCTAGAGATAATGCTAGGGCGTCTGCTTATCTTCCACTAAAGGAATGTCCATTAAAATCAGGACATAAGTCAAATTCAGCTGGAATTTATTATACTATATGAATAATTTATATCTTTTTCTAAGCTCATGTCATTGATTATGTCTCTTTTGGACTTACATAGCAAATGGGAATGTTGATCTGCCAAGCTTGATGGAAGCGGTGAAAGCTATTACAGGTTAGTACAAAGTCACTATAAACCTAGAATTCCTATTGGAACAGTTACTATTTACTATTCACCGTAATTGCCATGTTGATTCCGTTACTGTACTCCTTATCATAAATATTAGCCCAGAATTGGACTTTGTGGTATCCATGTTTGAACACTGAAAAAAATAAAATAAAAATTAATTTTAAAAAATTAAAATTTTAGTGTTATGACTTGGTAGAAAGACCCAGAAGTCTTCTCTAAAAAAATTTAAACTTAAAAATAGCTTTTTTGAGTCACTAAATTTTCCTCACAGGCCTTTCTCTTTCTGATTAAGGGAAGGTTGACATCAAGAACCTGGAAACCGTTATAGACAACATGGGAATCAAGCTCACTGACAAGGAACTGGAAGATCTGAAACAAAACCTGCCCGTCAGTGGTGAGCATATGAGATACCATTGGATTTTTGAGTTTTAGATTTTCTGTGCCTTTTCGCAATGAGAGGAATGGAATAAGGGAACTTCTTATGCAGAAGATTTCAAGATTGGAGATGAGGCAATAACACTGACAAAGAAGCTGAGAATGTAGTAGGTGGACACAAGTGACATGGTCACTAGAAGAGTCTCCCCAATTCCAAGAACAAGAAAGCCACTTTTGAATCCCATCTTTTTATCATCAAATTCAAGAGTTGATATTTTATGAAATAGAAAGTCAAATTTACATTTTTGAAATAAGTACATTTTTAATATTTTAAATTTTTTCTTCTACCCTATGCTCATAACATATTCTGAGTAAATATTTATTGAATGACAATTTGAAATGCTTAATAAGATGCCAGGACACTAAACTGCTATTATAATCTGAAAAGGAGGAGAGTGTTATGTGTTTTATATCATTTTATGAGCTTTAAATTACGGTTTTTTGTTACAGTTGATAATAAAGTTGCTCTAGAAACTTTGAAGGATAAAGTGAAAGCTTTTACAGGTAAGAATTTGTTAGAAATGATTTGTGATAAAGCATGATTTACACTAAAAATTTTAATAGTATATTCTCAAAATTGTATTAGTGGCTTATAAATTCACGTATTTTCAGTATTCATTTTGATATATATTTGCATCTACTGATCAATAGGTTAATCTTACATCTGAATTTATAAGTAAAACAAAAGGATAACTTCCTCATAATAAGTCTTATACTCTTTGATGCTTTTTTCCAATGAAAGTATCTGGGTGGTACTTATAGACCCAAAAACTAGATGGACACAGTAAAAGTAGGGTGGAGTATTAAAAATAATAAGTCCATTACAAACAACTAATCACATAGTTTTAACAAAATAAAGTAAAATATGTCATAGTTTGTTAATTGTGTATTATATTATACTAACCATCTCTTGACCTTAGTTTTGGATAATTGTATGACCAGATTTGCTTCTGCACTATGTGATATTATTCTGAGTATTAGGAATACATCCTGTTTACTATCTTTTTGAAGGATTTTATTCATTTATTTGAGAGAAAGGGAAAGAGTGCAAGCAGGGAGAGGGGCAGAAGGAGAGAGAGAAGCAGACTCCCTGCTGAGCACGGAGCCCGATGTGGGGCTCGATCCCAAGACCTCAGGATCATGACCTGAGCTGAAGGCAGACACTTAACTGACTGAGCCGCCCAGCCACCCCTTCCTATTTAGTATTACTCGGGACAAATTCTTTTTTTTTATTTACCATTTGACTCTTTTTGTCAGGAAATCTTTCACTCTGCATTTCCTTTTCATTCTGGTATTAGAGAAAAGACTAGAGCAGCAGAAGTCTATGTCTAGATGATTTTAAATAATTAGATTGTCCCTTCATATTTTAACCTACAACTATTCCATCTCTTCAAAGGAGAAAAGATTGATGTCAGTGACCTACAAAATATTCTGAAAGACATGGGGATTGAGCTTACAGATAAGGAGCACAAGCACCTGCTGAAAACACTGCCCATTGATGGTAAGTAAATGCCACATAAAGGCCAACATGCCTTCCAGGGAACTTGATTTTATGGGTCAATGTGAGCCATTCTCAATCTTTTAATAATACAGTTTTATCTAAAAAGTGCCTTAGATTAATAGAAAGGCATTTCTGACTTGAAAAGAAATTCTGTCATTACCTCTTCAAACACAATTTGCGATTCATCACTACATTGCCGTATAGTTGTCCAAGTGACTAATACTTCCCCTTCACATCAGCCATAGTTTTGCAATAAGAGCAATGAAAAATCAGAAGGAGAAATAGGACATCAGTGTAATAAAAAGAAAGACATAGTTTAATGTATTTTTTAGAATTGCACCATGAGAGAATTCAATAAATGTCTCTAATGTCAAAGAATTGATAAGTTTGTCACTATGGAAAACACTTATATTTTTAAATGTCTGTATTGTCTAACTATAAAATAGGTTAATTTTTAAAGCAAATAATTGAAATGTATCTTTCTACAGTCATATAATTTATAATGACTTGGTGACTCTTCATATCAATTTTCTGGAGATCTGAACTGTGCCTTTTCTTACAGCTCATGAAAAGGTGTTTCAAAACAGGTTGCTGAAGGATGTGAGATATAATAAAAGTGAGTAATAAGCATATGAAATATCCTTAAGCATTAAATTTTTAAAATTTTATTTAAATTCAAGGTAGTTAACATATAATACTGGTTTCAGGAGTAGAATTTAGTGATTCATCACTTACACATAACACCCAGTGCTCATCCCAACAAGTGCCCTCCTTAATACCCATCACCCATCAAACCCATTCCCTCACCCACCTCCCCTCCAGCAATCCTCAGTTTGTTCTCTATAGTTCAGAGTCTCTTATGGTTTGTCTCCCTCTCCGTTATTTTATTTTTCCTTCCCTTCTCCTATGTTCATCTGTTTTGCTTCTTAATTCCACATCTGAGTAAAATCATATTGTATTTGTCTTTGACTGACTTATTTCATTTAGCATAATACACTGTAGTTCCATCCACATCATTGCAAATGGCAAGATTTCATTCTTTCTGATGGCTGAATAATATTTCTCTGTATGTGTGCATGTGCGTGTGCGTGTGTGTGTGTACCACAGCTTTAACCATTCATCAGTTGAAGGACATTTGGGTTCTCTCCATAGTTATCATTAAATTTATATCAATAGATTATAACACATTATTTTGCTGCTTGTATCACATCTGTGTTTTTCCTGGTAATAACCCTTACTTTATCTTAGATGAAAGTTCTCTACTGGGTTGCATTTTTCAGGCTTTCTCTGAAGAAACGTATGAACGGAAATAAAGATGAAAGGAAAGATAGAAGGAGGGAAGAAAAAAGCAAAGAAGGGAGGAAAGGAGGAAGACGGGGTGCAGAGAGGAAGGTTTAGCATTTATTACAAAATATGAGCAGGAGCAGAGAAAATAATCTGAGAGTAAGAGTTTAGGAAACAAATACAATCTCTATTTCTGTGTGGAGATTACTGATTAGTGCTCTGCAGTTACAGTTGCATAGCCCTTTCCCACCTAACATTTTCCTGGGCCCATATGTTTAACATTGGAGGAAACAAGTTCTAATTCTAACTTTTAACTCTTTAAATTGTAACTCTGCTTGTAAAGAATCATGCAAATCTATTGTGGTCTTATTCTTTGCTTGAAAATTTTAGCAGTTATTCTAGATTATGAAGTCATTCTCTTTCAGCAGTGTATATTCATGTAACAGTAAACAACTATTACTATCTTAAAGAGATATTTACACTCCCATGTTCATTGCAGCATTATTTACAATTATCAAGACACAGAAACAATGTATCTATGGACAGATGAATGATTAAAAAAAAGAGGAGATACACACACACACACACACACACATATACATGCATAAATAATAGAATATTATTCAGCTGTAAAAGAAGTCCTGCCATTTACAAAAACACGGATGAGGGGCACCTGGGTGGCTCAGTGGGTTAAGGCCTCTGCCTTCGGCTCAGGTCATGATCCCAGGGTTCTGGGATCGAGCCCCGCATCGGGCTCGCTGCTCAGCGGGGAGCCTGCTTCCCCCTCTCTCTCTGCCTGCCGCTCTGTCTACTTGTGATCTCTCTCTCTCTGTCAAATGAATAAATGGAATCTTAAAAAGGAAAAAAAAGAGATACTCAACCTATAAAAAAAAAAAAACAAAACAAAAAACAAAAAAAAAAAAACACGGATGAATCTTGAGAACATTATGCTAAGTGAAATTTTTTTTCAGACAGAAAAAAACAATATGATACGATACTATATATGTGGAATCCAAAAAACAAGAAACCAAACTCATAGAAACAGAACTGATTGGTAGTTGCCAGAGGCAGGGGAATGGGGAAGGGAACCAGTGAAGGTGATCAAAAGATACAAGCTTTCAGCTATAAGAGGAGTAAATTCTGGAGATAAAATGTACAACATGGTGACAGTAGTTGACAATACTGTATTGTATTTGTGGAAATTGCTAAAAGAGTAAATCTTAACAACACACACACACACACAATGTAACTGTGTGAGATGATGGATGTGTTAACCAATCTTATTGTGGTAATAATTTTGCAATAAACCTATATCAAATCATTATATTGTATACCTTAAACTTATACAATGTTATATGTCAGTTATATCTTTATTATATCTTTATATCTCTTTATTGAGTTATATCTCAATAAATCTGGGGCAAAACAGTAATGCCTGTTAGTTGAAGATAATAATATGTGTTTATGAATTTTTCTAGATATTTTATAATCATTCAATTTTTTCCCTTTCCTTTCATGTTTTCAAGGAGGGCAGGTTGATGTAAATAACCTGGATCCTGTTTTAGAAGCCATTGAGGTCAAGCTTACAGAAGAGGAACTCGATCTGATAAAGGAACTTCTGAGTGGTGAGCACTATGGAAAACACTGTGATTTTAAAAGATGCTGAGCTTGCAGGATTAACTATGACTGTTTCAAATGTTTAAATTATTTGTTGCCTGAAGCCTCGTGAATAGCTTTCAGAAGAACTCAAGGGGCAAAAAGACTATTAATTTTTGTTGCTTTAAAACCTGTAATCTGTTTCTTTATACATCTCAGGGTAGGGACAGGTGCTGGTGAAAAGGGGAGGGATTACTGTTGTTTTGCACAAATAGAATCTGTGATGTATTTTTTCTCACTGTTCCATATATCTCTGACATCAGCCCAGGGTATATTCCAATCCATTCACCCATTCCGCATTTCTCTGTTCATGGATTTGAGATGGCTTTCTTTTGTGGTCACTATAACAAGTTAACAGAAAAATATGTATAGTATTATTAATTTTTAAAAAATACATAGTATACCTTTATGAACATAAGAAAAGTCTGGAAGGATATACACAAAACTGTTAGTAATGGTGAGAAATAGTCATGAAACTAAGGAGAAGCAAAAGAAGGAACATTTACCTTTTCTTCGTATGCTTGTATATTTTTTAATTTGTTACATGAAATATGTTTTCTTTTCTTTTTTTTTTTTGAAATATGTTTTCAAGTTCTAACTTTTAAATCTCAATTTTGCTTTTACTTTAAGATGAATACAAATGGTCTGGTAAAATGATAGGATTTGGGCTGTGTTCTTATCCACCAATTAGGTTTCAGGAATTACTAAATTGACCACTTAAGTAATTAGCTCCTCTCTAACATCCCTCCCTGCTTAACACAGCAGTGCCCATTGCATCAACACGTGGTACCACAAGACAATACTCCTTTCGAACCTTGAAAAACATGCATAATTTCAAGAAGTAAGTAAAAGTAAGGTCGAAGGACTGCCCACATCACACAAAGCCACTAACAAATGTGGGCCTGGCAGAGTTATAACATTTAATAATTGAAGAAAGGTCCTGGTGAAAAGGGGAGGGATTACTGATGTTTTGCAAAAATAGGATCTGTGAAATAATGAGATAGGACATTCAACATACAACAATATGAATTCAAAAGATTTAAAGGAACCCTTAGGAAAAACTCAATCATTTTTGTATAGATTATTTTTCTACATCTTGGTTTCAAAGTTCAAAAGGATACTGTAGTGTACAATTGCCTAACATTCTCAGAAAAAAACATCTCAACACACTTGTAAAAGTCAGTGTTGCTTCATTGCTTCTCCTAAGAATTATTTTACAGCCTATAGAATAACTATTGGAATAATTATAATTACAACCTGAATTTTCTTAAATATTAGATAAGATAAACTTATTTTCACAATTTTCATTTTATTATTTAATACAACCTTTAAGATCACTTTTATTCATTATTTACTATTAAATCTTGGTCCTCATTATTAATGAATTTATTTGCTTTGGTCATCTTCTGAAACATTAAATATTAAATAAAAAGGACTTCTTGAAAAAAAAGACTTCTTGTCCTGTGTATCTTTATTCTGAGTCCACGCTACCATTTTTCTCTGATTAAACTTTGTCTTACAGGCTATAAGAAAGTTGATCTGAAAAACCTGATGGATAAGGTAGAAGCTGTTACAGGTGAGGAAGAGATTACCAAGTACTTAAGATTCTGATTCTTCATATATATTTTTTTAGTATATTATGTTGGTCACCATATGGTACATCATTAGATTTTAATGTGGTGTTTCATGATTCATTGTGATTCTTTATACATGTTTTATGTTCTTTCCTGTTACTCCTTTTAAATTATGCTATTTTTTAATAAACTGATTGTAGTTTGATTTCCTAGACTTTGACTTGGGTTTGTCAGTGTTTCAACAATAAAACAGTGCCACATTTAGTTAGGCCGTATGATCTCAGTTTTTCCAGATTAAGGTATTTACTAAAAAGATGTTAGTGTAATAAAAAGAGACTGAAGTTTTATTACCTACTAGTTACCTACCTATTACCTACTACCTACCTCCCACAACAGAAAATTATGAAATGTATATATGTACTCTGTTATTTTCCCTCTATTATTACTAAAGTTGTGGAAATAAACATTTCAATATTCTGCCATAACTATACTCAAACAGGACTTATTTGACTTTATAATGCATTGAGTAGTTGGGGTTAATATAGTAATAGAAGATTTCATCATTATTTAGAATAATGAGATGGTTCTTTAAAAATCACATGTTACCATTTCTATCCTTTTGAAGGAGAGGAATTTGATGTCAACGACATAGGAACAGTTCTAGGAAACATGGGGATAGAACTCACAGATAAAGAACTCTCGCAACTGGTGAAAACTCTGCCAGTTGATAGTGAGTATTTCAAATAAAAATATAGTCATCCAGGGAAGCATATTGTTAAGTTGCAAAAACTTCTAAAATCGTCTTATCTTATTGCTTGTCAGAAATAATCTTACGAGCCATGTTACATAATTTAAAATGACTCTATTATATCTTAAAAGGTTATCTGTGCCATTTAATCTTTAGTTTGAGAATCAACCATTGTGTCATCCTGACTCCTATCATCAGGGTTCACTTAATATCTTTTATATAATTATATATATTTTTTAACTTTTGAGTCTATCAAGAGATCTGAAATTTAAGCCAGAACAAATGAGAAAAAAGAAAGAGCAATCTAATAGAGGAAAATGAAAATATTGCAAAAGAAAAGGAGAAGATATGTTTCAGAATGGTAGAGTGTCAGTATCCCAATGTCCTATAATTTCATTATTTACCACTAAATCATAAAATTTCTAAGGCAGTTTGTAAATATATCTTACTGAAATTGCTGATCTCTTACTGTCTATGAAACTCCACATTGTAAGTTTCTGTGATCTGAACAGTGTTTTCCTTACAGATGGAAAGGTCTACCAAAGAAGGTTGCTGGATGGTATAAAGTTTCTTAAAGGTGAGGAAGAAGCTTAATAAAACACAAATTAATCTGAGATCATCATGTTTGGCATGTTTGAATCACTAATTCTTGTGATTAAATTGTTAATCTTGACACCTAACACATTATTACATACTTTTGTTTCTTTTATAGAGCAACGTGTTCTTTAGGAGACCATTTCTTATGATGTAACTTGGAAAGAACTCCCATGCTCTCTTGGTATTTCTCTAACTTTGACAGAAAAAGAAATTATTAGAGCCCAGGCGGTACAGCAAAAGTAGAGGGAAAATTAGCACCTCTTCTGTTAGTTTATTCAGCAGCAAGAGACTACTAATCTGACATTTAGACCAAAAGAGAGAGAGAGAACAAGAGAGCTCTAGAAAGCCTTCAAGAAATTGAAGGAACACAGGACTGAATAGACAGACCGGAAGCAGGCCAGGAGGAAGGTCATGTCTAAGCAAGTTTCCCAAAACCACCTTCATGATATCTGCCAAATCCACACAGTATTTGTAGTATTATTAATATTTTCATTTAAATCGATTTACTTTTAACTTGAATTTTAAAAATTTTTAAGTGGTAATGGAAAACCAGCATCCCTTAGCATAACTAGAAGTTAACTATAAAAATAAACACAATAGGGAATTTGAGAAACAAGACAGAGGATCATAGGGGAAGGGAGGGGGAAAATGAAACAAGATTAAACCAGAGAGGGAGACAAAACCTTAGAGACTCTTAATCTCAGGAAACAAACAGGGTTACTGGAGTGGAGGGGCATGGGAGGGATGGGGTGGCTGGGTAGACGTTGGAGAGGGTATGTGCTATGGTGAGTGCTGTGAATTGTGTAAGACTGATGAATCACAGACCTGTACCCCTGAAACAAATGACACAGTATATGTTAATAAAAAATAAATTAAATAAACACAGTGAAAGTGAGACAATAGTCATTCGAAACACAGAAATTATTATCACCCTACTAGAATTCTCTAAGAAGTCATTCTATCACCTCTCAGTTTTTATGCTAGGTATGCTTATATGAAGATTAAAATTAAAACATCAAGCTCTAACTCTCTTATTTTTGACTCTGTCCTCTTGTAAAGATCTCATCAGGATTTGGTCCTTTGGATGAACATGATAACATAATCCTCAGGAGAATGAGGGTTTATCCAACAATTTAGGGACATTAACATCTGCTTGTACATCTGTCTCTCTTTCCATAAGGAGGGAAGATTGATTCCAGTAAAGTGGATGCAGTTTTGGGAAACATAGGCATGGACCTCACTGAAAAGGAGCTTAAAGACGTAACACGAAACCTGCCAGTTGATGGTGAGCATTTTAGATACCCCTGAACACTACAGAAAAACTACTTTTATGAGCCTATTTATAACAATCATTAAAAATTCTTGTTTGGGGGGCACCTGGGTGGCTCGGTGGGTTAAGGCCTCTGCCTTCGATTCAGGTCATGATCTCAGGGTCCTGGGATCGAGCCCCGCATGGGGCTCCCTGCTCAGCGGGGAGCCTGCTTCCCCCTCTCTCTGTACCTGGCTCTTTGCCTACTTGTGATCTCTCTCCTCTCTGTCAAATTAATAAATAAAATATTTTTTTAAAAAATGCTTGTTTGGCATCAAGAAGACATTCTGAAAAGCTTAGGGAAAAAACTCAGGTATAAAGAAATAACACTTCCTGTCTCTTGCTGGTTTTATGTGCAAATTAGAGAAAGATTTCAAGATATCTCTGGTTTTTTTCACTCAGCCTTACCTTTTTTCCTCCCTGTGGACTAGGGAGAATTGATCAGTATTGCTCAAATTCTGCTCGAATTCTTTGGCCACATTTGCTACATGACATCAGTATTTGTAAAAAGGATACTGAATATAGGTGTGGCAATCTTTAATGTTCTTTCTATTTTGATGTGGCTGGAGTTAGCTGCTCTATACGGCTGCCATCTCAGAATTTGTCTGTCTCTCACTCTCACCTGGGTCCTGTGGAGAAAAGTCTGGTGCAGACAATTTAGAACAGTTCTTCTCTAAATTTATAACTAGGATGAAGTCACAGAGCACCACTTCCACCAGATCCTGTTATTAAAGCAATCCCAAGACTCTGCCCAGACTCGATCTAAGCTCTTGGTGGGAGGTGTATCGGGCACGTTGTAATAAGGTCTGTGGGACAGAAAATACATAGCTCAGCCATCCTTGAAAAATATGTTCTGCCACAGCTTTTTTTTACTCAGCATACAAGTCTTAGATTCATCTATGTTGTTGCTTGTGTCAGTAATTTGTTTTAATTGCTGAATGATATTCTATTATATAAATATACCACACCATGTTTGTCACTTCTACTATTATTGGGCCTATGCTTTTTCTAGCTTTTCACTAGCTTGAATAAAACTGCTATGAACATTCTTGTACAAGACTTTTTTTGTTTGAGATATTTTTGAACATGTGTTTACTATTCTTTTAGGTAGATACCGGGAGTAGAAATGCTGCCTCCTAGGGTAAATGTGTCTTTAGTTTTATAAGTATCTATTAGATAATTTTCCAAAGTGAATGTACCATCTTATACTCTCACCAACAATGTCTGAAATTTCTCTTAGCTCAACTCCTCACCAGCATTTGTTATTATCGTTGTTTTTAATTTTAGTCCTTCTGATTACTATGTGATGCTATCTCAAAATGGCCTTGATTTATATTTCCTTAATGACTAGTGATATTGAGTACTTTTCCAAGTGTTTATTAGCCATTTATACTTCTTTAATAAAGTGTCTATTCAAATTGTTTGCCCACTTTTTATCTGATTGTTTGTCCAACCACTTGGGAAATGGTTCTCTTTTATACCTACCTTCTAGGAGTGCTTAGTTTCTTTTTGTCTTTCTGCTTCATTATTAAATGAAGGAGTTTAAGGCCATAAATTTTCTTCTGAATGCAGCTTCACTACATCCTTTTGGTTTTGATATGAAGAGTTTTCTTAATCATTACTTTCTACTAACATAATTAATACAAAGATTATCTAGTATCTAGAAGTATATTTCTTACTTTTGTTTTAAATCTTTTAAGTTTTTCTTATATATAAACTTTGGAGTCCTATCAGATAATGTGGCCACTGAGATATTAAAAAGAATCTCTATTTTGTTAAAGTTTTCATTATGGCCATGTACTTTATCAATTTTTGTAAATCTGTAGGCATATAAAAATAATGTATAGTCTCTAGAGAGTGCACATAGATTTCTATATATGTACTATGAAATCAAGTTTATCAGTAGTATTATTTAATTCCTTTGTGTCTTTACTTCTATTTTGTCTACAAAATAGATCTTCTCCCATTAAGAGGGTTAAGATCTCCTCCTTCAATTGAATTTTTATAAGATTCTTCTTGGGCACCTGGGTGGCTCAGTCAGGTGAGTGTCTGACTCTTGATTTTAACTCAGGTCATATTCTCAGAGTCCTAGGATCCAGCCCCATATCAGGCTCCGTGCTCAGCAGGGAGTCTGCTTGAGATTCTGTCTCCCTCTGCCCCTCCGCCACTCATGCACATGCACGTGCTGTCTCTCTCTCTCTCAAATAAATAAATAAATCTTTTAACATTTTTCTCAAATTACTAATAGTCTTTCTTGTATAGGTTTATGATTTATAATATGCTTCATAAACTATACCTTTTGATGTCCCTCTTTATCTACATCTCTTTGATGATTTGACTCTTAAATTTTACTTTAATATTAACAATTGCCAGTACTGGTTTCTTTTTGCTTGTATATGCCTCATATATCTTTGCCCACTCTGTTATTTTCAATCTTCTTTATCATTTGGTTGAAATATATTTTGTGAAATCATTGTATAGCTGGGGGTTTTTTTGATTTATATATTTGACAGAGAGAGAGATGGTGAGAAAGGGAACACAAGCAGGGGCAGTGGGAGAGGGAGAAGTAAGCTTCCCATGGAGCAGGGAGCCTGATGCGGGGCTCGATCCCAAGACCCTGGGATCATGACCAAAGGCACATGCTTAACGACTGAGCCACCCAGGCGTCCCCATATAACTGGGGTTTTAAGGAACCCATCTGATAATCTTTCCTTTTTTTATGAGAAATTTCAGTTTGTTCAGATTTGGTATAATACTGGACATATGTATTTATTTTATATTTATTATTCATTTTCTACTATTGTTTTTCTTATGCTTCTTATTACTTGTTTGTTCAAGTTGTCATTCATTATATTTGTTTTCTTCTTAATTAATTTTGAAGTTCCAGAGGAGGGTCACATTTCATTAATTCTTGCATTTCTTTTCTTCTCATTCACTGTCATACTTACCTATAACTTAATTATTACTGGCAACAAAATACTACTTTATTCTCCATCAGGATACCTTTACCCATCAGATGTTTCATTTCAGCTTTATCCCTTCCCCCCACACCCCACCCTACAATCCCGATAAGCAGAAACTTTTAGAATACTCTTATTCCTCCCACCATTTCCCCTACTCCCCACCATGAGATCTTCAGAATGTCTTCACTTCCTCAGCTATAACAGTTTCAGTTCTCACAAACAATCAACTCCTAAAATTTCTCTTACATAATTTCCCTTCTATTTCAAGATTCTTTACTTGGTACTTAATATTACATATTCTATAACATAACTTACAGAAAAGAAGATAGCATCTGTTCTGGCATCTCCATATTTCCACCACCTCAGGAAAATAAATTTTTCTGCCCACCTGTTTTATTCCTTCTTGATCTCTTAGGAGTCAGAGGAATTGGAATGCGCTCATACTGGCCTTGATTGAGCTTCTTCCGGGTCTTCAGGATTCTAAATGCCAAGCGTTTCCCAGGATCTACTACTTTCCGATTCTGTTCCTGTGCTCTGACACCTCTCTGGTGCTTCCCTTGTTGAGGGCAGAAAGAATCGGGCGCCTGGGTGGCTCAGTTGGTTAAGCAACTGCCTTCGGCTCAGGTCATGATCCTGGAGTCCCGAGATTGAGTCCCACATCGGGCTCCCAGCTCCATGGGGAGTCCGCTTCTCACTCTGACCTTCTCCCTTCTCATACTCTCTCTCATTCTCTCTCTTTCCTAATAAAATAAACAAAATCTTTAAAAAAAAGAAAGAAAGAACCCCATGCCCATTCTTTCCTCCAGAACACAACCAGAGCCCAAGTGTTGACACAGCCCCAGCAGCCAAGAAAGACGTCAACATTTGAATTTCAAAAAGCAAACAGCTTTGAGATGGTAGTAAAAGGGACTGGACCATGTTTGCGAAAGCCCTCCCAAATTTTTATTAAAGTAAATACAAAAGAGTAAGAATAACATTATAAGTAAAGGAAAATGATCAACTTTGGTTTAAAATATCCCTTATCACACAGATGTTTCAATTCCTACTAATAGATTCCTCCTCAGCTGAGATGAACTTGGAATATTTTAATGAAAGAGAACTCCCCTCCCCAGTTAGATGGCTTATGGCAGAGAGCCCTTTCATCTTGGGTCAGAATGATATGGTTCATATATACAATGGAATATTACTCAGCGATCAGAAAGGATGAATACCCACCATTTGCATCAACATGGGTGGAACTGGAGAGGGTTATACTAAGTGAGGTAAGTCAAGGGGAGAAAGGCAATTATATGTATGGTTTCACTCATAGTGAACATAAGGAATAGGGCAGAGGACCACAGGGGGAGGGAGAGAAAACTGGATGGGAAGAAATCAGAGAATGAGAAAAACCATGAGAGACTTTAGAATCCAGGAAGTAAACTGAGGTTACAGAAGGGGGGAGGGTAACTGAGGGCACCTGTTGTGATGAGCACTGGGTGTTAAATGCGATTAATGAATTATTGAACACTACATCAAAAACTATATGGGGGCACCTGGGTGGCTCAGTGGGTTAAAGCCTCTGCCTTCAGCTCGGGTCATGATCTCAGGGTCCCGGGATAGAGCGCCGCATTAGGCTCTCCACTAGGCGGGGAGCCTGCTTCCCCCTCCCTCTCTCTGCCTACCTCTCTGCCTACTTGTGATCTCTCTCCTCTCTGTCATAAATAAATAAAATCTTTAAAAAAAATTAACTATATGTTGGACAACTGAACATAATAAAAAAAATGGAAACCATACACATACACAAATTTTCCCAGTAATAAACCAGACGAACAAAGAAAAGGATGAATGAACAACCATAGCAACCCATGTACAAAGACAGGCCTAAAAATAATAATCCCCTCCAAGGATCCCATCCCTTCTTCATGATAGGCTTAGTTAACTCTAATAATCCACGTAAACCAACACACATTTTCCATTTTGCCCTGACCTGTGATTGGTATTGATGCAGAAGTTATTAGTGGTGCATAAACAATGAACCTTGGACCACTGAAAAAATGAAATTAAATTTAAAAAAAAAAGAAGTTATTAATGACCAGTAATACTTTAATAGATAAAGAATAAGGTCCAAAAATTCTCACCACAGAATTAGCAACATTATTGGTAATTGATACACTTTTCTGGCCATTCTGCTGGCACTTTGTGGGTACTCAAAAGCAAGTTTGTTGAATTAATGATTAACTTCATTTTATACCATGTTTCCTAGGTTACAGCTAGATTTTCTCATCAACGTGGAGTATTATTTTGCTGGGGGAGAAAAGCACTTTTCTTTTCAGAAACTAAATGACAAGAATTAACCACTTTTCTTCCCTGAGCACAATACATTGGAAATGCTGGAATATTAGTTGTATTCAGGAAATAATTTTGCTTATTATCATTCAAACTGTCATCCTTCCTCTTCTACCTTCTTATGAAGAATGTAGCAAAAGGTTAAGTTTTCATGTGTGTGTGTATTTTTTACATTGAGGTATAATTTTTTATATTGGGTTATAATTGACATATAACAGTTCAGGTATATGACATAATGATTCGTTATATGTATTACAATATATATGTATATGTGTGTATATATATCAAAATGATCACCACAGTTAACACCCATCACTATACACAGTTACAAATTTTTTTGTTGTGATGAGAACTTTTAAGATCTGTTCTCCGGGGCGCCTGGGTGGCTCAGTTGGTTGGGCGACTGCCTTCGCCTCGGGTCATGGTCCCGGAGTCCCAGGATTGAGTCCTGTGTCCGGATCCCAGCTCTGCGGGAAGTCTGCTTCTCCCTCTGATCTTCTCCCCTCTCATTCTCTCTCTCTCTCTCTTTCTCTCAAATAAATAAATAAAATCTTTTAAAAAAAAGATCTATTCTCCTAAAATAGGAATAGGAAAACTTTCAAATATTATTATTTCAATATTAACTACAGTTATCATACTGTATGTTATATCCCCAAACTTACTTTAAATTGAAAGTATATACCTGCAAAAAGTTAAATTTCCTAGAGCAAAGAAATAGTAAGTTTTTCTGCTTTATGTAACATATTTTCTTGGTCTCATTGTCATGTTTCTAACCAATTTATTCCTTGTCTTACAGTTAAAGGTAAAGTTGATCTGGAAAAGCTGATGAATGAAGTAAAATCCTTTTCAGGTGAGTAAGACATTACTAAGACATTTTTAATTAAATTCTAACCCTATGTTATATTTTGTGTAGTGTTTTCCAAATATTACATCATATATTAATGTTGATATTTTACATATTTTAATGAAACATTTATATTCAACTTTACTTCTGCATTTGATTTTGAATTATCGAGGATTTGTCTATAAAAGTCAGTGGCGAGGGGCGCCTGGGTGGCTAAGTTGGTTAAGCATCTGCCTTTAGCTCAGGTCATGCGCCCTACATCATGCTCCCTGCTCAGTGGGGAGTCTGCTGCTCCCTCTCCCTTTGCCCCTCCCCCCAACTCGTACTTGTGCTCGCTCCCTCTCTCTCACTCTCTCTCTCAAGTAAATAAGTAAAATCTTTAAAAATAAAATAAATGGTAACTCTTAAGTAATAAATTATATTTTCTGTAGTTTCTGCCAGTATTATACTGATCTTAACCAATGTTTAAATCAGAGGTTTAACAAATTGGCCATCCGTGAATTGAGTCCAACTTACTGTCAAGTTTTGTAAGATCTGGCAACACTAGCCCTATATTCCCTCACCACAATGTCTGGTGTATTTTCTCTTTGGACAAGGCATGTGCTATCTAGTTCACCATAGCTAGTTTCCCTGATTTCTTCTTCTTTTTTTTAAATTTAATTTTATTTTTTCAGTGTTCCAAGATTCACTGATTATACACCACACCCAGTGCTCCATGCAATACATGCCCTCCTTAATACCCACCACCAGGCTCACCAAAGCCCCTGCCCTCCTCCCCTCCAAAACCTTCAGTTTGTTTCTCAGAGTCCACAGTCTCATGTTTCATCTCCCCCTCCGATATCCCCCAATTCACTTTTCCTTTCCTCACTAATTTCTTCTACCTCCAGCATCCTGCAAACTTGAGTTAATAACTGCTGGCTTAAATAACAAAATGTGGGTAGGCACAGAATATAGGAAGAGGAGTATTTTTAGAAAATTAAGTTGATAAAATTGCTTTAAATAATAATCACACGATTCAGTATTAAAAAGAAAATAAGGGACGCCTGGGTGACTCAGTTGGTTAAGCAGCTGCCTTCGGCTCAGGTCATGATCCCAGGGGGATCGGGCTCCTTGCTCGGCAAGGAGCCTGCTTCTCCCTCTGCCTCTGCCTGCCACTCTGCCTGCTTGTGCTCTTTCTCTCTCTGACAAATAAATAAATAAAATCTTTAAAAAAAAATCTTTCTTTAAAAAAAAAGAAAATAAGACTAGATATCCTAAATTACTGGCCAATTATATAACTTGATTTTCTTCTGTGGTATCTTGCCATTAGTCTTAGGAGACCATTCTATGAAGAATCAAGGAGTAAGTTCTGCCTCATTATCCTTAAACACTATTGGAATATATAAGAATATGAAAGTTAGGATGACATTCTTTAAACCAGCTTTTTCATTATTTTGGATCATTATAATGTCCTAAAATTGCCATGCGTCAATAATTCATTTTTCTTTC
This sequence comes from Nasua narica, assembly GCA_028533885.1. Classification (NCBI taxonomy): domain Eukaryota; kingdom Metazoa; phylum Chordata; class Mammalia; order Carnivora; family Procyonidae; genus Nasua; species Nasua narica. Next base: position 13,856,668 of record CM052804.1, on the reverse strand, counting down.
AAAGGAGACAAAGTTGATGCTAATAAACTTGGAAGTATTTTGGAAAACTTGGGGATTGAGCTCACACCTAATGAACGTTTGAATTTGGTGAAGACACTGCCACTTAATGGTAAGTCTTATGGGTGCTATAAACCTAGTTCTGTGGAACTGTTTCCACCTGTGAAAAACTACAAAATAGTTGCGAGTAACACCCACTGCTCATCACAACATACCCCCTCCTTAATACCCACATAATGAATCATTGGACACTACATCAAAAACTAAGGGGACACATCAAAAACGAATGATGTAATGTATGCTGGCTAATTGAACATAAAAAAAGAAAAAAATTACAAAATAAACTAAAAATGCTTTTAAAATATTAAAAAGTTAATGCAAATACAAAGAAAATTTTCATCACTTGGATTTTGATTTAAAAATCATCAGTCTAACCCGTTTAAAGTATAAGTTGCTATCAAAGGCAAAGTTCATTACTCAGTCCTCAACTTGCTGATCAGCTGGATTTGTTTAAAAAAAAAAAAGGATTTTTAAAAAAGATAAAGAAGAGAGGGAGGAAAGCATTCGGTTTTCCCAGCACTAGCTAATAATGTAGCTATGTGTGTTTCTGCGGCATCAAATATATAGTTTGCCAATAAGTGGGTAATTGTACATTGAGAAAAACCACAATTCTTAGCTTCCTCATTAGATTAAATAAAACCAAAAAAAAATTATAAAAAATGCTTTTTAATCCCATAACCCAAAGATAATCATTATTAGTATTTTGGTACACTTCCTTCTAGTGCTCAGTAGATGACAGATTAATAGATAATATGTGTATATTAATATACTTAGAATTTATCTTACCTCTTCACAATGTTAGCATGCATATTTATCATAGAAATCTTGATAATGAAGATAAGTGAAAATAAAACCATCTCTATTTCCAACTTAAAGCAATAACTACTCTGAGAATTTTGATGTATGTTTTCTCTAGTTCTCCATCTATGAATAAATATTCTTTTTTATTTGGCAACTTTGTGAATAAATCTTTGCAAATTTTCTAAAATTTTTTAAGATAAATTCCTTTGAGTAGAGTTATAAAATAGAAGATATTTTGTTTGTTTTCTCACGTTTCCTTCCAAATTATTATAATCTGATCTCCCATAAACAGTATTTGAGGATGTTATTTTCTCTACATTCTCAATACAGAAAAAAAAAAAAAGACCATCTCATGATTATGATTTGCAATTCATTCCTTTACCACTGAGAGTGAACATTATGGTATGTCTATTTATGTATTTGCATTTGAAATGTTCCTTATGCAAAGATTCTAAATTCTTTCTGAAATTAAAAGATGTGTGCTTATATGGTGGCTACCATATAAACATGTCTTTATATATACATGTGTGTACATATGTATATTATACACGTATATGTATACATGTATCTATACATACATGTTTATATGTAATATAAACATAATATAAACCTGAACAATAAATGAATGAATGAATGAATGAATGAATGAATGATGCGGACTATCTTTCTGATTCCAATTTCAAAATATCTCATTTTTTTATAGCTGATGGGAAAGTGTATCAAAAAAGGTTGATGAAGGGCATAAAGTCTCTCAAACGTGAGTAAGAAGCGCAGTGAAAAGACTGAATCTGAAACCTTAATTTGTGCTGTTAAAATATGAATCATCCTTTCCTATGTAATTGTATTTATTTATGCTTGCTTCAGTAAATCTGAATTTTACCAGATAAACCAAGTAGTTTCTTGTACTAATAAGATTTGGCAGAAAGTATTAAACTTTCTTGGATTTCCCTAACTCAACCCCAAAGAAACAAGATAAAAACACAAAGCAAAAGGTGAAGAATGAACATTGTTGGATAACTATTTCTGTCAAAAGCAGAGGCAAATAATTTGAAAGTACAAACAACAAAAACAACTCTTATTTCATAGAATATTATGTCAGTCATCTCTAGTTCTCGCTTTTCAAAATGTTAATATAAAACTGAGAAAAATTTTTATTCTCCTATTAACTGAACAAAACTGGTTTTTTGGTATTTGTTTTGAAAATCTAAATAATACTAAGAAATGGGTGGAATGTTTTTTATTGTAATAAAACACATGCTTGATGAAGAGGAATAACAACACAGCTGAGTGAATGCATGGTCCAGTTTTAGGAACATTCAATTTTACTATATTCTTTTTCTGCTCCTTACTTAGAAGGCAATGTTGATATCAACAAGCTGGACACTCTTTTAGAAAACATGGGAATCAGCATCAAAGAAAAAGAGTTCATGGATCTGATAGAAAGACTGCCAGATGCTGGTAAGCATATAATCACCCCTGTACTTTTTAAGGGATACTTCTTCTTTTCATCTTTACTGAGATATAATTGACATATAACATTGTGTAAGTTTAAGTTCAGCCTGTTATTTGATATACTTGCATATTGCAGAATGATTACTGCCATAGCTAACACCTCTATGACATCACGTAATTATTTTTTTTTAATGGTGAAAACATTTAAGATCTACTCTTAGGAACTTTCAAGTATATAGTCCAGTGTTGTTAACTATAATCACCATTCTGTATTATATTCTCAGAATTTATTCACATTAGAAATGGGAGTTTGTACCCTTTACCTAACATCTCTCCACTTCCCCACCTCCTCCCTTAGTCTCTGATAATGACCATTCTACTTTGTTTCTATGAAGTCAGCATTTTTGTTTTTGTTCTTTTTAAAGTTTTATTTGTTTGAGAACAAGGAAGGGTAGAAAGGAGAGGAGAGAGAGTCTTAAGCAGACTCCACGCTGAGCTCGATCCCACGACTCTGAGATCATGACCTGAGCCAAAACTAAGAGTTGAATGCTCAACCAACAGTGCTACCCACACATTTTGAGTTCAGCATTTTTGGATTCCACATATAAGTGATATCATACAGTATTGGTCTTTCTCCATCCAACTTATTTCACATAGCATAATGCCCTCAAAGTTTATCTACATTGTCAAATATGGCAAGATTTCCATCTTTCTCATGGCTGAGTAATTTTCTATCATATATAATATACCACATCTTCTTTACCCATTCATCCACTGACGGACACATATCTTGGCTATTGTGATTAATGTTGCAGTGAACATGGGAGTATAGATATATTTTTGAAATCCTATTTCAAAGTGGGATTTTGAATTTTATGCTATGTTGTGGGATTAACAGATCATATGGTAGTTCTATTTTTAATTTCTTAAGGAACCTCTATTCTGTTTTCCACAATGCACCAATTTGTATTCCCACCAATGGTGAGCAAGGTTTTCCTCTTCTCCACATCCCCAAGAGCATTTGTTATCTCTTATCTTTTTGATGATAGCCATTCTAATAAGTGTGAAATGATATCTCATTGTGTTTTTAATTTGCATTTCCCTGATGATGAGTGATATTGAACACCTTTCCATGGACCTGTTGGCCACTTGTGTATGTTCTTTGGAAAGATGACTATTCAGTTCCTCTGCCCATCTTTTAATTGGATTGGGGGGGGGGAGGTTTGCTATTGAGTGTATGAATTCCTTATATATTTTGAGTATCAATCCCTTATCAGATATATGGTTTGCAGTATTTTCTCTCATTTTGTAAGTTGCCCTTTCATTTTGTTGACTGTTTCTCTTGCTGTACAGAAGACTTTTTGTTTGGTGTAGTCCCACTTGCTAATTTTTTCTTTTGTTGCTTGTGTTTTTGGTGTCATAACTAAAAGAATAATTGCCAAAATTCATGTCAAGAAGCTGTGTTTTCCTCTGGAAGTTTTATTGTTTTGGGTCCTACATTTAAGTCTTTAATTCAAGTTCATGTTTTTGAGTGGTATAAGATAGTGGTACAATTTCATTCTTTTGCCTGTCATTATCCAGTTTTCTCAACACCATTTATTGAAGAGACTGTCCTTTCCCTATTGAGTGTTCTTGGCTGCCTTGTTAATAGTTGACTGAGCAACAAACTGAGGGTTTTGGAGGGGAGGGGGTGGGGGGGTGAGCCTGGTGGTGGGTATCGAGAGGGGCACGTACTGCATGGAGCACTGGGTGTGGTGCATGAACAATCAATCTTGTAACACTGAAAAATTAAAATAAACAAATTTGGGGAGAAAAAAAAAATAGTTGACTGTATATGTGGGGTTTTATTTCTGGGCTCTTGATTCTGTTCTGTTGGTCCGTGTATCTACTTTTATGCTGTGCCATTCTGTTTGATTAGCTTTGTAGAATAGTTTGAGGGGGAGGAGTTAAGATAGTGGAGGATTAGGGAGACCCTAAACATGTCTCATCCCTCAACTATGGCTAGATAGTTATCAGATCATTCTAAATACCCAAGAAATCAATCAGAGATCTAAGGGAATGAAAATTACAAGTCTATAAGCAAAAAAGTGATCACCTTTTGGAAGGTTCTTTTAACAAGCAGACCAAAACACAGGCAGGATCTAGTTTTGTTGTTTTTGTTGTTGGGTTTTTTATTTTGTCTCTTTCTTTCTTTCTTTCTTTCTTTCTTTCTTTCTTTCTTTCTTTTCTGGAAAAAATGATGAGATGGAGAAATTCACCCCAAAAGAAAGAACAGAAGGTAGTACAACCAGGGATTTAACCAACATAGATATAAGTAAGATGTCTGAACTAGAATTTAACACAATGATTATAAGGATATTAGCCAGGCTTGAAAAAAAGCATAGAAGACACTAGAGAGACCCTAACTGCAGAGACAAAAAAACTAAAATCTAGTCAGGCCTAAATTAAAAATGCTATAACCAAGATGCATTCCCAAGTGGAGGCCATAAAAATGAGGATGGACAAAGCAGAGGAGCAAATTAGTAATATAGAAGATAAAATTGTGGAGGAAAATGAAGCTGAAAAGAAGAGGGAAAGAAAGGCAATGACTAAAAAGGTAGACTTAGAGAACTCAGTGACTTATTAAAATGTGTTAACATATATATCAGGAGTCCCAGAAGATGAAAAGAAAAAAAAAGGGACAGAAGGTTTATTTGCATAAATTATCACTGAAAACTTCCTTAATCTGAGGAAGGACACAGATATCAAAATCCAAAAGCACAGAGAATACTCATTTAAATTCAACAAAAGCCAGTTATCACCAAGGCATATCATAACCAAATTCACAAAATACACAGATAAGGAAAGATTCCTGAAAGCAGCAAGGGAAAATGCCTTTAACCTACAAGGGAAGACAGAGCAGGTTTGCAGCAAATCTGTCTACTGAAACCTGGCAGGGAAGAAAGGAGTGGAAGGAAATGGTCAACGTGCTGAATGGGGAAAACAGGCAACCAAGAATTCTTTATCCAGCAAGATAAAGGACAATAAATGTCTATATTACTAATATAGACATTTTAACAATATTAATTTTTCTGGCCCACGAATGTAAGCTATATTTCCATTTGTTTTTCTCTTTTTCAATTTCTTTCATCATGGTTTTATAGTTTTCATTGTATAGATATTTCACCTCCTTATTTAAATTTATTTCCAAGTATTTTGTTGTTTTTTTATGCCATTGTGAGTGGTATTGTTTTCTTTATATCTTTTTCAGATATAAAGTTTATAAAAATGCAACTGATTTCTGTATGTTGACTTTGTATACTGCAACTTTACTGAATTCATTGATTAGTTCGGACAACTTTTTGGTGGAGTCTTTAGGATTTTCTACATTTAAGATCATATCATCTACAAACAAAGACAATTATGCTTCTTCCTTTCCTATTTGGATGCCTCTTTTTTCTTACCTGATTGCTCTGGCTTAGACTTCTAGTCCTATGTTGAATAGGAGTGGTGATAATAGGCACTCTTGTTCATATGGCTCATTTTTTTATAGGCTTTTCTTCCTTCAAACTAGGGAGTTAAGTGAGTATTTTTTTACTGAAACAGTAAAGCTAGATAGTTTCGTGAACCTTCACGATCAGGTGTATGTGTGTGGGTGTGGGTGGGTGTTTAGAGTTCTTAGTGTGGCTTACAATAAAAAATTTTGAAAATCACTGACTTAAATGATAGTAATATAACAGTTCTGTTTTCAGTCTTTTGTTCTTTCAACACTCTTCCTGGCTGATTGCACTTAAGCATATATATTTAAGATTTCAAATCTTTTATCTCAAACCTATACTTATTTCATGCATTTCAGTCTAGGAGAGTGAGATCTTTTTATGTAGCATGATGGGGGCAAGTATTTGATCAGATACTCTAAAAATCCAATTAGAGTAACAAATAATAAAAATGATATATATGTACTATACATGATTTATTTCCATAAAAAAAATGGGACTACATTTTAACTTAATGTAGCCATACTCTTTGGAGATTCTCTTCTACAAAAATACCCATTTTTCATCGACACTCCCATTTTCGGTTTCTCTTAAGTGGAGCAAAGTGCTTTTTTTAGAAGTTGAGCAGAAATTCCTGTCAGAATCCATCTAGATTTTAATTCCTTCCCCAGTCTTTTTACAGTTATTTATCCACACCAAATTCAGCTTTACATAAACTTCTCAAACCATTCAAATTTGTTTTTACGGTAATACCTCCCTTTTCTATTTATAGTTCATCAGTTTATATAATGATTAAGTTATCATCAATTTAATAAGTACAACTCTTTATAAACCTAGAAAGAAGCTCAACAACTCAACCCATAGGAACACAAATGAGTTGGCTTACTAAAAGTGTAGCTTACTAGATGTAAAGTTTAGCATGCCATCAGCATCAGTATGAATGTTTTACGGTAGAAATGATGACTATAATTCAGGCCATCAGGGTGGTTAAAGGGAGATCAATTAAGAGATCTCCTATATCAACAAATCTCTGTTGAAATGTGGATTTCCCAATGGAAATCTGAATTCAACATATAAAAAGTAAACTATTTTCCCTGTTAAATTCATTCCTAATTCTTTATTTTTTTTTTTATTTCTCTGCCACTGTCATCCACCCGCAATTACCCATGAAATAACCCAGAAATTATCTTTAACGTCTCATGTTCCTTCATTTTTCCTCTTAAAAATATCCCCAATCGGGACGCCTGAGTGGCTCAGTGGGTTAAAGCCTCTGCCTTGGGCTCAGGTCATGATCTCAGGGTCTTGGGATGGAGCCCTGCGTCGGGCTCTCTGCTCAGTGGGGAGCCTGCTTCCTCCTCTCTCTCTGCCTGCCTCTCTGCCTACTTGTGATCTCTCTCCTTCTGTCAAGTAAATAAATAAAATCTTTTAAAAAAAATATCCCCAATCTATCTCTATCTTTGTTATACTACTCTTTTTTGGGGGGAGGGGTTATCATTATTTTTATTTTTTTTCTCCCCAAATTTGTTTATTTTAATCTTTCAGTGTTACAAGATTGATTGTTCATGCACCACACCCAGTGCTCCATACAGTACATGCCCCTCTTGATACCCACCACCAGGCTCACCCACCCCGCCCACCCCCTCCCCTCCAAAACCCTCAGTTTGTTGCTCAGAGTCCACAGTCTCTCCTGGTTCATCACCCCCTCCGATTTCCCCCCATTCGCCCCTCCCCTCCTTCTCACAATGCCCTCCATGATTTTCTTTATACTCCACACGTAAGTGAGACCATAAGATAATTGCCTCTCTCCGCTTGACTTATTTCACTCCGCATAATCTCTTCTAGTCCTGTCCATGTTGATACAAAAGTTGTTATACTACTCTTAATGCAAATCCTCGTTATCCTTTGCTTATACTACTACGGAAGGCTCCTGACTGGTATAACAGCCACTGGTCCCATTGCCTTAAATTCATTCTACACACACTTGCCAGATGACTTCACTAGAGTGAAAGAAAATCTGACCTTGTAATTATTCCAATTAAAACCTTTCAGTGACACTTCATAACCTACATGCATTGAGTCTTACAATATGCCAGACACAGTGCTAGCGCTATTATGATAAATTAATTTATTCGTTCATGTAACAATACCTATTGAACACCTAACACCTAGCAGTCTCTGTTTCAACCTTAGGAATACAGCCATAAATAAAACAAAATCAATGTAAATTTTGTGGATCCAGGATTTTTCTTTTTCTTTCACTGCTCTAGTCCCAACTCCAGGCAGTCTGATGTCAAGGTCTAAACTGTTAGCTCCAACCAATCTCTTTCAACTCATCTTTCCACTCCCTACCTGGCATTTTTCCCCTCAAGCAAAATTTAAAAGCTTTAGTTTACCACATACCCTGCTCTTCATTGCTCCTTTTCCTTGGGTTCTTTGTCTTTCTCCAATGATGGAAAATAACATAATACCATAAACAATAGTTTTATTTTTTTAACATATAATGTATTATTTGTTTCAGGGGTACAGGTCTGTGATTCATCAGTCTTACACAATTCACAGCACTCACCATAGCACGTACCCTCCCCGATGTCCATCACCCACCCACCCTATCCCTCCCACCCCCCTTCCCTCCAGCAATCCACAGTTTGTTTTCTCAGATTAAGAGTCTCTTATGATTTAAACAATGGTTTTAAATGTATAAATGTAAAACAATGGTTTTAAATGTATACCATTCATGTGCTATCAGCCATTCCTAGAGAAACATGGAGTTAGAAATAGAATGAATCCAAAAGACTTGAGTGAACATTTTTCCTAAGAGACTATAATTCAAAGAATCTTTGTGTCCCTGGCAGATAATGGAGCTATTATTAAAATCCAAGAATTATAAATTTAAAAGACAAGACATAGTGAATAGCTTTCATCTAGGCTCTACTTCATAATTTAAGTATTTTATGCTTTATGCCTTTTTTCTGAGTTTGGATTACCAGTGTCTAAATTTTGTCTTGACTTACAGATAAAGGAACGGTCAAACTAAATACATTGATGGAAGATTTGAGTACTGCTTTAGGTAAGTGAAAAACAACTTACTTCTTTACACTGTTTTAATGATATTTTCCACCATCCCTTTAATCCCTTGTTAATTTTACCATTTTAACCCTTATTAAACATTTTCATTAATTAACATTAATTAAACATTTCTACCCGCTTTGATAACCTATGATTTTTTTTATAATCTGTGCTTTTGCAACAGAGGTACTAGGTCTTTGCATAGGACAAAAAATTTCAAAATTTAGGTTATAACTGAGATACTATATGTAGACATAATTATTAGAATAAGTCATCAACAATATAATTTCTTGGGGCACCTGGGTGGCTCAGTGGGTTAAAGCCTATGCCTTAAGCTCAGGTCATGATCTCAGAGTCCTGGGATCAAGCCCCTTCAGACTCTCTGCTCAGCAGGGAGCCTGCTTCCCCCTCTCTCTTTGCCTCCGGAAAACAACCTAATTAATAAGGAAATGTTGAAAAAGAAAAACAAAGCTGGGGGCATCACATTGCCTGATTTCAAGCTTTACTACAAAGCTGTGATCACCAAGACAGCATGGTACTGGCACAAAAACAGACACATAGACCAGTGGAACAGAATAGAGAGCCCAGAGATGGACCCACAACTCTATGGTCAAATCATCTTTGACAAAACAGGCAAAAATA